>VBSM01001483.1:17043167-17067753 GCA_008086735.1 Cheirogaleus medius
AATTTGACGTGATCTTAATGATAGCATCAAAGGCCAAATTTTTCACCTGTTAATGTTTTTCCACATTTGTCCTTAAATCTGAAAAACTTTATACAGTACTGTAAATTTAACTTAACATCGAGTTTGATGTCAATTCTTGTGAAAAGAGCTTTCTGCATGTAACAGGCATACAGTTAATTTATTTAAATTCTTAATTGAATAGCACTTCCATATTTGCAAATATTACATTTTAAAAAATAACATACTAATTTAGAAATATTGCTTTTGCCATATTTATATTTTGTGCAAAAATTTCATTCAAATTCTTATATGCGTTAATATATTTTAGAATTCCAGAGCTCATAGTCTTTCTTCTTATTTGCAATATGACATTGTTTGAATCCCCACATGACTAGAAGATGAGAGGATTAAAACAGGCTTAGAGATGTCATTGTTAAAGGAGTAGTAGTGTCTCATATTAATCATTTCTGTCATGGCTGAGTGGCCTTCTTTCTGTCTTGTTCCAAACATGATCATGGAGTGGCCTTGTCTCTGTATAGTTTATTTTCTGTGAGTGTTTTTTACATTCAGCTAGGACCATCACAGACTAACTAGCTACCATCTACCAGCAGGGCCATTTTTTACTTTCTCGATGCTGTCATGGAATTTTTTTAGCCCAGACCTCAATATCCATTCACAAAATATTAAGAAAGTTGATCTGTTATTTTTCTTAGTTATGAATTTTTGATTTCCCCAATAGACTAACTTATTGTTTGGCATTTTATTGTTTGGCTTTTTAAAATGATCTTTAAAAGACTTGCTTACAATGACCAACACCACTAGTGATTGTGAGATTATACATCAGGAATAATTGCTGATGTTTTATTAACCTTCTTTGCCTTCTTTTTTTGATTAAGCAAATTCTGTGAGAACCCTTCTATAAGAATCCCAAACTCACATCTCTTGAGGTTATTTCAGGCTAATGTGCAATATTGTTGTTCTAAATAAAACAACTGAGACACAGGAGACATTATAAAGCTCTAATATGAGCCTTTTATGAGGAAATATTTGGGTGAAAAGTCTCAATTTACTTACTCAGTAGCTCATACTGGAACTAGGCAAGCATTTTAGAGATATGAGTTTCAACTCTGGTCCTCAGTTGTATTAATTACATTTATAGAGACATACATATTTCAGTTGGAAAGTTCACATGTATATCTGTGTGTATACGGCCATAGGTGGATTCCTTTATTTATTCAGCAGATATTAATTGCATGCTTCGCATTGACACAAGAGAAAGATATACTATTGTTAAATTTTGGAAATCTCAAACTCAAATAGAGTTTAAAACATCTTACTTATGTTTTTACAAATAAATGATTTTATTTTTATGATCATATTGAACAAATGACTTTTTCTTATCATCACACTTCAAATATCTATTTCTAAAATGCTTTCTTAATGATAAAAAAATTCAATATTTTAAAAATACATAAAAATTTGAGGCAGGAAAGCAGCCACAATTTTATCTACCTTAGTAAGTCATTAGTTCTTTTATTTAAAATATTTTATTTTTATTTTTTATAGATACATAATAGTTGTACATATTTTTGTGGTACACATGATATTTTTGATACAAGCACACAACGTGTAATGATCAAATCAGGGTGATTGAAATATCCATCACCTTAAACATTTATCCATTTTAAATTTAAAAAGAGAACTGTATTAAGAAATCACTTTTTCTTTTCTAAATATTTACTATATATTATTATATATTTGTTTTTATTTCAAAGAATTAAGGAGGTACAAATGTTTTTGGTTACATGGATCACTTTTGTAATAATGCTTGAATCATAGCTATGAGTGTGCCCATCACGCAAATAGTATTCATTCTACTTGTTATGTAGGTTTTTGCCCCTTCTGTCTTCCTGTCTTCTCCCTTCTTCATTTACACTAAGTTTTGCATTCCTACGTACACATGTTTGCTCATTGGTTAATTCCAGTTTAATAGCGGGTATATATGGTGTTTATTTTTCCATTCCTGGGGTACATCACTTAGGGTAATGGTCTCCAGTTCCACCAAAATTGTTGCAAAAGGCACTAATTCATCCTTTTTTATGGCTGAGTAGGGCTAAAATCCAGAATCTACAAAGAACTCAAGCAAGTCAACATGAAAAACACAACCCCATTTAAAAGGGGGCAAAAGACATGAACAGAACCTTTCCAAAAGATAGACAATAGCCAATAGACATATGAAAAAATGCTTGAAGTCACTAATCATCAGGGAAATGCAATTAAAATCCCAAGGAGATATCACCTTGCCCCTATTAGAATGACTCTTATTAAAAAGTCAAAAAGCAATGGATGTTGGCATTGATGCAGAGCAAAAGGAATGCTTATACACTGTTGGTGGGACTGCAAATTAGTATAACTCTTATGGAACACAATATGGAGATTCCTCAAAGAACTAAAAATAGACCTACCATTCGATCAAGCAATCCCACTACTGGCTATCTACCCAAAGGAAAAGAACTCATTTTATCAAAAACACTCCAGCACTTGAATGTTTCTTGCAGCACAATTCACAATTGCGAAGATGTGGATTCAACCCAAGTGTCCCTCATTTCATGAGTGGATATTAACAACATGTGGTATATGTATACCATGGAGAAATCACTTTTTCTTGTAATTAATTCCTGCTCTTCATGAAAAAGAAATTTCACATCTTTTGATATTAATATAATTGTCTTAATATTTAATGAATATTTCCAAGCAAAGTATATACAATGGAAAATCATGCTCAGCTGCAAAAGTCACCTATAATGAAACTAAATTTACTATTAAAAAATGCTCTCAAAGTTTCTTCATTTGGGTAAAATATGAATCTACTCTGATTGTTGAGTTTGGAGCTCTCATGAGGAAAACCTGGGACCTGCAATTTAGTTAGCATATTCGAAGTTTAAAACTTCTGGAAATCTAGGAAAGAATAGGACATAACAACTATTATCCCACTGATTTGATATTTAAAGAAGTTGGGATTTAAACGTATATTTGATTCCCTTAAATTTGCTTATGGATTATTAACACTCATAGCAAATCATTACCTTTTACAGATTATATTGAGCATTGCTTAAAATTTATTATATAAGGAACACTGCACTAGTCACTATAGCCAAACATTTTTTGCTGTCCAAAAGAATTTTACAGCTTAATAGAAAAGATGAGAGAATAGACAATATAGGCAAATGCCAGAGAAACAAAAGGCAAAATGAAACAAAACAAAAAAGAACTCACAGAATACATAAATAATCAATTTCAACTCCAAAGTACACCAAATTCTTGAAGAAGTTGCAAGAGTGTTTTTGTGACCGGCCAAATCAGAACTGTAGGTGTTTTAGAAGTTATCTCATATGCTAATAAATATGAAAGATTGAGGAATTTACAGTTCTGAATTTATTGTACTTTTGACCATTTGCAATATCCTTAGATGTTTGTGGCACAATGGAGATTCTACTTAATTTCAAAAATTCATCTCTACATTTGAAATTATAGTAACCCCTTATTTACCTCTCTGAAAATAACAGTAGGAAAAGTAACATTTGAGTAAACAGACTGTTGAAAGTTATCTATTAATAAAAGGGAAATTGAATATGTTATTTCCCAGATAACCAAAACCTATTCGTTTAAGCACTGAAAATTTTTATTGTAACTATTTTAATGAAAATATTTATTGACTATCTTTTGTTTTGCTTCATTAAGCACTGCATAATATCTAACCAACAATTTTATAGTACTTCATAGTTCACAAAATTCTTTTCACATAAAACATCTCTTTTAGTTTCTCCAACAAAGCTGTGAGTTAGGTGGTAGTATTATATCCAGGTTTCAAAGATGATAAAATAGAATAACCTATCTGATTTGCTAAAGGATCACACAACCAGTAGTAATGAATTAGGACAGAAATCCAAGACTTCTGATTCTAAATTACAATGATGTAGTTTAAACTTTTCTTAATTTTCAGGGTCATCATTATAATATCAATTTCTGCTCTGCTTAGTGATACATGTAGAACATGATGAAGTTCAATGCAACTCACTCTTTCTTCATTTGAGACCCAGATGAAGTGCTTAATTTGCTTTTAGAAGCCAGGCTGTAAGATAAATACATAACTTTTTATATTAGAATCAAATGTAATTCAGTGAGATGCTTAAGCCATGAGAAAAAAGTGGAAACTAAGTCAACTGTAGGAAAAACAAACTTTCATTTCTGTTTGTCCACTCTCTCTCTTCTCCCACCTCCTTTCTTTCTCTCCTCCCCCTATCATCACATATAGGATATTTCCTATAAATTAAGTAGTGTATGATGAGGTCTCCCCATATGTTGAACTGCCATCTCTTCGCTAAATGTCTAAGATTACCACATTTCTCAGTTACATAAGTTCTTATGTTTATTGTCTCCTCCCTGTTATCTATTGCTGCTTCTGTTATCAGCGTGGTTACTTCCAGTTGAATATTAAGTATTCTGTCCTTGTGGAGTTACAGAAACTTCACAGGGGAACCAAACGATTTAAATATATTATTTTATTATTCACATATATTTTTAACTAGCCTTTTACAATATTTAATTCTCAGTGTTTAGGCTCTGATGTCTGGACTGAAAAATATCCATGTGTTATGACCTTCAATGGTAGTCTTCCTCACTGATCAGAGGCATTTTTTTGATGGCTTTGGATTCAATGCTGATTTACTAATAAATAGAAAGTTATATTCTTTGATATGCTAGTAAATGTTTAGCAACATGTATTCTGGGTGAAAAAATTAAAAGTCTTGCTTCTACTCTCAACTTGATGTCAGACACAATAGACATAACCTCAAGAACATAAATGATGGTTAAATTAGGAAGTGATGAATTTTTAGTATATATTACCTTTTTTAATACAGCTTATTTAATTTTAAGTTTACACAATTTTTTATTAATGTTTGTGCTTAACCAATTCACGAAATTTCTTAAATGTGACAATAATATCCTACTCCCATTTCCATTCCTGCTTTATCCTTGTAAAATGTGTAATATTATGTATAAGTATATTTGAAATTTGTAAATTATATTGTGCTATAAATCTTTTGTATCTTATCTTTTTGAAAATTCATGACTGTGTTTTAAGGACTCACCCATATTGTTAAACATACAGGTACTTTGTTGATTTTTTTTATTTCAGCATTTTAACTGTTTCATATAGTAATGTGTGAATATGATCAACAGGGATTTTTGTTTGTTTTCTGTTTTTTAACTTATGCCCATGTTTCTGCTGGCAATCACCAATTGCAACTGAAGTGGTAGCTCTCTGCTTTAGGCAAGTCTTATTCTTCCGTTCATTACCACCTAGTCCTTATAGGAGCCTGAATTTGTGACTCTTGGTAGGAGATTGATCTTTCAAACACAGTCTAGTTCAGGAATTATAAAAGCCTAAACACTCGGAAAATCTACATGGGCTTTTTCAAGTCCTCTAAAATGTCATTGGTGGTTTGTAATTCACATTGTAGTCAAGTTGGGAGGAGAAAAAATCGATTATCTGTTTCTTTTTTTCCCTCATTCAAGTAGTAACTTTTATATAATTTGATTCAATTCAGAAATATTTACTGAACCTCTATCATTAGGAAGCACTGGATTGGGTATGAAGAAAACACCATACAAGGAATAGAAGATCCAATACCTGCCCTCCAAATGGCACATAGTCTAACTAACTGGAAAGACACACACTGATAAGGTGGACTTGAAGAAACACCTTGATACAAAGTTTCTCTTCAGCACTTAACAGCTCAAAATCTCACCTATCACAGATGAGAAAATAAACACACACACACACACACACATACACACACACACTCTTCTATCTTTGTCTACATGGCCAAAGCCTTCAGCCAGGTCCTGACCAATTCTCACTCCAATTACCACATTATTCTCTCAACGCATGTCTTTGCTTCCCTCTGATAAAGCCCCCACACTGTAAGAAGCACAAATCTTATTATGTAACTCCTCTGCTCTAATCACTTCCATCCACTCTCTGGTTTTAGAAGACAATCTAATAATCTCACATTACAAGGCTTTAATAAATTGCCATCGGATCTGGCCTAAAAGTTTTGTATTGTTCCTTATAAACACGGTAGTCCAGATAACCAGTCTATTTTTTCTCTAAAAGACTCTTGTCTCTTGTTTCAGTGGCTTTGCACCTGCTTTTTTGTCTGTCTGTAATGCCCTTTCCCCACCTGGCACCCAAACGGCATCTTTCTAAAAAATTCTTAGTCATCTTTTAAGACCGATTCAGCTGTGAGCTTTTTGAGTAACTTATTGACCTCTTCAGGCTGAGTAAGCCGTTCCCTGGTGTATCTTGTTGAAATCATTATTATTCCCTAAAACCTCTGCTGTAATTTATTTACATGTCTGTTTTCTCCACAAGGCTGTGAATGCTTAGAGTTATTATCTTCATTTTTGTAAGCTTAGTAACTGGCATAGAGACTGGCACAGAGTAGCAGCTGAACTTTTTTTTCTTGAATGGATAAACAAATGAATGCATGTTTTTATTGAAATGATTAGCATTAGATTAATGATTAGTATTAAACCACACCACACACCACATATATAAAGCATTCTAGTTAGGTTGGGTTCATTACTATTCCTGTTTATTCAATAGCTCTCTAAAGGGTTTCTAGTTTCTGGCTCTTCCAACTTTGATTCTTCAGAATAGAAATGCAATTTCTGTTAATGTATTCATTTTAACCAAATCCAATGTCAATAAAATTATTTATATTCCTCATAGCATAAGCATGAGAATTTACAGCTGTATAAAAATGCTATTAACCCTCATAGGCACTCATAAAGCTTTTAAGAGTAGTGCTACTGTATTAGTAAGGTACTGCTAGTTCTAACAAGTTGAAAATTTCAGTGCCTTAACACCCGATAGGAGTGATTTTCTTGCTCATATGACAATCCAGTGTATGTGTTCCTGGCCAAGCAGATTTCCTGAATGTGTTATTACAGAAACCTAGGTTCTATCGATCCTCTGGCTCTGCCCTTGGCAGCTTTTCTCTACTAGGGTTTCCCTAGAGAATTAAATCCTATTTAAAATTATTTGAGGGCCTATTTTGTAATTTTTTCAAGGATAGTACATATCTAGTCCATTTTATATGCTTAGGTAACTTATCAGGTATAATGGATGCCTTAGGGCCCAGAGGTCCTCAAACTTTTTAAACAGGGGGCTGGTTCACTGTCCCTCAGACCGTTGGAGAGTGCGCACTATGGGCCCAGGACGAGTTGGCTGCTAAGCAGGACAGGCAGCGGGGGCAAAAACACCCAGTGGGCTGGATAAATGTCCACGGTGGGCCGCATGTGGCCCACGGGCCGTAGTTTGAGGACACCTGCTAGGCTTTGGTCATGGACTATCAGTATCAGCATCACCTGGAAAAGCATTAAAAATGCAAATTCTTGGGCCTCACCTAAGACCTATTAAATCCAGAACTATGGGGCTTCCACACAGCAATAGGTATTTAACGAGGCCTCCAGGTGATTCCGTTGATCCTAAAGTATGAAAATCATTGGTCTAGGGCAATAGGACTTAACTCTCCCCACCCCCACTGCATAGTTGTGAAGTTTTACCCAAGGACCGAGTCCTCTGCTTCCAGTCAATGGAAAGGGAAAGAAAGAGTGTATAAACCTCACAACCTCACACATTTTTGAAAGCTTCAGCCCAGAACTGACAAACATCGCTTCTGCTCACATTCTACTGGCTATAACTAATCATATGGCTGCCCGGTGTTGAGTTGGAGCTAGCTTATGTCAGCTCAGGAGGGATTATTGTTAAATTTTCAGGCATTTTGTAAGCTACTTGATGTTATCTTGGTAATTTAACGTTGACCATGGTGGGAGTATTTACACCACAGAAATTGGCAAACACTAAAATCAGAATGTTTTTTCTCCCCTAGAGAGCCAGTTGTTAAACATCCACCACCACACCACTGCCCATATACAGACTTGGCTGACTCCACGGGGAGTTCTGCTGCTGAAATAGCCCTTCAAACTTGTTCTGCTTTGAGCCAAGTTAGCCAGGCCTTTATACCCTCATCTTGATCAGTCATTGAATGAAGGCTCCCCAGGGAAGGGCATGCCTTTGCACAAGGCAGCTCTCTGCAACTGAGGCAGTCCCTGAAGAATGTCTACTGACATCATTTCCATCATCTAAGACAAGAGTCTTTCCTTGAAGGGGGCTCTGGATGGCATATCCCCATGTCTACCACAGCCCCTCCCTCTAAGAGGTTCTGATATAATTGATCTGGGATGAACCAGGGCATTAGGACTTTTAAAAAGTTATCTGGGTAATTCTAGTATGCAGCCACACTTGATACTATTTTAAGAAGTCAAGCCAATTTCTGAGGGGACTTTTGTTTGTTTGTCTTGTTTTCACTAATGTTTCCACTCTACGTCCTTAAGTGAAATTGTGCCTGAAGGAAAAGTCTGCATGCAGCAAACAATCAATAAATATTTGTAGGGTGGTTGGCTAAAATAATTATTATTCCTTTGAAGGGATTTCTACCCAGAAAAAAATTAATTTAAAAGTAAAATATAATAGAAATCCAATAATATATTCACAAAATAGATTAATACCTTCATGAATTAAGTTATCTTCAAAGTGTTAATCAAATAAATAATGTGTATGCTTTTCTATTAAAGAGAAAGTTAGAAGATCTGAGCTCTGAGTGGAAGGCGGTAAACCATTTACTTCAAGAGTTGAGGGCAAAGCGGCCTGACCTAGCTCCTGGACTGCCCACTATTGGAGCCTGTAAGTATGCTGGATCCCATTTCCTTTGGCTTTAGCGATTTATTCAAAAGAACAGCTGTGAAATGATCTCAGGGTGAAAGAGCAACTTCGTTCCAATTCTGAAGATAGTGATAAAGCTTTGTGTTATTGACTATGCAAGTAGTCTTAGGGTGAGTTCCTTGGAAATTGATTCAAAGTGTTGAATGACAAAGGTATATTGAGGAGTGTTTTCTGGAGATTCATCTAAAAGGAAGAACGAACGGAGCACAAGGGAGACAGTGGGAGAGTTTGAAATGTGATTTGGCTGCAACAGAGGCCTCAGCCAGGCATGCAGTAGCCTTAGAGCTGAGCTGGCTCTGCAGAGCTGTCCTGAATAGCAGGGAGAGGGCCTCCACAGTTGGCGCCAGCCATTGCCCATAGGCAGCCCCCTGAGAGCCGAGGTACAACTTGGAGGACTTTTCTGGGGCTGAAGGCAATTAACCAATATTCCCAGCATCCAGGGATGCATGCGTTATCCCTGAAGAGGGGATCAGGGTGAAGTGCCAGAGTATCCTCTAACACTAAATACATGAGGTTGCCATCTGAATGAATCCTATATCATTTAGACAATAGTCTTCAACTTTATCTATAAAAATCAGAGAAGCCACAAAAACACACACAGTTCTCCTAGCACCTCTCTCTGTCCCATTTGCAAACAATTTTTAAGAGCTCTTCCATTTTTAGTTCAAGAAAAAGAAAAATGGACTGTGACTACCACGAGCTGACTTGGAGAGGAATGTTTCTTCATTCAGTTATAGTTTTAACTTTTGTTTTCACTGCATATTTTCAGTCTATTTTATTTCACTTTCTATTCAGTTGTTGATAGAAGGTATGCATAAATTCTCATGACAAGGGTAAGGCTGGCTTAGACTCTCAGAGGAAAGAAGCCAGAAAACTTCTTTGCTATACCATTCTATAATTAGGCGGAACAAAAACATCTTTGGTTTTTTTTTTTCTTCACTTGTCTACTTTTCAAATTCAAAGATCAAATGATTGAAGCATTAAAGCATAGTGACTGCTTCTTCATGTAAAGTTGATTTTTATTTTATATCAAATAGAAATATACTGAACTGGAAAGATCACAGCCAGAGTAGCACAATCATCATTCAGTAGAAGGCATAAATAATGTTTGGGTTAAAAGAGGCTGTACAATCTTGGGACAGTACATTTCATGTCCCTCCTGTGGTTTCTGAGCAGTCATCAGAGTTAGATTTAATGACATTGGAGACTTGAAAAAGATGTGCAAGCATTGTTTTTTTTTTTTTTTTTTGTCAATCTGGGACACTAAAGTTGCTATATCAGGGTTATATTCAACTAATTATGTCAGGTTTATTTCTTTTTATGAGTTGTAATTTTTGGTTCCCTCAGCATATATGTATAGTTTGTCCCTGTATTATCATTTATTGGTGTTTGTTCTCTAGCTGTCTCTGGTATGTTTAACTTCAGACTCTGAAACTCTATGTAGACATTGTGTTCCAATGATTTCTTTATAATTTTGTTGAATTCTGAACTTAAGGGTTTATGCCCCCATGTAAAGCCACTTTACATATGGTACGAAGGTTTCAAACCAGGGCACAGAAATCTATTAACATCTAATGTACTAAATGTAACAATAATGTTTCTAAAGAAAAGTACATTCAAAGTTCCAGTTTTGATTTCCAACAACATATATAATTTATGCACTTAATAAATATTTATTGAGTGACTTCTATGTATTGGGCATCATACTAGGTGCTGAGGATAAAGCATAGAATAAGATAAAGTCTTCCTTTTCATGAAACATATATTCTAGTTGGAAGAAAAAGGCAATGACCTAATAAAGAAGAAAATGTATGATATCTCTATGATTATAAGTGCTATAGAGTGTGGTCTACAGATTGATGTCAAATGCGTATTTGTTACAATCTCAGGCCCCACCTCAAATCCACTGAATCACAATCTGCATCTTAATAGACTCCCCAGGTGATTGTTGTACTCATTGAAGTTTGAGAAACACAGTTATATAGAACAAGAATGCAGGGAGCAGAGATGAGGGCATCATTGTCTATAGTGTGGTCAGGAAACCTCTTCTATTAAGAAAACAGAAAGCTGATGTAAGCTGATGTGTATATCTGGGGAAAGTATTCCAGGCAGAGAGAGAAGAGCCAAAACAAAGATGTTGAAGTATAAGCAAGATGGAGGAACATTAAAGAGACCAGTAAGACCAGAGCAGAGGGTGAAGGGAAGAGTTATAGAAACAGTAAGAGATATCCGTCTTTCATAGCTACTGCCCCACTTCCTTCTCCCCTGTGTAAGGGCCTCAATACTCTCTCCCACTCCTTGTCTTTTCCCCACGTCCTCCACATTGCTGCCAGGAAGGAGAGTCTGGGAATGCCCTCAGCCCTTAGCTATTTGGGACAGCTAGAGGAGTTGGGCCCAGAACCGGAGAAGTGAGGGAGAGGAATTTGCTCAAAGGCAGGGACTTTTCATCCCCTTTAGCAAACTGTCACAGAACTGAGCATAAAGTCAAGATGTTAAATATACAAATGCTGCATGAAAAGAAATCAATAGGGAATCAGTTAGATGCAGAGCTGCTTTTATTCAAATAAAACTTTTTTTTTCTTTTCTTTAACATGCTGGTTTACACATCAGAATTAATAATTGTTTCTATTCCTCACTTCCTGGCTTATAGGAAGTTAAATCTGAAATAAACATACTATAAAAGGAAATCTAATTTGTAATATGCTTCTGATGTATGATTATTTCATGTACTATATTTTAATACAATAGAGTTTATAATTCATTATAACAAGTTTTTTATTGCATTACTACTTTTTCATGTGTAGCTTCTTGTAGACAGATGTCTTTATCCTCAAAATAATTGCAAAGTATACATGGTTATCCACAGTTTTCCTTAAAGATTAGAAATGCAAGGTTTAGAGGGGAAATAGCTAGATTAAGGCCACACAGCTGGAAAGAAAGAGAGCCAGGATTCCAATCCAAGTGTGTCAGGCTCCAAAATCTGTGTTTTGTTTTGTTGCTGTGCCATGCACTATCTCTCTGTCCAAGAACCTAATGGAAATTCCAGATATAGAGGCAGCTAGCCAGTAGTTGATGTAATTTAACTAAATCTTGGACGCACAGGGAGTAAAAGTACTATGTTTCTGTGTATTTTCTACTTAAGGAATAGAAGAAATCAGTTTACTCTATTTAACTTTCTTAGAACAATAAAACTCTGAACTTGGAATAATCATTAAAATTATCATCTGGTTGAATATTCTTCTTTTATATGTATAGAAACTTAGACACAAAGCTGCTCTTTTTTTTTTCTTTTTTAACACTAAATCAAGCTCCCTGTGTCTTCTTACTTAAATTACATAATATGATGGGATGGGCCTGCTTCAGCTATGTAAATTGTTTCAATTTGCATGGCAAATGAACATGCTGGAATAAAACTTTTGCAATTGTTGTTGCTTGGACAGCTAGGTGTATCGGTTATCTATGATTTTCAAAGAGAACTCCAAAACTTACTAGCTTAAAACAAGAGTTATTTACTTGCTCATGATTCTGTATGTCTGCAGTTTGTACTGTGATCAGCTGGATAGTTATTCTGATGGTCTCGCTTGGTGTTATTAATGTGGATACAATTATCTGGCAACTAAATGGAAGCTAGATGGTCTAAAATTGACTTTCAGATATCTGATGGCTGGCTATTGGTTGGAGAACCTTGGTTCTTCACAAGGCTTCTTATCCTCCAATAGGCTGTACTAGGCTTCATTATGTGGTATTCTCAGGGCAGTGTTCCAAGAGGGGGAGAGTGAAAGCTACACAAGACCTCTTAAAGCCTAGACTTTGAAATTTATACAACATCAATTCTGCTACATTCTATTGATCAAAGCAAGTCAAAAGGTCAACCCAGATTCAAAGGATGAAGAAAATACCTCATCTCTTGAAGGGAGGAGCTGCCATGTCACATTGCGAAGGGCAATGCATACTGTGGTAGGAGGCTTTATTGTAATCACTTTAACACACAAACCACTACATTAGGTGAAAGGGGAGAAGTGGAGATGATAGTATTGGTCTACATCCAATACCCTATGTTGCTGATTCTCAAACTTAACCATGTATTAGAACCACTGATTTATTATTAAAGTACAGATTCTTGGGCTTCATTCAACCTCAGAGTCTCTGATTTAATAGGACTGGGATGAGATTTGCATCTCTTAAAAGTTCCCAGGTGCTGTTGATGCTGCTAATCCTGGGATTACACTTTGAGAACTACTCCCACAGGCCTATGGTGAGTGGGGAAGAATAAAATTGACTGCAACATGGAGTGGGATTACAGTGAGATCCAGGACTGTGAATACCAAAGGGAACTCCATGTTATTTCAGCACCTCCACTCCCAATCCTCCCTCCCCATCGAAGACTTTGTAGCTTAGAAGTTAATGGAGATGGACAACACATTAAACCGGGCTATATTTGCCCAGCAGAGCAGCTCAGTGTTCCTGGCAGAGACCTGTAGGGAGAATAGCCATAAGTTCCTCTAGAGACACTCAGAATCATTTAGGTAGACAGAACTTTGCATGGGTCTGAAGGCTCACATGGCAGATGGAGGCAAAGAGCCAGCAAATCTGGTTGTAAATGTCAATGTGAATCCTCTCTTATCCACAAGCTGCTCAGCCTGAGAACATTAATGTTCTACAATACCTGATTTAGCATTTTCAAAAGAAATTACATATAGAACATGCTTAATATGAAGACTCCAAATCAGGATATTTGATTCAAGTGTCTCAGGGTAATAACTATGAAATGAATGACCATTGTATATAGACATATAGAAGTGCCAGTTAATAGATATTTCTAGTTGATTAAACACTGGTAAAACCATCTCTTCCTGTGATTAATTTTGGAAAGAACAAGTCTCAGGTGTAATTAGGAAAGCACAGCATTGGAGGTAAAGAAGCCTAAATTCTAATCCCAGTTGTGCCACCAACTAGATAAGGGATCAACACACTCTTTCTGCAAATGGTCAGATACCAAATATTTTCAGCTTTATGGGTTATGTGGTCAATTTTGTCATTGTATAACTAAAAGCAGCCTTACCATGGACAATACATAAATAAATGGGCATGAGTTGTTTCAACAATACTTTATTTACAGAAAGGAGAAAGGTGGATCCAATTTGGCCCTTAGTTCCCTACTCATATCCCCTCAGCACTCATCCTTCCTTGTCAACCCTGAGGCTTCTAACAAGTACCTGTGACTCTAGGTCCTTTCTCTGGTTGTAGCGGAAACTCTCTTATTTGCAAAACAGGCTAGAAGTGTCTATTCCAGGGAGGAAACATTCGTGAAATCGTGTCTAACCACCAATTGACAGAAGTTAGTGGATAAATATCCCATCTTCTTCATCCCTTGGGTAGGATACCTCCAATGTGTATTCCACAGCAAAGGTTTCCAGTGGGTTGGTTGAGCAGTTGCCATAGTGATAATCTGCTTATTAGCATGCCCTGTATGGGCTTCCTTCCCATTCCTTTTCATTTCCCTTCTCCTCTACCATGGCTCTCTGGGATCACCTCCTAATTAAACTACTTGTATTTAAATCCTGGTCTCAGATTCTGCTTCTCAGCAAACCTAAGTTAATACAAGAAGTCTTAGAATTAGTGCTGCAGCTATATCTTTTTAATGAGTTATGTTGTGATTCCAATTTTACAGATGAGTTAACTGAGGGTCAGAAAGGTTAAATAATTTGTCCAACGTCACAAAGCTAGAAAGTGACAGAGTGGGTATTCAAAAATAAGTGATTCCAAAGCTTATGCTATTAATCAGTATACTATATCTCAAAGTGGTGATTTATTTATCTTCATTTGAATTTTTTGAAGGCTATATTTAAATTAAATATCACATACTCACATAGAAGGTTATTTATACATTTATTATTTGAATTTTACTTGCCTCTCTAAAGTTGAATAGCACATTCCAATGCAATTTCAGTAATACTTTAAATATCTAGGCAGTTTCTTAAAAGCAAGAGGTTAATTGGAGCTTAAATACAATCTTGGCATACTACTATTTGTTTGGCTTAAGTTGAAAGAAAACGATTAATTTATGGTGAAAATAGCCTTCACTTATCTGCAATAATCAGAATTTTTTTGTGAAAATGGCCTTCATTTATCTTCAGTGAAGGAAGGAAAGATGCTGTCAATTAGTTCTCACATTCTTACTCCCCTCTTGGGTCCAGATCCTTCAATAGAAACATAGGGAAACTGTCACCCAGACCCTTTTACATTCTGGTTGTATTTCCATTGTTGATTCTGCTTCAGCTGAACCTTTAGGATAAAGCAAATCAGTTTCAGTGGGGCCAAATCTTTCTCTGCCTCATTAACAGATAATTTTTCTGCAAAAAACACCTAAGACATGGATAGACCATCATTGGTTTTAGAGTTACATCCTCTATACCTTGAAAATATCCTAAAATCCTAATATACCAGGAGTCAGACTTTACAGAAAAAGTGAAGCTCCCTAATAAATTATAACAACAGAATAAGAAATTAATTTGAGACACTCCCCAAGATATTTCAAAGCCTTGAGCAGCTACAGAGACTCCCCAACTCTTGGCATTAATTAATTAATCTTAAAAATCATATTTGTGTGCATCAATGAGGTAAGGGTTCTTGAAATATAATGAGATGTGTCACACTGCACAAAGGAAAGTGGCAACGGTAAGCCCTGGCTGGGGAGGCCCCACACAGTATTGCTCACTTTGATCAGAAGGAAGTCTTTCTATATAAGCAGTGGGGGTCCCTGGTCCTAGGCAAGGTTCAATAATGCTCCTGGGTTAACAGAGAAAGCACAACGGTGGCATCATTGTTAACATCCAACACAGTGTTAGACTGTGAAACCTCAAGTATTTATATGTTAATTATCCATTTTGCCATGATGAAGTTCCCTTTCTTTTCCAACTCTTAAGCTATTGGCAGCTTTATTGCTTGGTTACTATCTCCAGTTAGGGCTGTACTTTGGAGTCTAAACTGGCAAAGGAAGATAAGTTCTAATCCATAATTTCTAATGTTTGTTGAAAGCATTCCTGGAAGTTGCTCTGTGTGTGTGTGTGTGTGTGTGTGTGTAGGAGGAGGAGGAGAAGGAGGACGATGAGGAGGAGGAGAGAGGAGAAAGAAGAAGAGGAGACTAACATCAACTCTGATCATTAGAAATTTTTCAATTACCTATGTCCTCCATTTTAACTGAAATAAAGTATTAATTACAATAAACTTACTTTAACTTTTTTATACTACTTAACCCCCTCCAAGAAAGGACCTTTGCTTGAAATCACTATAGAGTATACCATAATGTTGAATGTCAGATTCTCAAGGAGAAATTAGAACTATTTAAACATATTCATGAGCATAAAAGCACTACAGCTCACAACATAAGACTTCAACATGTATTCCTAATATTTCCTAAAACTGCACTGACTAGTTTTAAAACTGAATATAACTTTACCTTCAAAGAAAGAAGTTTCCAAAAGGAAATTGTACCAGTTTTGCACTTAAAGTGTAGATTTTAAGATTTTGCTCTGAAAGGTATTATTAGGTCATTCATGCTTCCCTACTTTCTAGAGGAAAGTCTCTCTCTCTTAGAAGCAATATTAAGAAGGTTATCTGCCCACTCTCTTCTTAAAAAGTGAAGAGTAGGTGGAGTTTCACCAATGCTGCTATGCTTCACAGTCTTTCAATTGCCTAACTCAAGTTCCAAATACTGTCTAAATTCTTTTTTGAATAGGAAAGGTAAATTTATACTTACTGTACATTTAGACGTTATTCCTTTTTTCTTTGAAATCTATTGTTTAATCTCCCCAAAACTTTGCTTTTCCAGCATAAATCAGGTGAATCTCTATGGTCTGTCAACAAAAAAAAAAGGTATTTCTTAAATGTTTATACATCTCTGTGCCCCCACCTACCATCCCAAGTGTGTTTTCCGTAATTTTTGTTGTTGTTATTGTTATTTTAGGCTTCAGAATTGGACCCTGCTCCATAATTACTGGTCTGGTCTAACCATGACTCAGTCATATCACAAAGTCTATATATTCTTTTCCTACTTTTACATGCTGATAGTATGTATGCCCAGTTTTTTTCTCAATGACTAGCAAGGAGTAAGTATTGAACTAATAAATTTTGACCAAATGAATAAGTATATTTACTTTAGAGTTGGATCAAATATGTCAACCTTCCCACGTAATTATAATACCAGGGAGATTAAGTGATTATATGTTTGTCCACCTGTTTAGCAGCAGAATCTGGACCCAAACCCACATCCCCTGAGTTTGATTTCAGTGCTCTTCAGTATTCTTATATATCTCAACTTTTTTTTCCTGCTGAGATACACCTGACCAATATGTTTATCTTCACAATCTCAGTGGTAAGTCCTATTTTTTTTTTCAAGATTACAGTGCTGAGCAAATGGAGATGTTCTGTGGCTTTGATGCAAATCTTCCAGGCCAGATGTAACTTACCATCTCATTCTTAAACTCTCATTCTCGACTGTGTCTTGAAATCCAATTTAAGAACTTGTGTTTTATATACGATCTTTCTCTTAAAATTCATATAGCTTATTCCTAATGTGATATCTTCCTTTTAAAATTCATGCAGTATATTCCTTCTCTCATCTTCAGTATTTTTATGAAAATATGTTTAATCTCATTTCCAATGTGCTTGCCAGCTCATGATGATTTCATTAGACAAATTCTCAATCCTAGGTATCCTAATATTTAGGTAAAATTGCTAGCAGCACTAACTACACAGTGCCTAAATTGCAATATAGACCTAAAATAGTAAAAAAAAAAAAAAGGTCAAAATTATAATGCCTTCTATTCCTGCTTCTAGAATGATTGTCGTACCTCCAAAAACACATCATTGCTCTCCAACATTAAAAAGCAGGAACTAAATAACATGCATGTTAATGTAAATGCAGGAGACAATATTGAAATAAGATAAATTAATCTCCAATGTCACTTTAGTTTCTTAGAATTATTCTCTATTCTCTAAGAAATTTATGGATAAAAGATATAAATAAACTTTCTATAATGGTCACTATGATTATAAGTAGAGGAGATAGTTTTCTGTCTCATACTGAATTGAGTGAGAAGAATTTTTCCTTGATTATTAACATATATTTTAACCCTATGAATTAGTGATAAGCATTTTTGCTTACTAATTCCAGCATGATCAAATGAGAAGTCCTATTATTTTTCTTGCTGATTCTTATTTCTTTAAGGTAAAACATGTCCTTTTCTTTTGAACCTGTACTCTATGTTTACCAAATAAGGATATAACTCAGAATTGAATTGTGCACTTTGATATGAGATTTTTTCAAGGTCAGGACCCAGTTTCACAGGAAGTTTTATTTTTTCCAATACAGCTGACATCCACTCCCACCAGCTGAAAGACAAACTTGTCTAATAAACCTTTCAGATTCAATTTGTTGTCTGCCTACAGCTTGAGGAATCTCTGGAGGTCATTCACAGTATGTGTTGCAACCCCAACAGGGAGAAATAATGAAAAGATTCTGGTTAAAAAGCTGACACTACCCCTTCCAACTTGCTTGAATGTGAATATAATAAGCAAGTTTATAGACGGAACTCTCTATGATTCTGGGGATTTCCATCTTGATCTCTGACACCAAGGAACATTTGAATGCATGGATTTGTATCTATTATCTGGGTGAATAAATGTTTCATATTGAGCAAAGTTCTGCTGTAAATCAGGCAAAACAACATTGTCACTTCATGTTTAACTCTGTTAGAGGGTCTCTAAGGTCTCACAGTCTGGTTCTCTTCCAGTAATACATAGATATATCATAGCTGTTTTCAAAAAATAATACCTGCTTTCATTTCAATTATTTCCCCTGGATTTTGCATTGACCCGAACATACTTAATTTTATCTTAGAGCTAACATGTATTAATGTCATGCTCTGTACCAGGCATTTTTCTAAGTATTCTTTGTGCATTGTACCCTTTAATCTTACAACAGATAGGTACCATATTATTTTTCTTTTTATACCGTGAGAAGAAACTAAAGCCTAGAGCAAATGGTTATCCAAAAAAAAAAAAAAAAAAAAAAAACTATTAAGTGGGCACAGCATGGCCCTGAACCTATATACCTGTATTTTCCTAAAATACATGCCTGTCTTTTACCTTTATGTTGAACATACTGAGTCTTGGTCATGCAGTATATAGAAAGAGGCTCCACATACTATAGAATCAATTCTAACATACGTTAATGCTTTTGTAATTATTTTCCAAATGAAATTCAGCAACAATACTCTCTCTTCCTCCTTTTTCCCTTGCATAACATCCAAATCTTATATTAAAGCTATGTGGGTAGAATTTGGCATTAAATAATAGCACCTTTGAAGTTTAATACTAAACTCAGAGCTATGCAAGGTGAAAATGATTTCAGTACGAAGAACCTTATAGTATTTAGTTTCTTTTCTTTTTTCTTCTTTCCTTCCTTTCCTTGTTTTTCTGTTTTTGATTTTTTTTTCTCCTCTAGAAGATAAGAGGCCATCGGGACAGGAAAAGACATTGAGATTATAGGCCTGATTCTCCCCACAGTGTTACTATTTAGCTTTATTTATTCTCTCAGTTCTTTAACTGTCAACCCAAGGTCAAACAGCCAGTACAGCAGCAGAATTATAAAAAGTAGATCTGGAAAAGACTATAAGGTGCCATAGTTCAGGACCCTGCTGCAAGTCAAAATCAATTAAAGAAATATATTTAAACAGCACTTCATTTAATCTTTTCTTAAAGAACACCATAGCCCCCTTGGTAATTTCTTTTTTGTGTTCAGACTTGATTTTCCAAAAGTATTCTCTAGCATTTTCTTTGTTTGGTACCTGTGGTGAATAAGTGGACCCCACTGCCTATAGCGTGAAATCATAGAAATGAATATTGGCTAAGACTTCATTTAATCAAGCAGACAAACCAGAAACCTAGGATTCATCACCTCTTCTAGAAAGGGGAGCCTTCTGCCTTCAAAAAGGTAGAGGTTCTTCCAATATGTCCCCATATTTCCCTTTGCCTCCCATCTCCAATTTCAACCAGTCTATTTCCCTTCCCCATTTTAGACTTCATATGCTGAGTTTCTTCCTAGGATTTCACTTGAAGAAAGTATTATATGCTTAAAAAATACTATAGGCTACTGAACTAAATAATAATAAAATTTCTGTGAAAACTAAAAGGGAGTAAAGTTAAGAGCAGTTTTAGAAGTCATCAAAATGGATATTGCTGACCTCTCTTCCAGCTGGTGTCCCACTTAAACATGTTTCTAGACTGGAATTTATTTTTCCCATCTGGATAAATCTGAAGCATTATCGTAAACACCAATGTGAGCAAAAGCCGTGGGTGCAAGTGGATTGAGATGAATGAGTAGGCTGACCTGAGTGGTCAGAAATGATGAGGTCAGTAATCAGCCATACTAAGGGACACTCAAGGAATATATTGGAGGTGGCCAATACAAAAGGGTATCATTCATACCGAAATGAATGATAATATGACTATAGTTAGCGAAACTTAAAATGGAGAAAACGAAACATTGCAATCCATCTGATCACACATAATAAAATCCTTTACATGTGTATATTATCTATCTTGATCTCAAAAATATACCGAATAAAGAGGATTATCATTTTTCCACAGTTGAGAAAATTAAATAAGAGGAGATTCAGGACAGAAGCTTTTCACTTCTTATTTCTAGTCCACTGTTCCAACAACAGTAGTGATAATAGGAATTTATTCACCAAATCATAACATGCTTCTATTAGGTGATGCCTTTTGTAGCTTGGCAGATGTAATTTGAGGCAAATAAAAATCCCTGTTTCATAAAGTAAATATTACTTTATAGAATTCACTATTTCAGTAAGAGGTATAGGTTAATAATATAAATCATCTCATTTTCTAATTTTTTTCTGTAAAAAGCAGACACTAAATATTTTTGGCTTTGTAGGTCAGAAGAACTCTGTCAAAGTCACTCAACTCTGCTACTAAAGTACAAAAGCAGCCATAGTTTGTAAATGAATGAGCATGGCTATGTTCCAATAAAACTTTGTTTATAAAAATAGATGGTGGGTTGGGTTTGGCTTACAAACTGTAGTTCACTGGCCCCTGTTTTAGATAAATAATAGCTGATAGATTCATAGTAATTAATAAAGGGAATTTAGATTGGTCAATGTATTTTTCTAATATTTGTAAGGCTTCCTTCAGGGAGAAAAATATTTCTTACCAACAGTGTTTTCGATGCTTACTCAGAAAACAAGAATATTATTTGCCAAGTATAGGATGGAAATCTGCAAAGTCATTCATGCTAAGAATAAAGAGATGTTGTGAAATACTTGGTGCAACTATTGAGTGTTCCACTATCATTTGAAAAAAAAGAAAAATTAGTAGTAGTTATACAAATAGATTTGATGCTATAATATTTGTCCTTACTTTAGAGAACATTTTCCTATCTCAGCAGCAAAAAATACAAGAGGGATAACTAGATTTTAGATTTTTTTATTCTTATGAATACAAGTCTCATATATTCAATTATTAAGGCATCCACTCTTAGATTTACCTAAGTAGAGGTAATCATTTCTATATTATGTAAAATCTATTGCTCATAGTTCTAGAGAGGAAAATGTCATACATCACATCTGAGTTTTCTTTGAACCTTAACATGGTTAGCACACTTCTACAAAGGTGAAATGGTCTCCCTAAGTAGCTTTATATATCAGCAGAAAAGAGGTATGATAAGGCCACTTCAACTGACTAACATTTAAATAATGAACTAGTTAGAAGGAGATAAAGTATGTGATTAGAAGCAGCAGGAGATTTCGCCATCAGGGAATGATTTTCCAATACACTCTTTTACTTATTGGTGAAGTTCCTTCTCCAACTACGAATTACACATTTGTATCCTTAATTTTTCAATACACTAATTCAACAAATAACTTATTAGAGCTTAC
This sequence comes from Cheirogaleus medius, assembly GCA_008086735.1. Taxonomy (NCBI): domain Eukaryota; kingdom Metazoa; phylum Chordata; class Mammalia; order Primates; family Cheirogaleidae; genus Cheirogaleus; species Cheirogaleus medius. The sequence continues at coordinate 17,064,981 of VBSM01001483.1, forward strand.
TGTGTGCTCTCCTGTGAGTTAGATGCTAGGGATACAGTGATGATCAAGATAAACAAAATTCCTAGACTCACAGAGAGTAAGAAAATTAAATAACAATATGTGACAAAAACTGGGATATAGAATGCTATGGAAGAACCAGGAGGAATCAATTAACCCAATCTGAAGTGATGCAATAGAGGGATGCCAGGGGAAATTTTGTGGGAAAAAAGAATTTTGACAATGAAACTTGAAGGATAGGTTGGTGTACCTATGCAAACAAGTGGAAAGAGTGTTCCAGGCAGGAGAAACAGCACAACTAACGGTTGGAGGCAAAAAGGAACCTGGCACTTCCTAAAAATTACCAGTATGACTGAAGCATAGAGTTGGGGTTGGAAATGGATGAGGAGCAATCTATCAGAGAGGAGGTTCAGGGTATGGCTGAAAATGCAGGCATGTTCTTAAACTGCTTTTTTAAGGCATGCTAGAGAAATCAGTCACATTTTATTTGAAGGGCAATTGAAATCCATTGAAGCATTTTAAAGAGGCTAGTGACATGACCATATTTGGAATTTAGAGAGATTGCTCTGGTTAAAGAGTAGAGAATAGGTTGGATAAGAGCACCATTGGAGGCTGTTCCAGTAGTTCAGGTGAGAGATAATGATAACCTGAACTAGGGAAGTGAGAAAGGCAATGGAGACAAAGTGAAAAGATTCAAGTGATATTTGTCATATAGAAACAATTGTACCTGGTAACTGATTGGACATAGAGGGGAGAGATATGAAGAACTCAAATAGAATTACCAGGCTTATGGCTTGACAAACTGGGTGGATGGTGGTGGAAGTTACTAAAATATGGACTATTTTAGGGTTTGGAAGAATCATGAGTTCAATTTTAGACATGTTTGTTTTGAGATTCTCATAAGACCACTGAGCAGACTGGACATATGAGTCAGGAGATAAGTTTAGGCTAAAAATATGGATGGCAGAGTTATCAGCATATATGATAAAACATAAATGAGGTATCAAGAGCAAGATCACCAAGAGAGTATGTATAGTATAAAAAGAGAAGAAGAATTAGCCCAGAACTTTAAGGAATTCCTACATCTGACATCCAGAGTAAAGTGAGTCAGCACAGGAGACTGAGAAAGAGTGGCCAAAATCAGAAAAGAAAACCAGGGGATAATGAAGCCAGATTTTCAAGAAGTCTCTTTCTAAATGGGTAGATAAAAGATGGAGGAAATAGAAGATAAGATTTCTCCATAGTTGTTTTGCCAGACATATGCTATGAAAATATATTAGAGCAAATGAATTAATAATATCTAGAAAGTACAGTCAATAATGGCTACAATGTTAGCTGAGGTGATGGACCATAGCATCTAAGCTGGAGAAGGCAGTGAGTGCAAAGTAAAAAAGAAAAAAATTCAGGAGCATGATTACCTCTAGAAATATGGAGGAGGTTCTGTTGTGGAGGACACAAGGCAGGTTCTGAGGTGTGGGCAATATTCTATTTCTTGATTGGGGTGGTATTTACATGGAGCACTTTATAATTATTCTTTAAACTCTAAGTATATGTTCTATGTAATCACCTATAGGTAAGAAAATTCTCACTGTAAAAGAAAAATATAAAGCTTCCAAACCATTTTCATCACAATTGTAAATGATGCCTCTGGTACCTGGAGTCATGTGCCATTGACCCACCTCAGTTTACAACTTTAGCTACAATGGACAGTCCAGTGTGAAATCAGACTTGCCTATAGCTGACACCATCCCATGTCAAGGACACAACTCCTATTTTTCCATTTTCTGTCCAAGAGATTTCTCTGATATGCCAGGAGCCCACAAATCCTATGAGCTAGCCCATTCTAGAAGTTGTAGTGAGTGAGCAACCCTCAACAATGGAGATGAGAGCCTATGGATACATTTTAACCTTTATTCCTTCATGTAGGAATTCTCTGCTTCTTGTGAACATAAAAAGGGTCTGGCAAAATACAGCCCCCTTTGCCCATAGTAGTAACCTTGATAATACACACCTGATTGGCATTTCTTCTTCCTCTGTCTGACTCTCTTGGTCTTTCATTCTTGCTTCCTAGGGATCAGACCTCAAATAAATTTCCTGCACCCAAGTCCTTATCCAGGTTCTGTTTTCAGGGGATCTGAAGAAAACAAAAATAAAGATAGAAGGAACTGAGAGAGGAGAAGACCCTAAGACCATGAAGACATTTCCTCTGTGTACCAGACTGCATTTTTAACTGCCTACTCAATAGTTTCACTTAGATGACTCAAAAATAATCTCATGATCTTCTCCTGTCACCAAATGCATGATAGTTCCCTATAATATTCCTTTTTAACAGGTTTTGTAGCACCATCCACCCATCCAGTAACAAAACCTCAGGAGTATTCTTGGCACTTTCCCACCTCACTCCTTCTGGACATCCACCACTAAGTTCAGTTGATTTTCCCTCCTAAATACTTCTTAGTTTAGATTGTTTCTTTAGATTTATCCTGCATACCCCTGACCAGTCTCTTATCATCTCTTTCATGAACTATTAAGTAGCCTCATACTAGGATGATCATAGTCCTGGTTTGTCCAGGGCAGACATGTTTTATGCCCATTGCCTCAGTGTGATTAATAGTGCCCCCTTTGGCTTGAAACACTATCCAGGTAATCTCCTCTCATTCATTCCTTCTCCCCTGCACATTATAGCTATGCGAAACTTTCAACATTAAAATTTGATGACAGGGCCGCGGCTGCCGAGAGACAATATAGCCACCAGCCAGAGCCATCTCCAGGGAAC
>VBSM01001483.1:17067853-17081577 GCA_008086735.1 Cheirogaleus medius
TGTAACCCAAACAATATTTGTACCCCCATTACAAGATGGAATAAAAAAAAAAGTTAAAAAAAAAAATTTGATGACAGACAGAACTGCTTAAAATATTCCAGTACCTTCCCATTGATCTCAAAATAAAAATTAAAACAAATATATTTGAGAGCTTACAAGACCTTCTATAGTGTGACCCTTCCCATTTCATCACTCTCATGCCAGATACCATGAACTGCTTGTTCCCTTATCTCCACATTGGCCTCCTTTCTAGTTTGTTTTGTTTGTGAAAGTGACTGCTTTCTCTTTCTTCAAGCTATTGCACATATTGGTCCCTTTAGTTGAGACACTCTTCCATTGCTTTTCTCACCTGATACTTATTTACTTTTTGAGTCTCATCTCAAATGTTCTACTCAGGGAAGGTGTTTCTAACCTCTTGGCCTACATTAGTATAAATAGCATCATTCATACTTTTCTTCAGGAGCACATACCAAATCTTAAATTCATTTGTGAGATGATTTAGATGATTTGAATTTATGCTGTTCCCCCACTTGACTGAGAGTTTCTTGGGGACACACTCTGCCTCCCCACCCCCAGCTTTATTGAAATATTTGACAAATTAAAATTTTATGTATTCATAGTGTACAACATGATGATTTTATATATATGTACATTGTGGAATGATTATCGCAATGAAATTAATTATTAACACTTCTATCACAACAAATAGTTTCCATTGTTTGGGGGTAGCGAGGACACTTAAGAGGTACTCTCTTAACAAATTTCAAGTAAATAATAGAGTATTATTAACTATAATCATCCTGATGTACATTACATTCCTAGGATTTATTTATCTTATAACTAAAAGTCTGTACCCTTTGACTAATACCTCTCCTTTTTGCTTATCATTGAATCCCCGTTACCTGGGAATGAATGAGGAAGTCGGAAATAGAAACAAACATATTGTTCAATATAGAGATCCTGAAGTTACACAGGATAATTGCAGGCAGGACTCATTACAAAGAAGGATCCCTTGAGCCAGGGGCCAGAGTTTTCCAGAAATAAGAGGAAGTGCCAAAGTGTAGTGGAAAAGAGAAGTGGAGAATGAGTACTGGTGGTGAGAGAGGAGGTATATAAAGAAATGGAAATAAATATTTAAGAAACTGTTTACTTTTTCCAGATGCAAAGCTAGCTAGGGGAGCTAAGAAAACTTGTGTCAAATGTCTTACCCAAGCCTTCATAATGGGCTAAGGGCTAATTTTTAAGAGACCCCTGCTCAACTTGCAACCCTCTCACTCTCTTACTATTGACCTCTCTTTTATTTATTTCCTTAAAAATTCTCTAAAATGATTTAAAATATGTATTCATGTTGTACTTCCTTTCTCTGCCATGATTTAAATTTCATGAGACTGCTGGCTGTGCCATGTTGGCCACTGTATTCCCAGTGTCTAGAATGGTGCCCAGACCAACTAGGCTCCCAGAATGTGTGTTGTCAAATGATTCCAGTTCATAGTGATGCCACCTTTATTTTTTTCAGTTCATTCCATAAGGAATTTGGATCATTCTTCCAACTTTAGGGTCTACAACCTTTTATTTCCCTGTTTTTGCTGAATATCTATCTACCTATTTTTCTCAGCTCTCTTGTCACACTTGCTCTTCAACTTACTCTCTGGTACAAATTATACTCAGAACAAGACTGGAGCCATTTTTCATTGATTTTGATGTCAGTGCTTTGAGTGACAACTCCATGTGGAGAAATTTGAATCTCCTGCTGGCTCGTTGTTTGCTTTGAAAAAAAAGTACTCATCTTCTTCCTGAATCCACTGAGTAAATTTCTGCTCACAAAAAAGACAAAATCTCTAGAACAAAAACTGTATGAGCACCAGAATGGTTTCGCCTTGATTTCTAGACTCAAAATTTTCAGAGAATATTTTTAAAAACAGGGAGTTTAAAGTATTTTTATCATTCAACCCAATTTTTACCCAATTTATTTTATAGTTAAAATATCAGAACCATGAAGCACCTTTCCGGTATATTATCCTTCTCAATATTTCTACCTGCAAGAGAAGAGCAAAAATATTGTTTGAGAATAAAAAAATATTTCAGTAGTAGAAAGATTCACTTTAAGGGCTTTCTTTGGAAGTTGCCATATCACCCCTGTCTTCAACTCTCCTCATTGGAGAATCTTTGTTTCCTTGAAATAAATTGGTCACTTCCAATTCTTTCCACCAATAACTCTTTTTGGGTCTTTATATTTCATTGAAACGTGTCCCTTGTCTCCTTTGATTTTTATTCTCAGTTTTTCACTTTTTTACTTTCTTTGTTGTCCTATATGACAGAAAGGATCTGCCACATAAAATTTTTTAATATGTTTATCTACCAGTGTTTATTTTCCTGTAACATGTGCTCTTTGGAAATCTATTGATTTTCAAAGTTTCTACACTGCCTTACTTACTTTATAGTCTGTTCTTGAGTTTATATTATGAATATGTTAGATCAGTCAATTCCATGTTCTATGTATATTTTACCTAACATCCTTGGTATAATATAAATATTTTTTGAAATTGCATCAGACCATGAATATTAATCAAAAATATAATTTGCATTAATCTACTAGGCAAGATTTAATTAATTAATTATTTTGCCCTTTTCTGGTGTCCTGTAATCTTACCCTCAGTGCATTTGATAGTCTTAACCAAGTATCACCCATTCCCCTTCAATTTAAATTTTCTATTGTCTTAGTTTATGAGACTACACACTCTCTTGTTTTATTTTGTTTGTTTTCAATAATCTCTCTGATCCCTTCTAGCCATTCCCATTTAGTTGACCTTTTTCCTCTGTGAGCCCCTTAAATGTTAATATCACCCAGAACTTAACCCATGCTATATCTGCATCTCTTTATGGCCAGTACCCTGGCTGATTTGTCATCACCTATGCTGTACTTACTGTAAAATAATTCTTTCACTTTTTATTGTAGTAAAAATATAACAGAAAATTTACTGTCTGTCTTAGTTCATTGAGACTGGTTAATTTATAAAAAAAAGAGGTCTATTTGGCCTATGGTTCTGCAGGCTGTACAAGAAGCATGGCACCAACATCTACTTCTGAGGAGGGCCTCAGGCTGATTCCACTAATGATGGAAGGCAAAAGGGAGCCAGGATGTGCAGAAATTACATGGTGAGCCAAGAAGCAAGAGGGAGAAGGGAGGTATCATGCTCTTTTTAACAACCAGCTCTTTTTGGAACTAACAGAGTAAAACTCACTCACCCTCCCCCCAGGGAGGGCATTAAGCTGTTCATGAGAGATCCACCTCTATGACCCAAATACTTCCCATTAAGCCCTACCTCCAACATTGAGGATCGAATTTCAACATGAGATTTGGAGAGGACAACATCCAAACTATAGTATCATCTTAATTCAAATAACTTTAATACCAATTCAGTGTATTAGAGAATCTAATATGAAGACTACTGTAATTATGTCGATGATTATCTTTAGTTTAGACTTCTCTCTTCAACTCAAAACTTATATTTTCATGTGCCAACTAGCTGCCATATAAACATTCCACAGTCATTTCTAACTCGGGATACCCAAAATTGATGTTATTATTATCTTCTGAAAATCAGTTCCTCTTACTATATTCCCCATTTTGGTGGATGACACTATTTACCGAATTAGCCAAGTTAAAAATCAGGGAGTTGTTCTGGCATTTTCTTTATTCCTTAATATTAAGCACCAAAATCAATTACCAACCCTATTAATATTATAAGCCAAATAACCCTGGAATTTCTTATTTCTCATTCAGTACCATCATTTTGTTTTTGTTTTTTTTCATTCATTTGGGTAGCATCTGCTATAAACCATCCTCATTGGTTTCCTGTTTCTGTCAACTCATCTTACACACTGCAAGTCCACTAAGAATACACTTTATAACATGCCAATCATATTATATTAGTAGAGATTGTATAATAATTCCCTTCCTTATCTAGGATAAAAGCTAAATTTCTCAGCTTGGCACACAAGGTCTTTCATGATTTGGTACCTACTAGGCTGTCTAGGTTATTTCCTATATCTTCTACCTTTCTCTTGATAAACAAAATAATACTAAACCGTCTGTAGCTCCCCAATTACCAACTGCTGCCTTTATACTTTAACATATACTATTCCTTCTGCTAGGAATACATTTGTCACATTTGCCTCTTTGGTGAACTCATTCTTAAATTCCCATTTCAAAATATTATTTGTATAACTACCTTCCTTCCTGCCCAGTCCTCCATGGGAATGGGGCTGCTTCTCTCTTCATATTATCATTTCACTTTTTATCCCTATTTCAGCAAATGTCATAATATTATGTTAAAATTTATTGTTGGCATATATGTCTCCCACTAGAATAGAAACTTATTTGATTGAGGAATGATGCCTTATTTATTTTTGTGACATGTTTAATAGTTAAGATGCTCTGGGTTGGAAGAAAGAGACTATACATTCAAAGTGGCTTCCACAATAAGGACGATTCAACCCACATAACTGGAGTTCAGAGGTTAAAGCAGGCTCCAGATGAAGTATAAGCAAAACTTTGACTCTTCTTCTCTATGATTTTCTTTGTTCTGATTTCCCATCTGTGTCTGCTTTGACCTCCTAATTAGTTGTTCTCCGGGTTCCAAGATGACACTCAGCAATAAATGGGTCAATGTGATTTTTTGTTATAGTGAAAGAGAGAAACATTTACCTCAAGGATAGATTCAAAGATTTTCCCTCAATCAAATCAGAACAATCTAGGTTATGTATCTACTACTATACTAATGATGCACATTATTAGTGTATATATATATAAATATATATACATTAGATATGAACATATGTCTATTGTACTAATGATGATTCAGACTGATGCTATATGAGCTAGTTAATTTAAACTGTGGATTTCTGAACCAAAGTAAGGAGTATGAGATTATCTCAGTTGGATTCTGAGGGTAGAGTCCATAGAAACTTGAAGAAAATTGAGATTTTCCTAGGAAGTAGAATTTCAGAGTGGATATAGGGGTATCTGGAAATGGATGTTGTTTAAGCCACCAACAATATTTACTCCATTGGTGTGATGTTGAGCCCCAAATTATTCAGTTAATATCTGTTCAATGAACCTATAGAAAGACAATCTTATCTGCAAACTATTTATAAAATAGATGACAATGAAAAACATTTCAGAAGAGTTAATCATATATAATTTAATCATTCACATTGGGAGGCTCTTCCTAAATTTAGATTCTTAACCTTCCCTTGACCTTTCACTCAACTGTATCTTGGCCTCGATCTAAAGGTTAATAGGATCCTCTAGCCATTTTTTTAAACAATTGGTTCAACATTAATTGGACTATATATAGCTCAACTAAGAAAAAAAACAAGCTAGCTTATCATAATATGATATTGTCAAGGAAAATGATGCTTTCATGCAGCTATTTAGCTTTTTAGTGTATTCTCAGTTTCTGCAGACCTAATAAAAAGGGATTATCTCAGCATCCTATAAGTTTAATTTAGAAAAACAAGAAACCATGAATAATGGAAATGATTTCAAAACATCTTCACTCACATCTAAAATATGAAATAGCTAAATAAGAGGTTCTTAATAATTTAATCAGTGAAGCATAACTGGAGAATTTAGAAAAAGCACCTAAACTATTAAAAGATTCTTCAGCTGCTGCTTAATGTTGATATCAAGTTATTTCTTACATTGGCAAACAGCCAAGCCATTCCCTGTTCACATCCACTTTTCAGCATTTAGTGGTCCACTCAATCATCCTGATCACAGCCCCAGGAATGTTTCATGGCAACTCCTCAATAATAGTATATTACTATTGGGTCCTGAATTTTGAGGTAGTTTATCTTCCAGAAAGGATATGAATAGAGCAATAAGTCTGAACATAGTGAGCATTATTAATGATGCCCACGAGTTGGGACATATACTGTAACCTTCAATCAATTTAACACCACTTCTCTCACCCTAGTTTTAGTCTAGACAGGTCCAACTATGTTAGAGTCTCAGATAATACGATGTTAAACTTTTTTTCTTTCCAAATACAGAATTATTGGGAAAATTTATATGTATCCTATATCCTATTTAACTTCCTTGGAATTTAACCCTAAAAAGTGAACCTTTTAGTACTTCCTGCGTAATACAAGATAAAGTGCTGATTTATTTAGAATGTAATTTTCCTTGTTACCAAATATGTTCACAGTTGAGCAAACAGAAGAATCCCTCAATTATCTTTCTTAAAAAGGACTTTGAAATAAAGACATATACAGAGGGCCTCCAACTTAACATGGATTGACTTACTATGGTTCAGCTTGAGATTTTTCAACTTTACAATGGTGCTGAAGCAAAATGCATTCAGTAGGAACCGTATTTCAAGTACCTGTACAACCTTTTTGTTTTTCACATTCAATGCGGTATTCAACAAATCACATGAGATATTCAACAGATTATTATAAAATAGGCTTTGTGTTAGATTACTTTGCCCAATTATAGGCTAATGTAAGTGTTCTGAACATGGATAAGGTAGGCTAGGCTAAGCTGTGATGTTCAGTAATTTAGGTTATTTAAATGCATTTGAATTATGATATTTTCAACTTATAATGGGTTTATTGAGACATAACCCCATTGTATGTTGAGGAGCAGCTGTATCAATATATTCATCTTTGTATCTCTCTTATGAAGTAGGCATAAAACCTTCACCAAGTTAGTAATTATTCAGTGATAGTATTTAAATGAAAGCCATTCTGTTAGAGTAAATTCAGACTATCAAAGTCACAATAGAAAATCTTTCTTATTCATGAACCCATTATTTCTTTTTGGAAACTATCTTAAATGAAAATTCAATCTCCACATTGATTTCTAATGTTGGAACATATTTTTAAAACTCCTTTATGTTTTGAAAATTTTGCTTTAGTGCAGATAATCAGAATAACTTAATAGACTAAGAAATAGTTTTTAAAATAAAAGATGTAATTTTTTTCATAATCTAAGTAGGAAATAGTCAAATGTTATCCTAAGCTAAATAACTCATATAAAGTGATGGAAAATTACTTTGTGAAGATTCATGGTATATAGTGATTTCCAATGAGATTAATAGCATCTACCCTATTGGGTGATTGGGTGGTTCTAATACATAAAGCTTCTAGCACAAATATTATATACTGAGAAACTACTGGGCAGAGATGAATACCTTAACTCTTAGTAAGCCTAGCTGATCACATAAATCTGCTTTTTGATTTGTGAAGACTCTTGAACATACCTCTTGAGAATATCAAGTGTTTACTGAATTTATATGCAAAGCATTTCAGTCTAAGATTTACAATGCTCAGAGATGACAGAATTTAAAATTCAGCATTGGAATTTCCACAATTTCCTTCCAATTCTAGAATTTTATAATTGGAACAGTAAATAATATAAAGAAATATGTGATCATACACACAGAGACTCTTTACATAAGACTGAAATCAACATAGGAGTTCAGAGAAGGAAAGTATCCTAGGGTTAATTGGAGTTGTCAACAAAGACTTCACAGAAATAAAAATCTGATCATAAAGAATAGGAAGGATTAAAGTAGGTGAATAACATACTTAAGACTAAGGAATAGCATGTGCAAATTTATTTTATAAAGAATGAAAGCATTTTGGGAGACCTATTGGGAGCACATGAAGAGGCTGGCTAGTCTGAGATAATATGTATATTTGAGGTAAATAGTGGGAAATCATTCCCAAAATGCTTCGTAATTAGAGTGGAGGCAAATTAAGGTATTTGGTCATGGTCCTATCGTGTTTCTCAACCATTGTATTTTCCTCATCCCTACTCCATTAATATCATGACACACAGTGGTGATATTCACTTACTCACAAGATAGGATTCATGTTAGGAACTAAAGATACTTAAAAGTGAGTTAAGTAGAATAGCCAAATTCAAGCATAATAGCTCTGACTGTGCCCCCTCTCCTTCATTAAGAAAAGCGTATTAGAATATAAGTAAGTGAGAGTGAGCACTGTTAGATGGACAATCTTTAATCTTTTCTAATTTATAAAAAATAATCAACTATTTAGAAATTCAGATTGTTTTAATATCTATGACAGGACCCATCTTCAAATTATGATACCATTGTTTGGCAACACTGAAATTGAAATGAACTAAAAGGGTAAAGAATGTGACTTTTGAAGATATTTGGTCAGAGTAATGTCATGAGGCAGTGATCAACATTATAGAGGTTCTCAATCTGTGGGCTGGAGATATCTAAGATTTCCCAAGATTATTGAAAAGAATTCTCAAATTCATGGGCACCCCAAGTTTTATCTGTGGATTAAATAAGTAATGCATCACCCACATACATGTAGTAGATATACTGTAAACCACTGGCACAGTTAAAAGATCACTGAATTATGAATTCTTAGATCTGGGATCTTGTCCTCATTAGGTCTCTTGCTGGCTGGTGGGAGGGGGTCTTGGGCAAACCATTCAATCATTTGTGCCTTGATTTCCTTAATTGTTAAATGATGAGTTCTCTCAAGTGAGACAACTTCATACTCTCAGATGTAGCACCTATGGTTTTAGATGTACAATATAAATTAACCTTCCTGAAGATCTTTGCAAGTTACTATAAGATATATTTCCATGGCATTGAAAATTGTTATTGATAACTTATGTTTTTATAGAACAGTTTACTTACTCATTATTATCATTAGCCAAAATAGAATCTGATTCATTAAAGCCCAAAAGGTCCTTCCTGAAAATAAATGCATGAAAGAGCCCTGACTTGTTATTATATTACCTATTCAAGTCTCCTAATTGTGGTAACCACAGGCCCTCATTTTCAATAGGGGAAGATTATCCACTCCAAAAATACAGTTTCTGAATACTTCAGTCCATATGTCCCTCAATTCCATTTTTAAATCAGACTGACTGGGAACATCAGGCCCCAAAGAGTAAATTGACCTTCCTTTTTCTTTGGGAATTGGCCTTTGTGCCTAGTTCTTTGCTTCTGTTCAGGTTCTTTTTTTAAAAAAAAATTATTTATTTTCTTTTTTTTTAATTTCAGAATATTGTCCAGGTTCTTATATCCCACAGAAAATATGTGTTCATTCTATAAAAATTATCAAACAATTTTTAAAGAAGAATAGCCATCAAATATAGCAAAATAATTTCTCTGAGGTAGGACAAAAGTAGGAAACACAAGTATAAAACAACTTTGTGCACTTTTATTTTCATTCTATCCACTATATTAAAGGACAAAAATGAAGAATTTTACCAATTCAAAACTATGTACACATATAGTTACCATCAATATTTAGTAGTTATATTTCTCCAAGATGCATATTTCTTTTTTTATAAATCCTAGTTAGGAGTTAATGTTGTTTCAGTTAGGTTTATTTGACTTCCTTCATGTAACTTACATTAATGCAATAAGCTACAGATTCTATAACATATAATTTAGTGAAAAATCTCCCCCTTCATATGATTTTGTTTTAAAATAATAGGTTAATATAGAGTGTAATTATAAGAGTAGAGGAAATGTATTTTACTTTCAGTTCTTACCTAAATATCTTGAGATAAAGGAAACATCAATTTTTTTTTCAAAAAATTTAGAGGGCACAAGTATTTTTCTTACATGGAAGAATTATATCATAATGGATCAGGGCTTTCAGTATACCCATCACCAAAATAGTGTACATTGTATTCTATAGGTAGATTTTTATCCCTCATTCCACGGTCAATCTCCCCCTTCTCAGTTTCTAATTTTCATTACACCTCTTCAAGACCATATATGTCCCTCATTCAGTCACTGCTTATAAGTGAGAACATACAGTGTTTGTTTTTCCATTCCTGAATACTTAGTATAATTGTCACCAGTTCCATCCAAGTTGCCACAAAAGACATTATTCCATTCCTGTTCATGGCTGAGTAGTACTCCATGGTATACCTATACATCCCATTTTCTTTATCCACTCATCAGTTGACAGGCAATTATGTTGGTTCTATATCTTTGCAATTGTGAATTGTGCTGTGATAAACATACGGGTACAGGTGTATTTCTTACATAATGACTTATTTTCCTTTGAGTAGATGCCCAGTAGTGGGACTGCTGGATCAAATGGTAGGTCTACTTCTAGTTCTTTGAGGAATCTCCATACTGCTTTCCATAATTGCTATACTAGTTTATATTCCCACCAATAGCATATAAGCATTCTGTTTTCACTGCAACTGTGCCTACATCTATTGTTTATTAACTTTTTAATAGTGACAATGCTAACAGGGGTAAGATGATATTTCACTGTGGTTTTAATTTGCATTTCCCTGGTAATTAGTGATGTTGAGCATTTTTTTCAGGTGTTTGTGGGACAGTTGCCTATCTTCTTTTGAGAAAAATCTGTTCATGCCTTTTGCCTACATTTTGATGGGTTTTTTTTTTATGCTGATTTGTTTCAGTTATTTGTAGATTCTAGATATTAGCCCTTTGACAGATATATATTAATAGTTTGTGATTATTTTTGCCCATTCCGTAGGTTGTCTATTTACTCTGTTGATTTTGTCCTTTGCTGTGCAGAACCTTTGAGTTTAATTATGCCCCATGTATTTTTTGTTGTTGCTGCTGCATTTGCTTTAGGAGTCTTAGTCATAATTTATTTGCCTAGAAATAATTTGCCAATGTCTAGAAAAAATTTTCCTGTTTTATTCTAGAATTTTTATTGTTTCAGGTATTATATTAAAGTCTTTCATCCATCTTGAGTTAATTTTTGTATATGGTGAGAAATAGGGGATCCAGTTTCATTCTTCTTCATGTGGCTATCTAGTTTCCCCAGCACCATTTATTGAGCAAAGCATCTTTCCCCAGTATATGTTTTTGTCTGCTTTGTCAAAAATCAGCTGGTCATAGCTAGATGGTTTAATTCTGCATTCTCTATTCTGTTCCATTGGTCTGTCTACCTTTATACCAATGCCATGCTGTTTTGGTTGCTACAGCCTTGTAATATAGTTTGAAGTCAGGTAACATGATGCCTTCAGATTTGTTCTTTTTGCTTAGGATTGCTTTAGCTATTCAGGTTCTTTTGGGGTTCCATATGAAGTTTAGGATTATTTTCTCTAGATTTGTGAAAAATGACATTGGTATTTTGATGGGAATTGCATTGAATGTAGAAGTCACTTTGGGCAGTATGGACATTTTCACAATGTTGATTCTTCCAATCCAAGAATATGAGATGTTTTCCATTTGTGTCATCTATAATTTCTTTCATCAGTGTTTTGTAGTTCTTCTAGTAGAGATCTTTCACCTCTTTGATTAGGTATATTCCTAGGTATTTCTTTTTCTTCCTAGCTATTGTGAATGATACTGAGTCCTTGATTTGACTCTCAGTTCCACTGTCATTGGTATATATGAATGCTAATCATTTGTGTACTGTAACTTTGTAAACTGAGAGTGTACTGAATTTAGTTATCAATTATAAGAGTCTTTTCATGGAGTCTTTAGGATTTTAAGATATAAGATTATATCATAAGTGAACAGGGATGCTTTGACTTCCTCCATCCCAATTTGAATGTCTTTATTTCTCTCTTGCCAGATTACTCTGGCTAGGACTTCAAGTACTATGTTGAATAGAAGTGGGGACAGTGGGCAACCTTGTCTTGATCCAGTTCATAGGGGTAATGCTTTCAACTTTTCTCCATTCAGTATGATGTTCTCCATAGGTTTCTCATATATGGCTTTTAATATTTTGATTTATATTCCTTTTATGCCTAATAGCTGAGTGCTTTTATCAGGAAAGTGTGCTGGATTTAATAAAATGTTTTTTATGCATCTATTGAGATAATCATATGGTCTTTGTTTTTAAGTTAGTTTATGTGGAGAATCACATTTATTTATTTATTTTATTTATTCATATCTGCATATTATGGAGGTACAAATGTTTAGGTTACGTATATTTCCCTAGCCCCCCTCCTCAGTAAGAGCTTCAAGCATGTCCATCTCCAAGCTGGTACATATCACACTCATTATGAATATATATACCCATCCACTTCTCCCCCCTCCCATCTGCCCAACACCTCATAAATGTTATTCCTATATGTGCAAGTAGGTGTTGATCAGTGAAACGAATTGGCTGGTGAGTACATGTGTTGCTTGTTTTTCCATTTTTGGGATACTTCACTTAGTAGAATGGGTTCCAGCTCTACCAAGGAAAATACAAGAGGTACTATATCACCATTGTTTCTTAGAGCTGAGTAGTACTCCATGGTATACATATACCACATTTCATTAATCCTCTCATGTATTGATGGGCACTTGGTTGTTTACACATCTTTGCAATTGCGAATTGTGCCACTATAAACATTCGAGTGCAGATGTCTTTTTCATAAAATATATTTTGTTCTTTTGGGTAGATGCCCAGTAATGGGATTGCTGGATCAAAAGGTTGATCTACTTGTGTCTCTTTAAGGCATCTCCATATTGCTTTCTACAGAGGTTGGACTAGTTTGCAGTCCTACCAGCAGTGTATGAGTGTTCCTATCTCTCCGTATCCACGCCAACATTTATTGTTTTGGGACTTTTTGATAAAGGCCATTCTCACTGAAGATAACTGATATCTCATTGTGGTTTTGATTTTTATTTCCCTGATGATTAGAGATGTTGAACATTTTTTCATATGTTTGTTGGCCATTATTCTATCTTCTTTTCAAAAGTTTCTCGTCATGTACTTTGAGCACATTTTGATAGGGTTGTTTGATTTATTCTTGCTGATTTTCCTAAGTTCTAAATAGATTCTAGTTATCAGCCCTTTATCCAACGTGTAGCATGCGAAAATTTTCTCCCATTCTGCAGGTTGTCTGTTTGCTTTCATGATAGTTTCTTAGGCTGTGCAGAAACTTTTATTTTGATCAGGCCCCATTTATTTATTTTTCTTGTTGTTGTGATTGACTTTGGGATCTTCTTCATAAATTCGTTCCTAGGCCAATGTCTATAAGAGTCTTTCCAAAATTTTCTTCTAGAATTCTAATAGTTTCACACCTTAGGTTTAAGTCTGTTGCGTAGCGTGAGTTGATTTTAGTGAGAGGTGAAAGGTGTGGATCCTGTTTCAGTCTTCTACATGTGGCTATCCAGTTTTCCCAGCACCATTTATTGAATAAGGATTCTTCTCCCCAGTGAATGTGTTTGTCTGCTTTGTCAAAGATTAGATGTCTATATGAGGATGGTTTTATATCTGGGTTCTTAGTTCTGTTATACTGGTCAAAGTCCCTGTTCTTGTGCTAGTTCCAAGCTGTTTTAAGCTGTGTAGTTTAGTTTGAAGTCTGGTACATTGATACCTCCCATTTTGTTTTATTGCCTAGGATTGCTTTTGCTATAAATGTACTTCTCTGGTTCCATACAAAGCAAACAATTATTTTTTTCTATATTTGTGAAAAATGATGTTGGTATTTTAATAGGGATTGCATTGGATCTGTAGATCACTTGGGTAGTATAGACATTTTAATAATGTTGATTCTGCTGACACCCAAAATGGTATGGTTTTCTGCCTGTTTAATTCTCTGCTATTTCCTTCCTCAGTGTTTCATAGTTCTCCCTGTAGAGGTCTTTTACGTCCTTAGTTAAATATATTCCTAGGTACTTTATTCTTTGTTGCTATTGTGAAGGGCATTGAGTCTTTGATTTGGTTTTCATTTTGACTGTTATTGGCATATATGAATGCCTCTGATTTGTGTGTATTGATTTTGT
>VBSM01001483.1:17081677-17102913 GCA_008086735.1 Cheirogaleus medius
TTGGGGTTTTCTAGGTATAATATCAGCAAAGAGTGAGAGTTTGATCTCTTCTGCCCCTATTGGGATGCCTTTAATTCTGCTCTCTTGTCTGATTGCAATAGCAAGGACTTCCAGCACTATGTTGAATAGAAGTGGAGATAGTGGCCAACCTTGCCTGGATCCAGTTCTAAGTGGGAATGCTTTCAATGTTTCCCCATTCAGTATGATGTTGGCTGTGGATTTGTCATATATGGCTTGTATCATTTTTAGGTAAGCCCCGTCTATGCCTATTTTGTTAAGCATTCTTATCATAAAAGGGTGTTGAATTTTGTCAAATGGTTTTTCTGCATCTATTGAGAGAATCATATGCTCTTTGTTTTTGCTTCTATTTATATGGTTAATTACATTTATAGATTTGCATACGTTGAACCATCCCTGAATCTCTGGGATGAAGCCTACTTGTTTATGATAGAATATTTTCTTGATAAACACCTGGATTAGGTTTGCTATGATTTTGTTGAGAATTTTTGCATCTATATTCATAAGGGATATTGGTCTGTAGTTTTCTTGTTGAGTCATTTCCTGGTTTTGGTATCAGGGTTATGTTGGCTTCATAAAATGTGTTGGGGAAGATTCTATCCTTCTCCATGTTGTGGAATAATTTCTGCAAGATAGGCACCAGTTCTTCTTGGTTGGTGTGGTAAAATTCAGGTGTGAAACCATCTGGTCTGGGACTTTTCTTTTAGGAAAGTTTTTTTATTGCTGTTTCAATTTCAGTACTCGATATTGGTCTGTTCAGGAATTCTATTTCTTCCTAGTTGAGCCTGGGGAGGCTATGTGTTTCTAAAAATGTGTCCATTTCTTCCACATCTTCCAGTTTGTATACATAGGTTTTTTGTAGTGTTCATAGATTGTAGCTTGTATCTGCCTGGCATCAGTTGTAATTTCTCCTTTTTTCCCTGATGGAGCTTATTAGAGTTCTTTCTTTTGTTTTGTTTTCTTTTCTTTTCTTTTCTTTTCTTTTTTTTGTTAGTCTAGACAAAGGCGTGTCAATTTTTTTTTATCTTTTCAAAGAACCAAGTTTTTATTTTATTAATCTTCCATATAGTTTTCTTATTGTCAATTTCCTTTAGTTCTGTTTTGATCTTATTAATTTCATTTTGTGTGCTGGGTTTGAGGTCAGTCTGTTCTTCTTTTTCCAACTCTTTGAGTTGATTCATTAGGTTGTCTATTTGTGATCTTTCTGTCTTTTGGATATAGGCATTTATGGAATTATACTTTCCTCTCAGAACTGCTTTAGCTGTGTCCACAGATTTTGGTAACTTGTCTCTCCTTTGTCATTTAGTTCAAAGAATCTGTTGATTTCCTTGTTTATGAAGTAATTGTTCAGCAGAACTTTGTTTAGTTTCCACAACTTTGTGTAGAAATGAGAGTTTCTGTTAGGGTTGATTTCTACTTTTATTCCACTGTGGTCTGAGAGTATACATGGTATGATTTCTATTTTTTTAAATTGTTTGAGACATGCTTTGTGTCCTATGATATGGTCAATCTTAGAGAATGTCCCATGAGTTGATGAGAAGAACATATATTCAGTGGTTTGAGGATAGAATGTCCTGTAAATGTCAGTCACGCCCATTTGTTCTAGAGTTCTGTTTAAGTTTATTATTTCTTTGTTAATTTTCTGTTTGGAGGATCTTTCCTGTTCTGTCAGTGGGGTGTTGAAGTCTCTCGCTATTATGGTGTTGCTGTTTATCAATTTGTTTAGATCAAGTAGAATTTGCTTTATGAATCTGGGTGTACCTATGTTGGGTGCATACATATTTAAAATTGTTATGTCTTCTTGTTGAACTGTACCCTTCACCATTATATAGTGACCTTCTTTGTCTTTCATTTCTTTTGTTGATTTAAAAACTAAGTTATCTGAAATCAAAACCGCCACACCAGCCTTCTTTTGGCTTCTGTTTCCTTGAAATATTGATTTCCACCTCTTTACCTTGAGTCTAAATACTATCTTGCAGGTTAGATGTGTTTCCTGAAGACAGCAGATACTTGGCTTGTATATTTTTTATCCATTTGAACATCCTATGTCTCTTGAGAGTGTCATTCAAGCCATTCACATTTATTGATAGAACTGATAGGTAGGACAAATTTCTGTTAATCTTATTGAACTTTGTTGCTTTGTTTCATCTCTTGAGTCATTGTGGTATCTGGCCTTTGATCTTAGCTTTTGAATGGTTTTACATTCGTGAGTGTTTATTGTGCTGATCCGTGTGTAACTCTGTTTTGGGAACTTCTTGGTAGGCTGGTCTTATCTTGGTTAATTTCTTCAGTCTTTGCTTATCTGAGAATGTCTTTATTTCTCCTTTATTTACAAAACTCAGTTTTTCAGGGTACAAGATTCTAGGCTGGGCATTATTTTGTTTCAGAAGAGTGAGAATGGGGCCCTAGTCTCTTCTTGCTAATAAGGTTTCAGTTGACATGTCTGGCGTTATTCAGATGGGCTTTCCTTTGTATGTTACTTCTTTTGCCTTACAGCTCACAGAGGGGCCTCTTTAGTGGATATTTTGGCCAGGCTGATGACTGCATGTCGTGGTGTTTCCTGTTAGCATTGCAGGGGTCCTTTGAGCTTCTTGTACCTGGATATCTAGATTTTAGCAAGGCCTGGGAAATTTTCCTCTATTATATCGTCAAATAGCTTATCCAACCTTTGCGTGTTTTCTTCCTCACCCTCAGGGATTCCCATAACTCTAACGTTAGGCTTCTTAGCATAATCCCACATTTCTTGTAGGCTTTTCTGTTTTCTCTTATTTCTCTGCTCTATCTCTGTGACTGACTTATTTAATTGGAAGGTGTTATCTTCAATTCCTGATATTCTTTCTTCTCTTTGATCTACCCTGTTCTTGAGGCTTTCCACCGTGTTTTGTAGTTCCTTGAAATAATT
Source organism: Cheirogaleus medius (assembly GCA_008086735.1). Lineage (NCBI taxonomy): Eukaryota > Metazoa > Chordata > Mammalia > Primates > Cheirogaleidae > Cheirogaleus > Cheirogaleus medius. The sequence goes on from VBSM01001483.1 coordinate 17,084,598, forward strand.
CTTCATTTCCAGGAGTTCAGTTTGATTTTTCTTTAATATTTCAATATCTTTAGTGAATTTTTCTTCCAAGGCCAGATTTTTTTTTGATGGTTTCTTTGTGTTAGTTATCCATTTTTTTCATGCATATAATTGAGTTTTCTTACAATCCATGTTCAAAATTCATCTGTCATTTTAGTGTTCTGAATTTGATTAATGTCCATTGCTAGAGATCTGGTATTCTTTTTGGGTGTGTGCTTTCCATTTGATTCTTCATATTTCTAGAGTTCTTTCACTGATTCCTTCCCATCTGTATCAGTTGTTCCTTCTTACCTTTAGATTTTCATTTGGATAATGACATGCTCTGTTTAGTCTCTGAGCCAGTAGGTGGTGTTTGTGGGTGAGATTCGACCATACCCTTTATGATGAGTCAGTAGATGCAGTAAAAGTGTGTGCAGAATGATATCCCTGTCAGTAGGGGATGCTCGCAGGGAAGAGCAGGTTGCAGTGTTGTTTTTGGGTCCTGTAACCAGCTCTTGTTCCTCTGGAGAGGCACTCTTGTGCCTCAGGTTGTAGGTGGGGCTATGGGACTTCCAGGTGTATCTTTATTCTCCACATCAGTGGGGGCAGGCCCAGGAGTGAGTCTATGTGAAGCTGTGTTGGGTAAGCCTGCCCTGACGTTCCACAAGTGGTGTTAGCAGGGGCAAAGGTCTATTCTCTGCTTCTGGGCAAAGCTGACAAGAAGGGCCTGAGATGGCCTCACTCAGCCAAAAAGTCTATATGTTGGAGTAGGGCTGTCTGAGACCTGGAGTCTGGAGCAGGCCTCAATCATTTCCACCCTCCCCCATTCCATGGTTTCTCCTGGGCCTCTGTCAGCAGGTAGGACCTCAAGCCAGCAGATCTCCCCTGGCTGTGGGAGGAGGGTTGCCCCTCAAGAACACTGATCTGCCCTTGAGGGTACACACACCTTAGTAGGCTCATTCACAAATATACCTTCTGTGCCCTGGAGCAATGAGATTGGGACCTGGATATAAGGGTTCTGGTCTGCAGGCCTGTCCCCTGGGCCCTGGAGATCAGTCTCTGACCCTGCCAGATAGAATAGTACTGGTCTCAAGTCACCCACAGTGTACCCAAGCTGGATCAATGTTTCTCCACTTCGGGATTTGCCCCATTCTCCTTTAGTCACCAGGAAAGCAGCACCTGGGAGGGCTTGTAGGTAGAGAGCTCACAGTCTGAGTACCCCTCTGTCTGCTGCAGGGCCCCAAAAGGAAAGGTCCCGTTCCTTGACGATGCATCCATGTGATGGCTAAATTGTCTCTCTGGGCACCCACGGGTAGGGAATGGGGAAGACAGAATGAAGCAATATGCTGCCTGCCGATCGGCTTGGGTCTGCGCCGAGGGAGCGAGCTGGGAGCCTGGTGCCCCATCCTCAAGAGGTCCACCGTTCACTGGTGGCAGCCATCTCTGAGCTCTTGTTGGCAGGTCTCTCCAACTGCCCGGGAGCCCACCAGCAGTCTGAGATGCAAGGGAGGGGAAAGTTAACTGCTCCACCTACCCTTTCTCATTGCTGGTCTCCAAGCCTCTCAGGGGCCTTTCTCCTTCCAGTTCCCTTCCCAACTTCTTCCCGTGGAGTCTCCTCAAGTTTCAGTCACCCTTCCTTCCAACTCTTGTCTGATCTATGTTTGTCTGCTTGTTTATTTTTTTTCACTTTCTTCTAAAATCTGTCTTGTTTGCAAAGACACTCTGGCTGGTGGTTTTTCTCACCCGCCATCTTGAATTCTCTAGCCCATACCAGTTATTTTAAAAGAGAGAGTTGAAGAATTGCTGAAGAATTGAAAGAGAAAAAGAAAACACTAAGATTATAGATATAATAGATAGATGGTAGATAGATATCTGAATCTTAAATATAAGTTCATTCAAAATTTTAATATCTTGAAAGGCAAAATTTGGTGTAAATCCTATTAAAAACAACTATAGCAACAATAATTTATTAAAGGATGGAAATTATAAAAAAGATTTAAGTTGAAACATTAAAATTATAAAATGTGGAGTGGGGGGAGTAAAAGTGTAGAGTTTTCGTATGTGATCAAAGTTAAGTTATCAACTTAAAATAGCCTGTTATAAGATGTTTTTTATAAGTCTCATGGTAACCACAAAGTGAAAACCTCTAGTAGATATATAAAAGTTAAAAAGTAAGAAATCAAAGCATACCACTACAGAAAACCATCAAATCACAAAGGAGACAGGAAAAGAGAAAGAGATCAAAAAGGATCTACAAAAGAATCAGAAAATAATTTTAGAGTGGCAGTAGTAAATCCTTACTATCAATAATTTACTTTAAATGTAAATAGACTAAATTCTCCAATCTAAAGGCAAAGAGTAGTCAAATGGATAAAAAAAAACAACACCCAACTATATGGGTGTATAATAGGCTCACTTCACCTTTAAGGACACACACAGACTAAAGGAGAAGGGATGGAAAAGATACTCCATGCAAATGGAAACCAAAAGATAACAGGGATAACAATACTTATATCACACAAAATAGACTTTAAGTCATAAACTGTGAAAAGAGACAAAAAGACAATTTGATATATATATAATGATAAAGGGATCAATTCATCAAGAGGGTGTAACAATTATAAATATATATGCACCCAGCATTGGAACACCCAGATATATAAAGCAAATATAAAGACATCTAAAGGAAGAGAGAATCTACAATACAATAATAGTAGATTTCAATAAGCCACATTCAACAATAGACAGACCATCCAGACATAAAATCAATAAGGAAGCATTGGACTTAAACTACACTTTAGATCAAATGGACTGAACAGATATACATTCCATCCAACAGCAGCAGTATACTCATTTTTCTCAAATGCACATGAAACATTCTCCAGAATCTATTATATGTTAGGCCACAAAACAAGTCCTAACAAATTTAAGAATACTGAAACTATACATTTTATGTAAAACAATGGTATCATGGAAAAAGTACCGGTGTAAACAAGCTTTAAATATGATTTACTGATTTTTTTCAAAAACAGAATTGCCATTAGCCCTGATCTGGTGGAATTTTGCTTTCTTAAGTGGCAAAAGGAAGAAGTTCAGAATAAACCAACTCTGTAACAGTACAGCTTCACAGATCTTTTTGAATAAACAAAGTAGCTTCTGTTCCTATTTTAGAAATCATAAACTATGGACTCACAGATTTCCTAGACTCTCTTTACACTCTTAATTTTAGATTTATTCATCAAAAGATTAAGACAATGAGGTTCAAGTCCAAAGCAATAGGAAATATATGCATCAAAACTGTTACACTAATGCTTCTCAGAGCATTGCTATTTCAATCGCATGATTTATAACCGTTGAAACAATATGTTTTTATTTATGATCACCTCTCCTACTTTCAAAAGAAATTTGATATGGTTTAGTGGAGAAGCCTTAAAGAAAAAAATCATAATTTTATTTTTTGTTCTTACAACAAACAATTTTCCATACATAAGTGTCACTTGTTTTCTACCCTCGATTTTGGTTTCTATTGTATGGATTGTAATTATCACACTTCTTGGCATGATGTGTGCTTTTCTACAAGTTAAAATGAAAACATGAATTGATTTTGATATAGCTAGTTTCACTACTTCAGTTAGTGTGCTTTCCATACCTGCAGTACATAGTATGTTTACTGACCCAGAACTTTGAAAGCCAAATTTAGCTTAATACAGTCACTTCAAATCAATGTACAATTGTGGTTACATTTCCAATGTAATTATGAAGACAGAGTTCAAGACTTCAGAATTTGGATTTGTCAAGCTCTTTGTTGTTTTTGTTACAGAATATGTTCATATTTCATTTAATAAACAGCAACACAGATGATAAATGAAACTCAAATATAACCAAGGAGTATAAAACTGCTTTATAAACACTTAAATAATAAATATGCCACCAATCCTCTGAATATTTTTTGTTATTTTCCAGAGCATTCAATTGAATTATATAACATGTTATACCAATAACTAATTAATTTTAAATAACATTATTTCAGAATTGAATGGCCAGAAACAGCATGTTACATTTATGTATTAAAACAAATTATTATGTATATAGACCAAAGAGATATTGTCTTATATTAATTCCTTAGAAACAGTCTCTGAGACAAAAAGTTGCACACAGATGATTTATTGGGAAGTATTCTTGACGGATCTACCTGTATGGAAGTGAGAAAGGTGGTGTTGGGCAGAAAGGAAAGGCTGACCCACAATGCAGTTGTCACTGAGGCCTCAGCCAATTGACTGAGAGCTCTGGAGCTGGGATGGTCTTTCATAGTTGTTCCAAATTGAAGAAAGTGGCCTGGGACTTGTATCCCTGCACTAACCAATAATAGGCCCCATGGAGAGATGCAGCTGTCATCCATTTGCATTCATTATTCCTAGTATCTATGGTGTGAGCTCACTGATACTGGGAGAGAATTCTGATGGACCACCACAGTGTCCACTACAGAGAGGTATTGGCATATTCTGCTTTCCTCATAAAAATTGAAAGGAGGATGCAAAGTAGGAGTAGTAAGAACATAAAATAAATTGATCATTTTTCACTGAGCCTTAGTATTTCAGAATCACTGTGATTTATAGGATTGTATTTATTATGATATTCAAATATCTCTTTTAAATTTCCTTAACCCAGAAGGGGAAAAATACCCCACACTTGGCCTGCTCCAAGAATTCTCCTTCTTTGTTTAAATCGTGATAAAAATCACATAATGAAATTTACCATCTTAAAGATTTTAAGCGTATAGTACAGTAGTGTTAACTACTGTTGTGCCACAGAGCACATGTAGCATATGAAAGGATTTCCTTCTTTTTTAAGGCTGAATAATATTCCATTGTGTATATATACATTTTTTTTCCATTTATCTATCAATGGACATTTTGGCTACTTAAATGTCTTGGCTATTTTAAGTAATGCTGCATGTGCAAATATCTCTTCAAGATCCTGTTTTCAGTTCTTTTGGATATACAGATGCCCTTTGACTTACACTTGGGTTCCATCCTGATCAACCCATCATAAGTTGAAAGTATCATAAGTCTAAAATGCATTTGATACACTTAACCTAGATTGTAGCTTAGCCTAGCCTACTTTAAATGTGCTCAGAACATGTAAATTAGATTAGAGTTGACCAAGATCATTTGGCAACACAGTACACTGTAGAGTATGAGTTGTTTGCCCTTGTGATCCAGTTGCTGACTTGGAGCTGTGGCTTGCTGCTACTGCCTAGCAGCACAAGAGGGTATCAAGTATCATAGTTCAGGAACAGATCAAAATTTAAAATCTGAAGTATGCTTTTTTAATGAATGTGTATTGCTTTGCACCATTGGAAAGCTGAAGAATTACAAGTTGAACCATAGTAAGTTGAAGATCATCTGTATACCCAAAAGTGGGATTGCTGGACCATATGGTAATTCGATTTTTAATTTTTTGAGAAACCTCTATACTGTTTTCCATAGAAGCTATACCTTTTTACATGCCCACTAACAGTGCACAAGTGTTTGAATTTCACTGCATCTTCACCAACACTTGGTATTTTCTGGTTTTATTTATTTAATTTTTCGATAGTGGCCATCCTAAAGGGTGTGAGGTGATATCTCACTGTGGTTTTGATTTTTGATTTGCATTTCCCTGATCATTAGTGATGTTAGCATCTTTTTAAATGCTTGTTGGCCATTCATATATTTTCTTGGAAAAATGTCTACTAAATCAGGTTATTTAATTTTTATGAATTCCTTTTAAATTACTTGCCTCAGAACCTTTCTTCTTAACATACAGATTTCTCAGAACTTTCATCCAATTTACTCGTTGATGATCTTGGAGAAGTATTTTAGTTTATCAAAACTCACTTTCCTGTTCTATAAATTGGTATTAATGATGCTTTCCCTGTCTACACCAGAGTGATGCAGTAAGGAGCCAATGGAGAAAATGACTCAGAAGGCATTTTTATACTGTTCAGTGTCTGTACAAATATAAAGCATTATTATTATTTCAGATGAAAAGAATCTACATTTTAAGACTATTTAATACTACTCCGTTTACATTGTAGCCACTAGTTTCTTTGTTGTTTTTTTTTTTCTTCATGAAGGTCTAGATTGAAACTCTGATTTCAATCGGAGTTAAACATGCATATAGATAGATGATAGATACATACATACATACAGATATAGATATAACTAGATACATATAGATATATATTACACTTGATGACTCTTTTTAGTACATGATGTCTCCTTCTAACCTTGGTAACAACAAGAAATGTTGGTTAAGATTCTGTTATGTGTCAGACATTAGGCTTTGTGAGGAAGGAAAAGATGATTTGATACTTATCTCAAATATCTTATCATCTTATCTGATGGATGAGGTTTGTGATGGCCTGGCACATGGTAGGGGATCTTATTCAATGTGTAACAACTTTTAAAAACCTCATTGCTAATTATTTTGATACTCAGGTTAAAAATGTAGCTCACCCAAACAAATAAGATGCTCATTTAGACTGAATTCTGTAGAGAGCACTGCTTACTTTGTTTTGCTCACATTTGATGGCAGAATCTTATCTCTAGTGTTCAGGTAGGAGAAACTTCATTAAAAACAAACAAATAAACCAACCAAAATCAGAATGAATTCCTTAACTCAGGAACTTTTTAAGGTGCTAAAAATTTTAACAGAAGCAGAGCATTCTCTACGAGAACCGCACAATATTCTCTAGCTAGTTATACTCAAATGGTTAGAGGATTTTATTTTGATATCAGTTTTAGAATTGATGAGCTCCCTTCATCAATAGCATGTTCTTTATTATGGTTTCATCTGGCTTTTCTTCCTTTATCTTCTGAAGTGGGCCAACTACTTCTTGGCTGTTATTATTACATTCTATACAGTACTCATATAAAAATTTCCAAGTGCACTAACAGTGAATTTCTACTAAAGGTATTGCTTTCTACAAATCTGGCTACCTGAGTTGTAGGAATTTATAAAATTCATAAAATCTGGCTACCTGGTTTATAGGAATCGTAGAATGACTATATAAATCTTCCATTCTCTGTCTTTCACAATTTAACTTGAAGACTCTTACTTTGCCAGCTGTGTTATCTCTGCTGAATTAGCATTTTTTATCTCTTTGATAATGGGAGATATTTTAAGTCCTGTTTTGTACAAAAATGTTTTATAGGTAAAAAATGGATGATGTATCAGTTGACTGTTGCTGTGTAACAAACTACCCTCAAATGTAGTGGCTTAAAATAATAATCATTCCATCGCTTCATGATTCTTGGGTATACATGACTCATCTGAGTGGTTCTTTTGCTGGTCTCAGTTGAGCTCACTCATGTATTCATGGTCAGCTGGTAGTTGATGGCGACATGTGCCACTCGTAAGTCTGGTAATTTGGAGTTATTAGTTGAGACAAGGTAGGTGACAGGGTCATTTGTCTGTCATTATTTCAGCAGGCTAGAATAGTTCATATAGTGGTAGACAAGTTCCAAGCATAGCCCAATGCCCAAGCATGATATAATCTCTGCTTGTATCATGATTGCAAATACCCCATTGGCCAAAGCACATCACTTGACCAATCCACATTCAATGAGTGGAGAAATAGACTATAGCTCTTGATTGGAGAATCTGGAATATTTCATTACAAGGGTATAGATTCTGGAAGGGATAGAATCTGTGGACATTTAGTCTCTACCAGAGATGCTGTCATTTTTATCACTAAAACATTTCCTGTGTAATATTATTTATTATTCCTTGGCAGCCATAAGATTGGGTGTTTACTGTTTCTTCAGTGCCTGCCCAATATCATGTGGGTAAAAGAATCACTTAGCAATTTCTCTTAATTTCCATCTCTGAGGAATATGAAAGTATGCATTTGGATAGGTACAAAGGATATCCAGTACAAATGTTAAACAGGTATATAAACTACACACATGCACATACACACACACACACACACACACACACACAGAGAGAGAGAGAGAGAGAGAGAGAGAGAGAGAGAGATTGAGAGATTGAAACCCCTTTTTATTGAATCATTCTCAACTTCTCAACCAAATCAACTTTTCTCTCCTCAGGGGAGATTTGGTAATGTCTGGAGACATTTTTGGTTGTCAAAATGGGGAGTATGCTCCAGCCAGTAATGCCTATAAGCAATCCTGATTTTGCAATGGGCAGGATAGCCACCCACAAAAAAGAATTATCTGGGACAAAATGTCAATAGTGCTGATGTTGAGAAACCCTGATTTTAATGGAGTACATGTAGGATGAATTTGTATAATATGAGTTGGGATGGCACTTAGAAGATACAAACTAAAAAAAGGGAAAGCAAGGGTTATTTCTCTACTCAAATTAGTGAAGAAAGGATGCATGTTTGGGTAAAGTAGGGTTAGAGATATTTCTCAAGAATAATATTTAAGTTGTGGGAAGAAGCCAGATGCACTTGATTGTTATAATCCATTTTTATACCTAAATCAAGTGATCTTCTCCGCCAAATTAGAATGGATGTTAGATATTTTATGGGTACCATATTTTATGAGTACCATATTTTATAACCTATAGCTCTTAGATCCAAAAGTATTTGAGTGATTAAAAATTTTGCATATTGAGTTGGACATGTAGAAAAGGTACCTGATGATCAGATGATTCTTATAAATATGTGTAGTGGTTAAGCACCCTGCCTTGGCATTGTCACTTGTTAATGTGAGATCTTGAACAAGTTACTTTACCTTTCCATAAAATGGGAATGATAATACCTACCCTGAAGATTGTTTGGTAAAAATTAAATAAAACAGGGTTTATAAAGAACTTTCCTAGCGCATATGAACCTCTAAGTAAATGATGATGGTAATAATAGTGTTGGTGGTAATATCTCTTCCTTCTATGTAGTAGCAAATCTTTCTTATTTGGATTATACTCCTTGTAGTAGGAGAGAATTCATTAAAACATGAGAGAGCAGCATCATTGTGCTTTAAAAGTCCATGGATCTCACACCTACCAATGTTTTTTCTAAAATCCAGAAATCCAAATTGTTATTATTAATCCTTGAGTTCCAGTTCTCTAGGCCTTGCCCATATATAGTACAAGCCTTCATTGTGCTAAAATGAGAATAATTGATAATAGTTGAGTCATATTTACTCTTTAGAGTGATGAAAAAGAATGTAGACAAAAATAAGTGTTTATGCGTTCATACATAACATTTGTTCCTAATTTTCCAACTTGTATCTACAGACTACAAATATTTAGAGAAAAGAGGTGAGATTGTTCTTGCCTATGTACAATAGATCATTCTTTCTTGGAATCCAAACGTCATTTCTAATTTTGTTAACAAGCATTCTTGAACTCTTATATATTTCACTAAGCCACATGTCATCCTTTCAAATATTGAAAAAGAAAATATTCTCCAGTGTTTTTTACATGGAGGACAGTTATTTTATCTATTAGTGAGATGGAAGTAGCTAACAGTCTTTCTTATATCCAATAGTATTAAACAGTAATGCAATTTGACCACATTTAACATTGCTGTCTTCTGTTGACCTGGAATGGAGAGGAGGAAGGGAATATTTAACAGCACTTTTTAGATATCCCCTTATATAATTGTTAGTGTGAGTCCAACTTATCATGTAGTAAGGTGACTGATTTTTCAAATATAAAAGTAAAGCAAACAACAAAAGTTACCCACATTCATACAATGAAGCTAGAAATAGGACATGTGCTTCTCGCTTTCTTATCAACCAAAGGAGACCTGTGAATTGCAGGAAAACCACATGTGAATACTTCAAAGAAAATATGCCAAACACATTGTGTGTGTGTTTTTAAAAGATTTAGTAGCTTCTTTAAAGCTCTAAGTAAAGCTGTTAGTCTGACTAATCATGTACCCCTGAAACCAATTAAATTTTTAGACTAAAGCAATGTTCTTCAAACACTTTTGGAAAAATAAGAGTTCCTTCCTAAAGCCAACACCTTTTAATTAACAAAATACTCATAGCAAAGCTGTGGTTTGCAATAGTATATCACACCTACTGTTATTCATGCTACCATTCTGATGTACCAAACTCAATGCATTTCAGCTATTTTGAGCATGATTTTCTGTCTACTTAACTATGGAAGTAAAATCACAATGTTTGGTGGAGTCATTTTAATTTTCTAATGAATGTATGAGAAAGGCATTATGCTACAATCATCACTAGTCAGACTGTCCAGGCATTTACTGGTACTCATTCATTCTCTCTCTCTGTCTCTCTCTGTCTCTCTTTCTCTCTCTCTCTCTCTCCCCTCTCCCACCTCTCTCTCTCTCTCTCTCTCTCTATATATATATATATATATATATATGTGTGTGTGTACACACATATGATGTGCGTATCTGTCTATCTACTTATCTATATAGCTTAACTGTGTACATTGTAATATAATACATGTGGTCCTGGCATGAAGTGATTGAGAGGAAAAAAAACCCTAAAACACTAACATTTGTTGCTGGAGGGATGGTTCATAGTATGACACCAGAAAGACTATTATTTTCAGGCAGGACCTAGGCAGGAAAAGATTCTTTTTCCAAAGGACTGGAGAAGAATTCCCTTGGTCTCCATGATGGTTAGAAAAGCTGAGATCTAAAGCAGCCAATCCCAGAGACAGCTTCTTATGACCCTAGATAGGGGCATAACATAAGGGGTGGATATCCAGGCAAGATGATCAGTCCGTGGGGGGATTAAGTAGGTCACGGAGCAAAAGATCCCCATCAGCTTAAGGGGAAGCCATTCCCCATGCTCCTTAGGGAGGAGACCTGGAGACCCATCCCAGAACATCATGTTAGAAATTCTGTGTAGTATTTTATATATCCGAACCCTTTACCCAGTCAAGTTTATGGGTTCAGACACTCTCAGTAAATCTTCTTTCCATCTTTAAAATACTAAGTTAACAGAAAACTATCTAGGAGTAACTATATAGCCTTGTCTGACACTTAGAGTCAATAATCTGTTTCTCACATTGTACAAAACCACTGGAACTGCCCCCTTAAAATCTGACCAGCCTAAACTTTACCTAATGCAGTGATTTGCTTGTATTTCTAGTATCATGACACAGTGGAAATGAAAGAACCTCATTTTTTTAAGATAAAGGTAAAGGCATCTAAAAATGCAATGTAAGCCAATATGATATACATAATAAGATAAATATTTTCAAGATCTCTAATCTTCTCCTTTGAAATACTATGCTTAGAAATATGAAAAAATATATATATATACATACATGAATTTAGAAGCAAATATTTTTAGGAAAAATAAAGTATTTTAAATAATACTGTTTTGAACAGAATTGGCCCTAATAAAATGTGTGAGGTAGATGAAGATTATCCTCTTTCTACTTTATATTATAAAGTATACTCCTTGAGACCCAAAGTTTCTGACTTTAGGACCCAGATCTCAATTCCTATTGGCTACCTTCTAGACACATATCAAAATAATAACAACAAAAACAAAACAAACAAAAAATCCTAATAATGGTACAAGATTTTGTTCTTCCTGGTGATAATTCAATTAAATAAGAAAACATAAAAGTCTTTTAACTAAAAAGTGTTTAGGACCCAAAATCATGGTGTAATTCTGTTTCTCATGGAGATATTTTAGTTACACACTTATCCTGGCCCTCTAAAAAGCACAGAAATCTAGAGTTGGGATTTGAAGAGAAAATGGGATTTTTATCTGGAGAAGGGAGGGAAAAGTTTTCAAGAAGTGTAGAAAGCATATAAAAGAACACAAGAGTGTGAAGCGGCCTGTGCTAACTGGAGAATGCAGAATAGAGACTGAGGTATGGGGGAACCTGGGGAGAAAGGAAGGAGATGAGGCAGGAGTGTGAAGTCTCTGAGTACCGAGCCTAGGATGCTATACTAATGTAGAAAATGAGAAGCCAACAACCACTGTGTGAACAACAAAGGAAAAAGGAATAGGAACAAAAAACTCTCTGTCTACCTACTGTCAGAAGAATAGTAAGGGGTTATTTAATATCATGTCATAAACTCCCTAGAACAATAAGATTGGAACTGTTGTCCCAGTTACACAGGTGAAGACTCTGAGGTTCACAGACGTTCAGTTTAGCAAGCGTAGTAAAATCCCTTACCTCAAGTTACCAGCAATCTCAGGGTAGATTATTAGTCCACGGTTGTACAATATATCTAGAAAGCAGTAAGGTTGACTATCTATGAAGGAAATACTATTATAATCACCATTTTACAGAGGAGTAAATGGAGATTCAGAGACATTAAGTAACCTGCCTGAGGTTACACAACTAAGAAATGGTAGAGCAAGGATTCAAATTCAACAATCTGGCCCCAGAAAGTCTAACTATTTTATACTCTGCTTCCTGATTCAGAGTTCTTTCCTGCTCTTTCGCCTTTGATAGAAAAGTGTATGTGTATGTGTTGGGGAGGAAACAAAAGAATTAACTAGTTGTATTTTCTCTCTTTAATATTTGACCTTCCATTGTCTGCTCCAAGCAGTGGCTCTTCCTCCATTATGTTCTTCAGAAAATAGCTAAAATCAGCTAAATAGTAAGAGTCTATTCATATTTTGTGTTCTAAACTTCAAGAAAACATTCTTGCAGGTAGTTATTAACTTTCAGAACTCCTTGTGAATAGAAGACCTCTAAGTTTACTAAAAAGCCTACTGTACATATACTCTTTTCTTAAGTTTCATTCATTTATTCAGAGGGTGATCAATTGAGCACCTACTATATTTCAGGACCTGTGCAAGATGCAAGGGACAGAGCAATGAGCAAGTTATGATTTCCCCTCCCTTTCCCACCAGTGTAGAGATATTCTTTAGACGGTAAGTGCAGAGAAGAGGAGACCAGAAATGAATGGCCTAATAGATCTATAGATGAGATCATCTGCCCATGACTGGTACACAGATGGCTGCATACCTCAACCTCTTCACCCTCCAATGAATATGATTCAGCTAATTTTTCTTTCTTACTTTTTATATTTAGAGATACTTCTTCCTTTTTCCTCAATAGAGAATTTTGTGATATTGTCATCCCATGTCATATTTGTACATTTTGTCATCTTAAACTAGTCTCCATTTTTGAGTCTCAGACCCTGGCCTTTGTTTTCAATAGATCCTTTCCTTTCCTTTCCTTTCCTTTCCTTTCCTTTCCTTTCCTTTCCTTTCCTTTCCTTTCCTTTCCTTTCCTTTCCTTTCCTTTCCTTTCCTTCCTTCCTTCCTTCCTTCCTTCCTTCCTTCCTTCCTTCCTCAAATGTGCTTTCCAGAAAACAGTGGTCTTCTTATTGAAGTCTGATAATTGTCTATATTTTCATCCTTCACTATATTGAAATTTAGGATAACATGACCATTTCTACTTCATTAAGGACTTCTTTGTTGGTCAGAAGTAAGTATAGAGGAAAAAAATTCTGTTTCTGCTTTCATTTGAGGATCAAATTTTTAATAAGTCATTTTTTAAAAAAAAAGCAGTGCCTGACACTTTTCATAACCTTGAAATCCTCCCAAACTGATATACATTGCCTCAGTATCCACTGTGTATCTATTTTAAGAAGAATATTTCCACATTTTCCAGTCCAGAACTCATGTTCTGAAGTTAGCTCCCACAGTGATATTTCCATTTAGCTCTTTTTTCATCCTCACCCATGCATCCTATCTGGGGATTCAGCTCCTTTCCTAGAATCCATATTAAGATTTCTAGATCATATTTGCTTCCATGCTTCCTTCTGCAGGGCTGTGGCTCACAAGGTGCTATCCCTGCTTTACATTATGTTTCATTCTTTCTTGAAAGAGCCTAAGAGTAGTGAGAGCTCTCTTTGAAGAAAAAAAATCTTCTTTATCTCCTCAGTATTACTATCTTTCAATCATTACTTTTTGGCGTTAGTTTTTGATTCTATCTGACACCTCAAGCACTTTTTTCTTCCTGCTTTGTACAAGATTGGTTCCATACATAGGAAACTCTTAGTGTCCCTGAGAATCTTGAGAGATGAGGAACATTCCTTCATCCCACTCATTTTCTTCTCTAATGAGAAGACAACCTTAAAAGTACTAACAGTAATACAGCCATGAAAATTAATGAATGATCACCTAAGAATGAAAATCCAAGGTGACACATTTTTTCCATGTTTGTAGAAGTGTGCTCTGTTGTCCATGCCTCCAAAGTCTCCAAGTGAGATGTCTTTTATAGCTTTCCCTGCAGCCTTTCCTTCTGAGTTACATAGTCCAATATTTCTTTGCCACCAGTTTCCTGGTTATATTATATTCCTGAGGCCATTGTTTATAAACTTGATTTGGTATTCCTTCCCCTCACCACTCACCTCCGATAACCCAGCTGTGTGTTGGTATTTAGCATCATTTCATACCAGCAAATATGGCCCTTTTCAATCAACATAGGGTCACACACAGACCTTTGACTAACTTTTTTCCGTCAAGTGTTTCTCATTTCTAAGCCTTTTCTTCAACTTGTCACCATTTGTTCATCACTGTGTTCCTTATTAGCCAGCCAGGTGTTTATAAAAACAGTAATAGCTAACATTATTGATTACCTACTAGTGTCATGCACTGTGCTAATATTGTTGTTATGATAATGATAATGATGTTGCTTTTTCTGGCATTGTTGTATGTACACTGCTTGTATTAGTCATTGAATCCACACAACTGCCCCTGTGACATTTCCGCTATTATTATTATTCTTTTGCTGAGAAGAAAAACTGAAACTTAGAGAGGTTAAGTAACTTAACGGAGGTCTCAGAGTTCCTAAGGCAGAGAGAAGGATTCTCTTCCAGGTATTTTTATTCCAGAACTTTGGATCTTCACTATTACCATGTGCTATCTTATACTATGGTGTGCAACAATATTAATATTAATTTAAGATTTATTTAAAGACTTGAAACAGTGTTACATGTCGAAATAGGAAAACATTATTAGCTCTCATTTTCTAAAAATATCGTACCTTTTTTTTCACTGCTAGCCACTTTATTATCAATCTGAAAGAAAAGGAAAAAAATATAATAAACTACTCTCAGTACAAAACACAGAGCTAAGACAAGAACATTTCATTGACTTTGATTTCCTTAGGGTCCACCTCCAAAGTAATTTACTTCCTATTCAAGGAAATCGTAAGGTAGAAATAAGATCATAACAAATCTTTAGTTTTGCCTCTTTTTTCCTTGAATAAAAAAATCAGTAAAATTTATTCATCTGGCAAATTCTGAATATTTTTGTTTTCTTTAGCAATTCGACAATTTATACAATTGTTATTGAGAAGGTATTTTTAAATTAAATTATTTGTACAGGCATGAGAACAAGCAAAATCATTTTGAAAGATTGTTAAATGTGTATTAATGAAAAGTTTTAGTCTTATATTACTAAATGAAGTATACATATTGTTAGAAAAAGACATATAATGTCATAAGTAACAGTTTGGTCAAATTGTTACCCTTCAATTATAGTTAATTTATTGGTATTGAAAATGGCTATTTAATTGTGCTTCTAACTTTTCTCTTTTGTCTTTTTTCCTTTTGCAAAAAAAAAAAATCAAAATATTTTAGCTCCTAGTCAGACTGTTACTCTGGTGACACAACCTGTGGTTACCAAGGAAACTGCCATCTCCAAACTAGAAATGCCATCTTCCTTGCTGTTGGAGGTACCGGCTCTGGCAGATTTCAACCGGGCTTGGATAGACCTTACCGACTGGCTTTCTCTGCTTGATCGAGTCATAAAATCACAGAGAGTGATGGTGGGTGACCTTGAAGATATCAACGAGATGATCATCAAGCAGAAGGTATGGGGAAAAAAGAGATAACAGTTGGTAGAGGCTTTTCTTTAAAGTGAGGATTTTTCCACAAGTCACTTTACTCTCTTAGACCATTTTCCACCAGCTTTTCTCTGTCAGCAAACACACTACTACTCTCTCTACTCTATTCAGCCTAAGATCAGATCAAGGATATGAATTAATGAAATTTCCTAAAGTAGTCATAAATTGAAAATGAGAAATAAAAAGAAAATAAACACAAACCTTACAAACTTTACAAGTATAGTTGGCTTAGTTAAATTCACTAAACGACTCGTATTTAAAAAATCTATTTTATACCAAACAAGTAGCTCAATCGAGCTATTTACATTTAAACTGTTTGTTTTGGCACTTTGCAGCCATAACACATTGCAGAATCAAATATTTATTTTATGTAAAGTTTTAAATAAAACAATCACAACTTTAACATTTGATGTGTGAGAAATTAGGTAAAATTTCAAAAGAAAGTTCTTTTGAACTTTGATAAAGTTATCAACTAAAAAACTCTACTACCACCTATGTATTCATTTATTACTTTAACAAACATTTATTGATCTACTATTGAATGCCTGGGAAATATAGAGTTGGATAAAACAAGAATGCACAGGTAAAAGAGGTTGAAGAAAAATAAAAGCAATAATTACACTATGATAGACATAAATTTTTAGGATAATAGCTAACACATATTTAGCACTAATGATATGCCAGTCATTGATCTAAGAACTTCGTGTGTATTATTTAACACTCACAACATTGTGATAGATCCTGAGGCACAGTGAGGTTAAATAACTTGCCCAAAGTCAAGGAGGAAGGATAGTGATAGGATTTGAACCCAAGCATTCCGGTTCTACAATTCCCACCCTTAAAAATCTCATGGTTTTCCACTTTCCTGAGCATGTTTGGGTGATGCTGTAGGGACTTACTTCAAGGAAAACTAAGCCAGGAAAGAGAACGGTTGCTAGAAAGAGCTTCCTGAAGAAGATAAAATTTAAGCCAAGTGCTAAAGAATGAGTTAGAATTAACCAGCCAGATAAAATGAGATGGGCAATCTAGGCCAAGGGATTCCCACTGAGGTGGGAAACAAGAGGGTATGTTGTGGGAATTGTGATTCCACATGGCTGAAGTTAAGGGTATGTGATGAGGAAGAAATTGATGAGATTGAAAAGAGAGGAGTGGGGCTAAATAATAGGAATCCCTCCTTGCCAGACTGAGGAGTTTTGCTGACAGCCTGCAGGCAATGACAACTCTTAAAGGACTTTAAACAGAAAAATAAAATTATCAAATGTAGTTTAGTTGCCAGCCAGTTAGGGTTCTCTGGATGCAATCAACAGAAATTATTCTCTGATTAAATCAAGCAGAAAGTAAATTTACTGGAATCAGCATGAAAGCAACGGAACAAAGCTTAGAAAAAGAAAAGGGATCTGAGCATGCCGGGGCACATGGTTAGCAGGAATTACTCAAGCCTATTTGTGATATTCTCTTTTCTTCATCTTGTGTAATTCTGTTCAAAATTTAAAGTCCTTAAAGTGAGTCCAGTTGACATTGCTTGGGGTACACACTAATCTCCTAGCTACAAGAGAGCCCAGGACTTTGACTTAAAGCTCTCTCCTTCCAAAGTCTCTCACAGTTAGGGAGAGGTAATTCCTCCTGAAGAAATTGGGGTCTGTTGACAATAGAAGATGGAAATTATTCTGAGCGATAAACAGTAAATGTCCACTGAATTCAGGCAAGAGCATGTAGAATAGGACAGAGGACAGAGCAAATAAAGGACATTTGAAAAAGCTGATTATCATGATCTAAGCAGCAGGTTCATCTACCTCAATTTTGCACCATGAAGAGGTGAAATAATGATCATTTATACCACAATATCCCAAATATATTTGTTTGACTTTTATACATACAATAATTTGTTGTCAATAAATGTAGTTTGCTTGATGGATAATGTGAATTAAATGTGATAAGGCAGCTCCATATTTAATGGGGATTGGAATTTGAGGATTATAATTGTAACTGCAAAGCATCAGAAATTAGGTAAGATGATTCAACAAGACATTTTAGGACTAAAAGCAAAATTAATTTTAAATTTATGAGTTTCAGATCAAACTTTAAACATCCAATAATTGAAATATTGGCCCCAGAAAAGGTATAAGGACATGATACTTGAATAAGCTAGCCTTTTAATAGCTCAAGATTTTGAATTCAAAAATCACATATTTGGTAAAAATAAAAAACTTATGTTTTCCTTTAGCATAAGTTGTTTAATTAAATTCTTATTTTAGAAAATAGAGACTGCTACCATTTTGAAATATAAGTAATTTTTACTAAGCAAATTATGTTAAGCAAAAAAAGTAGAAGTTAAAATTACAACATTAACTTTTAAAAAGATTTTAAAATGTAGCCATTTTAAAAATTGAACAATTTTAGAGAGTTTAGAGAGTGCTTAATTTTAGAGAGTTCAAAATATACCGTTATCCAAAGTGAAGCGACACAAGATATGGAAAAAGGGCTCCACATCTAC
>VBSM01001483.1:17103013-17130117 GCA_008086735.1 Cheirogaleus medius
CTAACAATATTTGTACCCCCATTATATGATGAAATAAAAAAAATAAAATAAAAATATACCATAATTTTAGAGAGTTCAAAATATACCATTATCTTTTAGGGGATAGAGATGTGAAATATGCAAATTGAGCCTTTAAAAGTAAAACATACATGAAGCTCAAAGAGTATTTTGTAGAATTGTGAATCAATAATAGTGGATGATTTGTAATTGATGCCTAAGTGTCAAAAAATTTGATTAAGAAATGCTTTTTCTATTTCATCATGTTTACATAAAATTGCTCTGAAACAAAATTGTTTTGACAAGGATTAGCAGGGTTTTTTTGACATAATCTATGGAGTGAACAGAAAAATATATCCAGAGTTTTTCTCTGGGAGTGATTATTAAATTTGACCCTTAGGGAAAGGAAGGAGGGAGGAGAGAAAGAAAAAAGAGGGGAGGGAAGGTGGGAAAAAAGGAAGAAATAAGGGAGGAAAGAAAGAAGGAGGGGAAAGGAAAATTAAAGAGGAAAAAAGGAGGAGGAAAGGAATGAAGGGAGAGAGGTAGATGAGAAATTTGGAGAGAAGTTTGTGGCAGTATAGATTAGTGTTGCTATCAACAAATTGGATTTAGGTGGCCATATGATATTGTTATTTTTCATACTACTGGTGTCTGATCGCCTGTGCTAAGTTAATTATAGTCTTTTTTCCCAGTCATTTTGGCCAGGTGTTCAGGGTAATTCACCACTTAATATGAACCACCGCACTTGTATTGAATAAAGAATTGAATTGGCAAAGGCATTTTAGCCTCTAATAAGACCTCTTCAGATTGAGGTTGAGACAAATTGGCCAATCTGGACAAGATGATAATAGCATTGTTCAAGATTCATTTTTAACTACACATTACCTGGGAAATTTCATTATCCAAAGAGTGAATGAGCAGTTTTAGTGGGTACAGTGTGTATTTAAATGGGAAATAATTACTTGGATGTGTTTAATTTTTGTTGTTGTTAAGGTCAAAGTCCTTAATAAAATTATATATATTTTTAACTCTGGGTATATCTACACAAAGAACATTTGAATGGCTCCAGGATCGTTCCGATTATGACTTTTGTTGAATAAATTCAGCCACAGCCAAATGACAAAGGAATTTGTCTAGCATGGCCCTAAAAGAATTGATGGAACAATGTGTGGGGAAAAAAATGGCATGGGTGTTTAAACTAGAAATGAAACAAAGCTGAATGGTTCTTGGTTTTATTCTATTGTCATGAACTTAGCAGAAAATGGATATTATTAATAGTTTCCCCTATTCAATAAAGGAGAAAAATTACAGACAATTAATTGGCCTAAAGTCATTTCATAAATGTAATTGTCCTAACATAAATCCACACTTCTTGGGAATATATAATGTTTCTTATTTCTTTTCTATTTTATCTGAACCCCCATTTCTTACACATCTCATTTCTACACCAAAATGATAACAAAGAAAACACTTTATTTCTGTGGGTATCCAATGGATTTCACAATTTGGGCGACAGTCATCTTAGAATGAGGAGATTGATTATTCTATTTTTCTCTTTTATCAAACAACTATCCAGCCCTTCTCATCTCATTGGCTCCATTTCCGCACAACCTTATTTAAGAAACATCATATCAAAATGTTCTGTCTTTCCATATATAGAAGCTGTGTGTTGCATTCTACAAAAATAATGTTGTAATCTGTTTGGCTGAAGATATTTGTAAATTTTGTACTTTAATTATCTTCCAACAAATGACCATGTCTCCAGTAGACAGCTCATGACCCTGTAGATCAGTGCTCCACATTCATACAATTTTCTTTCTTTACCTAATGGGAGGGAGCAAAATTCACTATTATCTTTACTGAAGGATGTAAAGATATCTTCATGTCAGTAATATGACTTATTTTTATATTCTCTATTCGTGACAAAAATAATTCCCCCTTAAATAAAAAGTCATAGAGTTGCAAACACACGGAGCCATTTTCTAAGTGTCATAATAACCTTTTTAAGGAAAATGATACCATATACATTTTTGCTTTAAGATAAACATAAGCTATACTAACCTATATATTTCAAAGTCTATGAATGGAAATGAATATCTTATTACATTTCAATTCAAATTTCAAATTTCCTTGCTTGACTCTAGTTAGGTTCCTTTTTATGAAATGATATTTTTTATTTTCATAAAAATACCTAAAATCTGGGCTCTTCTCTCTTTTATAAGAAAGCAATATAAGTAATTAATTTTTTTTAAAAATTTTGCAAGTTGTATAATGTCAATTACACCCTCAATTTTAGTACCTGCCTTATGAGCTTTATATTTTATCATAATTTTTTGTCCTTAAAAACTATAATTGAAGTTACATTGTGTTATAATGTATGTTCTTATTATTACCATTAATGTTAGGATAATGGTAGCTAATGTTAATGTTAGGTATATGGTTATTTTTTCTTTCATTCCTTCCTTCAACAAATTGTCTTTGAAAACCCATGTTACAAAGCACTCTAGAGGTAGGCAGGGGGCTGTTAAGAATAGAGGTTGAAAAGAGACAGTACAGTAAGAGTTTAGATTTAAATTTGATTTTGTCATGTATGATGGTGAATAATTACAAATAAGATACGGCAGTGCTCACACATCACTATTAGCAAAAGTGTTTTTGTTCATTTATCCACACTTTTCTGTATATGATTACTTATGTTAAAGTTATATATAATTAGCATACACATCACATATATTTTTATAGTCTGTAATTAAAATAAATACTACCAATATTTTCTTTTTGCTTTCAAATGCCTACTTTGAAGACTCCTGAGTTACAGTGTCATACAGATTATTTAGAAATATATTGACTGCCTTTTAAGGGCTTTTCATATAAGACTGAGTTTTCATTCAACCATTATTTATTGAACATTTGCTGGTGAAAGGCATCAATGTTTTCTGTTCTTGGGAAATAAAAATAAGAAGGGAATAGGCCTCCAACTTTAGAGTGTCTATAAGGAAAACACAAAAGGCATAGCGTAGTCATAGACACAAAAGAAAAAAGTGCTATGGTGGTTTCAATGGTATACATATTTGAATGAATGAATGAATGAATCAATCACGATTATTTTCTTCCTCTAAATATGTACCTGCCTTTCTTATATAGAAGAAAATTAAGCTATCTTTTTCTTTCTGGGTGTCTTATTGACTTTATTCAATAACCTGAGAGTGAAAATTGATTTTTGCATATGTTTTAATGTTTTTAAATGTCTTAAACTAAGCCGATTGATCAGTAATTTCCAAGGTAGTAATTGGTGCATTGTTTTTGAAAGAGAAACAGTAGGACTTGACTGTGTTTTCATGATTCTTTTTGAATTCACTAAAAATAATACCAGAGTTTCTTGAATTATTTGAGTCAATTTCTTATTAGATTTATAAAAGTAACTTTGAATACAATTTTAATAATTCATAAATACTTTCAGATTCCCTTATCTTTATATTTTATGTTCTGTATAAACCAGTAGCTTCATATTCAAGAATTATATATCTTTTATGATTCATTCAAGGAAAGAATATATACAGTATTATGATATTTATCACAAGAGTAGAAATGCTTTGATTTACCTGACATATTCTCCCTTCAATCATGGAAGCAGAATAAACTTTGTAATGACAGATGTAACTCCTCCTCCATACCAATTTAATCTATGTTCAACTTTATTTATTATTTTTAAACCTTCAAAATAAAAATAAGAAAAACAAAATCCATGAAGAAGGTTTGTAGCAAAAGTATATAGATAAATTGAGTTGATTCTATACTTAAGAAAGTGGAGAGAAAGGAATGATTTACACTTAACTCCTTCATGCTTTTTTCCCTAAATCTAAAAGAACTACTGTGGTAAGGGGAAAATAATCTGTAGCAATTTCATTGAAGCTAAGTTTTTCTGTCATGTCATATTGTATGAAAATCATAAAAAGCTTCCACAGATAAAACCAAAAGTGCCCTTTGAGAAATTCTACATAAAAATCAGCCTGCCACTTTACGACACTTACTCAAGTTCAATTTTATTTTTTTAGGTTATATAATAGGTGTTAGGCACTAGAAGAGGACAGTTATTGGGGGCAGATAACAGTAATTGGAAAGAATGCAAGCAGGCAAGAAGTTATATAATGAGATTTTACAGTAAAATTGTTCTCTAAATCAAATGGAGGATATATTTTATTTTTAGAGTTAGGAAAGTTTTTAGATAAGAACTAGGCAACCATTTCAAGGTGTGAGTTTCAATCAAATCCAATTATGAAATAACCACACCAATGATTTAGGGTTCCTTCCTACTCCTTAAAGTTGATTAATAATGATTAGAAATATAGAGTTGACTGGTTTGTCAAAACACTGAAACCTTTGAGATCTATCTCTGCCTTCTCTGTGAAGTTCATTTTAACTCTAATATGTATTGGTGTTTTAATCAATGATTCACTGAAAAATTATTTTGTCCTTTATATATTTGCTTGTAAAGCTGCTTCTGTTGTCTTCAACTTTTAGATTGTTTATTGTCATTTGAATTTTTACATTTTTATGTTTTAGCTCCTGAAATGAATTTAAATTTCCTCAAAGGCAGGCATAATATTCTATTTTCCATAGCAACAAAGGACATACTTGGTGTTTTATAAATATTGTTGATTTACTTTATATTCATGGATGACTAGTTTTACTTGACATTTGGAAGTTAACAATCTGTTATAGAGCTATATTCATATTTATGTTTAACTGTTAAATACAGTATGATTTATGTCTGGGTTCAGTCAGTGATGAATGAAAGGCTCCTGAGAATTAAATTTACCACATCAAGTAAAAACAATTATAATTTTAGACACTAAGAATTTTAGAAATGAAAAGATATTTTCGAGTTAATACTGTTAAGACTGTGTTTGGCTGCATGTGGCAAAATCTTCACTATAGTTACTTATCCAGACAGGAGTCTGTTTTCCTCATAGAGGAAGACCTCCAGAATTATGTGCCTCAGGTTTGGTGTAGTAGCCACAAAACCGTACATCCCAACTCCTTTCTCCATCTCCAGTTGTTCTCAGTCTGTGACTTTCTTTCCTGTGATCTCAAGATAGCTACTCTGCCTTCACATTCTATGTCTCTGTGTTTTATTTATTTCAAAATATTAAGAGGGTACAAATGTTTTTGTTACATGAAAACCTTTTATAATGCTCAAGTCAGGGCTTTTTGTATGCCTATCACCAGAATAGTGTTCATTGTACCTGATAGGTAAGTTTTACCACCGCTCCTGCCCCTCCCCCTTCTTCATTTCCAATGTCCATTACATCTCTTTGTGCCTGTGTGTGCACATTGATTAGCTCCCAATTATTAGAGAGTACATATAGTGTTTGTCCATTCCTGAGATACTTCACTTGGGATAATAGTCTCCAGTTCCATCTGCGTTGCTGCAAAAGACATTATTTCATTCTTTTTTTATGGCTCAGTAATACTCCATGGTATATACATACCGCATTTTCTTAATCCACTCATGAATTGATGGGCAGTTAGGTTAATTCCACATCTTTGTGATTGTGAATTGTGCTGCGATAAATATTTGAGTGCAGGTGACTTTTTGATAAAATGACTTCCTTTCCTTCGGGTAGATACCCAGTAGTGGTATTGCTGAGTCGAATGGTCCATCTATATTTATTTCTTTGAGGAAACTCCATACTGTTTTGCATAAAGGCTGTACTAATTTTCAGTACACCAATAGCATATAAGCATTCCTTTCTCTCTGAATCCATGCCAACATCTATTGTTTTTTTAACTTTTTATTAATAGACATTCTGACAGGGGTAGGGTGGTATATCAGTGTGGTTTTCATTTGCATTTCCCTGATGATTAGTGGTGTTAAAGATTTTTCATATGTTTATTGGCCATTTGTCTTCTTTTGAAAAACTTCTGTTCATGTCTATTGCCCAGTTTTTAATGGAATTTTTTTTTTCTTGCTGATATGTTTGAGTTCTTTGTAGATTCTGGATAATAGCCCTTTATTGGATATATAGTGTTAGGAATATTTTCTCCCATTATACAGGTTACCTATTTACCCTGTTGATTATTTCCTTTGCTGCATAGAAGCTTTTTAATTTAATTAAATTCCACGTATTTATTTTTGTTGTTGCTATGTTTGCCTTTGGGGTCTCAGTCATAAATTCTTTGCCTAACCTGATTTCTAGAAGAGTTTTTCCTATGTTTTCTTCTATAATTTTTATGGTTTCATGTTTTCTATACACCTTGAATTTTTGTGTACGGTGAGAGATAGGGGTCCTGTTTCATTCTTCTTCATGTGACTATAAAATGGAAGAAAGGGAAATGGAGAAAAGTAAAAACATATTCCAGCTGTGTTAGCTCCTGTTTATAAGAAAAACAAAAGCTTCTCTGGCATTCTCACACAGAAAAGATTAATTTATGCTGCAGTGACCAGAAATGTGTCACATGACCACTTCTAACTTTAAGAGATCTTAGGAGGAATGAGTATTTTAAATGAATAGGTATGTTTCTTTATTCTTAATTCAGAATGTGAAAACTGGTAACATAATCCTAAAACCTTGCTTCTCTGAGAAAAATTTGGATTCATTTAGTTAAGCAGGAAATAATGTGTATCAGGTAAGCATCTGGCTCTGCCTGCCAAGATATTCTTAACTAATGAATACTTTCCTCCTTTGGTCTTATGTAATTTTATCTTAGTTAAATATGATGTGATTGTTTTCCTGTCTTCTTAGTTCTCTCTTCACAGAGATGGCATGGAGGTTTGAATGTAAAAGAATAACCCTAGTATTGATGTTTAATGATAGACATCAATTATTTTAATTTATAATCATACCATACAAAGGTCACTAAAAACAGTGTAAATTAATTAGAAAATAGAAACAAAAAATCAGTTCTTCACTCACATTGGACACACTTCAAATGCTCAATAGCCACAGGTAGCTAGTGACTGCTATATTGGAGACCACAAATGTAGAATATTCCCATCATTGCAGAAAATGCCACAGGACAGTGTTCTTCTAAATTGCTATAACATATATATTCTCAATTTAAATTTATTTCAGATATCAAAAAACTAAAATTGAAGAAACATTCTATTATTCATTTCTATCTTTTTGCCTCTGAATATTTTTACATTGGAGAAAGGGAATTTAGTCACTTTTATAATAGCTTAACTAGCTTGACAAATTCTGAAAAGGTACATTAGCATCAGTATGCATGGAATTAGGTCATCAGTTTTCATACTCTGAATTATTCAGACCCAAACACACACACTGAGTTCAAGGGAATATATAGACTAAGCAATAAAAAGATTACTAGTGTTAACATGATAATCAAACAGGATAAGAGGTAATATGGCCCATTTAGAATAAAATGTTTTAAAGATCAAGTTCTAATTCTTTGTCTATGTTGCCCTTTATGTAACATTTTTAGGGGTCTTTTTTATTTCAGGATATTATGGGGGTACAAACATTTTGGTTACACGTTATGACTTTGCCACACCCAAACCATGATTTGAGGCGTGCCCTTTCCCCCCTACAACACTCAACGTGTCCATTAGTTATGAGTTTACACACCCCCAACCCGCCAATCTCCAAAGAATATTACTGCTGTGTGAACAATTTTTTAAACCCCTTGAGATGGGCTTCCCTAACTCCCACTACAAGCCCCAGTATTTACTTGGACATCCATGGTCTCCTCATAGCAGCACCGCTCCATGGCCTGAATGCCTAGATTTTTTCTCCTTCTTTCCCACCATTTGTTCTAACAAGAATAATCACTCTTGCCTCCTATAATCTCAGTTGTCTGTTTTGTGCTGTAAAAAATGGAAAATAATATGTTAAGATTTTGACTGAGTTTCAGTTATACCAGATGAATAATTCCTACAGATCTACTGCACAACATAGGGCTTATAGTTAACAATATTGTACTGTATATTTAAAAATTTGCTAAAAGAGTAGATCTTATGTTAATTGTTTTTTATCACACATATAATAAAATTAATAGTAAATAGGGTGGGAGAAAACTTTTGGAGGTGATACATAGGTTTATGGCATAGATTGTGGACACAGTTTCATGGGAGTATACAGTGATGTATTGCTTAACAACAGGGATATACTCTGAGAAATGCATTGTTAGGCAATTTCCTTGTTGTGTGAACATCCTAGAATATGCTTACACAGATCTACATAGGATAGCCTACTACACACTCAGGCTGTATGATATGATATAGCCTATTGCTCCTAGGCTACACACCTGAACGGTATGTTACTGTAAGCAATTGTACCATGATGGAAAGTATTTGTGTATTTGTACATATCCAAACATAGAAAAGGTATAGTAAAAATACAGTGTTATAGTCTTATGGGACCACTCTTGTTGTATATGTAGTTCATTGTTGATTGAAACATCGTTATGCGATGCATGACTATAGTTATCTCCAAACTCATAAAATTGTGTACATTAAATATGTACAACATTTTGTTTGTCAATCATACCTCAATAAAGTAGCTTTAAGAAAGGAGATTTTGAATAGGAAATACACTATTGTTTCTTGGTGATACAAAATCTTAACATTTCCCAAACTGTTCTGTAGAACACTAGATTCAGCAGATGTTCCTAGATAATCCTCATGAAAAGGTCAAATAAGTTGAGAAACCTATATGTACTTTGCCTATCCTAGCTATCTACAGTGTACATCTCCATAGTAAGGTCACTGAGAATTCCTATAGGAATATTAGCATTGTTTAGCTCAGTATTTCTCAGTACCATGGAAACATTTTGTGTAGAACATCTTGAGGAACACAGTTGAGTGAATGTTATCTTAGTCAAATGTACATGTCTCTGTGAGTCACTTGATTTCTCTACATATGTTTTTACCAGATTAATCTTTTAGAAGTCTTTTCTCTGAGCACTATGTCTACAATTTATAGAGTTGTTACCAGGATAACATTTGTGCCTCTCACCATGATGTACCTACCAGGTACCAAGTAGCTAGGCTTTCTCTAGATAAATATCTTAGGGGCAGAATTTAACATAGTATTCTATAAAATCATTTTTCGCTACAAAAATAGATTACTATATCATATCATATATAGTAGTTTTCATTAGGATATTTATTATTAAAATATGCATGACAACTCAAAAGATACAATATAGGGCAGTATTTTAAAACATTGAAATACCTAGATACATTTTAGTACTTTACTATTAATATATAAAGTCTAAAATTCAGAAGTCCCTCAGCTTCTCACATTCTGTTTGAAATGGAAAGATTTGTCTCTTCCTTTCAGTGTTAAGTTACAGAGATCTTCAATGGGGATATACAAGAGGAACCATAAATTATAGTTCTATTTATTTTTATTTTATTATTTTAAAGTTTCAATCTTGTTATTTTCTAAATTATATAGTATATACATAAAGTAGTACATGTTAAAAATTTTGAATGAATATGAATGCAGGCCAAAATATTTCAAATAACAGGTGTGTACAGTAAGTGTTTGGATACTACTGCTTTTCAGTGGGTCAGATGTCCTCTGAGCCTATAATTAGGTAC
Organism: Cheirogaleus medius; assembly: GCA_008086735.1. Taxonomy (NCBI): domain Eukaryota; kingdom Metazoa; phylum Chordata; class Mammalia; order Primates; family Cheirogaleidae; genus Cheirogaleus; species Cheirogaleus medius. The sequence continues at coordinate 17,112,579 of VBSM01001483.1, forward strand.
ACATGGTACTTCTGATTATAGTACTAATTGTTCTCTCAAAAGAAATTATCATATGATATGAAAGGTCTTACATAGACTTAGCTGATAATGAAAGTTCTCTCTCATTTATTTTAACTCCACTTTACTGAATAGCAAGCTACTTTTCCCATGTAAAGCATAAAGATAGCAATCACAGATGTTCCCCCAGCCTTAGTCTCTGTAAATATTTTTTTTAATAACCAGGAGACATGTTCTACCTGATTTCTCTTCTTTTTCTGACCCTCGAAGCTTAGGTTTCAAGTGAAAATTAATTTGTTTAGAAATGATTAGAAGTATTCTTTTCTAGACCAATTTCTAAATTGCATCATATTTGCTTTTAAACATTTGTAATAAGAGAGTTGATCTTAAGTCTTCTCACCACGAACAAAAAAAATTATAAAGATGTGAGATGATGAATATGTTAATTAACTTGAATGTGGTAATCATTTAACAAAGTTTATATATATCAAAACATCAAGTCACAGATCTTAAATACATATAATTTTTATTTGTTAAGTATACCTCAATTAAGCTAGGAAAAAAGTCATTTAGCAGAGAAGACTTTGTATACAATAAAATAATAAATAGGATAATTCTTAATATAAAAAAATAAAAAAAATTTGTATTAAACTTCTTCAATATTTATATAAATCTATTCTTTTATATACACATATGTACATATTTATATCCATGTAAATTGTATCAGTTTCCTTGAAAATAAATATACAGTAGTGTCCTAACATTTGGAAGATTCTTCAGATAATTTAGTGGTTATTATTTTACAAATTTTTAAAAGCCAGTGAAGAAAATATTTTGGATCATTTTGTCTTTGATCTCCGAGTACATACCTGCTTAACAGAACCTTTAATTGCGTGGCAACTGGATCGTGGGATTTACTGAGATCTTCTAACCTCCTGTTGTTTATTGTTTTTGTTTTAAGGCATAATTACAATGCTAAAACCCTGTTTTGCTTCCCCCTTTTTTTTTTTACCTCAGTTTTATCCATGCTTTGAAATTAAGTGGCCTGTAATTCCTTTGAGGAATAGAATATATAACTGATCTGTCAATTCTGTAAAGTGAAAATGTGATTTTTTTACTATTATCTGAAGCTGTGAAGATGTCAATTACAGCTTTCCTGTTAGAAAGCAATTCCTTGTCCCAAAATATTATTAATCTCCAATCATGCTATCACATTCTTAAATTCTACCTCTGAGAATTAATTTATTTGGGTTTGAGCATTGAATCTAATGATTCTCAATTGATATGAAAATATTTTAGAAATATTCTCTTTTATAACCTTACAGATAAAATCCAATTGAATTATTTCTTGACTCCAAAAGCATAAGAAATGTCATTTTTCTTTCTTTTTTTCTTTTTTTGTAAGTAAAATAAAACTTTCCTCAGAGCCTTTCTTCCAAGGTAGTGGGGGAACCCAGTCTTGGTCATTCTTCAGGCTTCCCCATACTCCTCAGGGTCTTTCAAGAGCCTTTGAGAAGTTTATGGGTATGCAGAAAAGAAATCCCCCAGTTCATATTACAATTTTATCTTTTCTTCTTATCTAAGAGTCTCAATTATTCTAGCTAATTTTCTAAAATCCAAGGTTTTCCAAAGCACAGAGCTCTTGACACGTTTATGGAGCAAGGACATCCAGACTTCAGGGACACAGCCATGCCTATTATCTGAAAAACAAAAAGGAAATATACCTGTTTTTCATTTTTAAAGACAAAACACAGTTACTTTCACCATCAGGTTATCCTGCAACTTCATTCATCAATTCTTAGCAGGTTGCTTGCTACGAGATTCTGAAAGAATACAATGAAGGAAAGCTAAGGAGTTCTAAAAGGGTGGGGATGAGATCTATAATATTAGTTCCTACTGTCTATGAAGTTGTTACAGTTAGGGGGCACCTTAAGGGCCCTTGCCTGTCATACTGAGCTTGCAAAGGGGAAGAATAAGGCTGATTTTAAAAATTAGCTCATAGTCTATTATATAATTTATTGCCTAAATCATGACACCTTTAAGAATGAAAATGGGATGACATTATTAAGAATGCCAGAAAATAGGAGTAAATTAAGACTATTCAGGATAAACTGAATATATTGTCACCTTATTTATAGATAAAGAGAAAAAATTAAACAAGTATAAGCACTTCTCAAACTGAACTATTTGGTTCATGGATTGCTTCTTGGAAAACCTTATGTTAACATTGTTTTTTTTTGTTGTTGTTGTTAACATTGTTTATATTCTATTTGAGAAGACAGAAACCTAAACAGGCAATTGAAACATGAGAGATATGATCCAACAGAGTCTACAGTTGAGTACAAACAGGGAATTCCTTTAAATTATGAGAATATCTTCAATTGCAACTACTAGATAATTTAGTTCAAACTGACTTAAATAAGAAAGGGAATTGGGGGCCTATGTAACCAAAATATTGTGTGGACTTCAGGCATGGTATGCTCAAGACTCCACATTCATTGCTTAGTTTTTGTCTTTGACATTGTCATACCAGTTACAGGACACATTTTTTGCATGCCACATTATATTAAAAAGTAACAAGAATGTTTCTTTCTTGACCTTCAAATGAAAGTTTTGAGCTTCTCTCTGATTGGACTAGCTTAAGTCATGAAACCACACCTGAACCAATCATTGTAGCAAGGAGGATAGAATTACTACCTGAATTCAATGGTTGCTATAGGGGAGGATGCTAAGAAGTTTACCAGTATATCTACTATACTCCAAGTTGGAGGGAGCTGATTGTTAGTCAGGAAAGGTTTCCAAGAAGAGTCAATATCTAAACCAAATACTATTCCTTTAGAAACAAAAGAATAGTCTTATAAAATGACTAATTTTTTGTTTTTATTCTATTTTCCTATTTCTTGCTAGTGCTATGTAAGTAATTGTGCTATTTAAAAGCTGGAAAGAGACAGTGGACACAGAATATTATCTCTGTTGTCATTTTGTAAGGAGTAAAATGAACATAGATATTAATTTTGTTTCATTACACATCAGGAGAAATATAATGCATTTTATATGCATGTAAAAACAAGAATTTTCAACACAGATAAACAGGGAATATTTGGTAATTACCTTATTTTATTGCTTTTTAGTTATCCTGTTTTTTTTCTTTATCAACTCTTTGACATCTTCAAACATCAGTTTTTATTCATAAGACAAATTGTGTATCATAGTAAAAAACACTATTATTATCATTTGGTCAATTCACCCCCTCCTCAAATATAAAGGAGCATTAATATTGTGTGAACTTTCTTTTTCTATTTTTTCTTTTATTTGTAGAAATAGCATGAGCTTTGTCTAAAGCCAGGCATCTAAAACCTTGTCTTTTATATTATTGACAAACTACACAACTTCTATGATTCTCAGTTTGATTGACTGTAAAACTAGGATGGTAAACTCTATGTTGTATTTTAGTTATTAGGATTTAAAAATCACATTTTAAGATCTTAGTAAATAATAGATCTCAACTCTAGTTGAATTTGTTCAATATTCTTTAAGAATTCCCTGTGATGGTTTTGCCAATCTCTGTATTACTTTTCTTCACATTTTCATTTTGCTAGTATAATAGTGGTATTTTACATTATCCATCAAAGTAAGAATTAAATAAAGTCATTCTTTAAAACAAATATTAATTTTAGATGATTAAATAGGTTTGTATGGAGGTTCCTCTAGCTAATCATAGCAATTATCCTTGGTGAAAAATGATAGACACTTGTAAAACCAATTAATTATGATGGCTATTTTTGCAGCATAAATAAATGAAACTTTCAAATCTGAGATGGAATCAAAAGGGCAATGGTGGTGTAGTGTTTCAAAGCTCCTTGCCATTTGATGCTACAAATTTAAAAAGAGAGAGAGAAAAATGTGTTTCACTGTAATTATTTTCTAAGTACTTCAGAAGATGTGCATTTTTAATAGATTAAAATTTTTTAATTGGATTGAAAGGAAACTCTTGGAGTGTAGTGAAGGGGGCACCTTCTGTTGGAAGAGATTTTCAGACAACAGAGTCTGATGAGTGTGCCTAAGGCCAAAAATGAGATGGTTTTAAGAAACTCAGTGGCCAGAGATAGGTGTGTTTAAGCCCTGAAAGATATTCAAAGTCTGCTTCACTTTCATTCTTCCAAATGTTTTTCACTTAAGTCCCAAGTACTTGATAAAGGAGGAATGGGAAAAAATATTCATGCTATTATAGGAAAATTTTGTCTCTACACTATGGAGACTTTTAGAACAATAGCATTATACAAATCAGTACCGAATGCTTAGGATTTATTTATGTAAAGATAATGTCACATGTTGGGTTCCTGGGAAGCAGACCCCAAGATTGAGGTTAAGCATGCAGGATGTTTATTTGGGAGTGTTCTTGGGATCAACAAACAGGATGGGGCAGAGGGAGAAGTGGGCTGTGATGTAATCTCTGTAGGGGTCTCAACTGACCATTCAGAAAGTTCTGAAGCTGAAGTGACCTTTTAAAAGTGTTATGGAACAAGAAGAATGGATTGGACCTTTATAACCCCATGTCAAGTCACATACTTTATGTGGACTACTCTAAGAAGGAAACAAACTTGAGCAAAGTGACTCTCTTCTGCTGTGACCATTTCCATAAGGTGACTGCTACAGTTTAAATGTTTGTGTCTGTCCAAAATTCATATGTTGAAAGCTAACCCCCAAGGTCATGGTATTAGAAGGTGGGGGCCTTTGGAGGATGATTAGTTCGTGACAGCTCTACCCTTGTGAATGGAATTAGTGCCCTTATAAGAGAGGCCCTAGAGAGGTTCCTTGCCCATGTACCATGTGAAAGCACATAGAAGATACTATCTAAGAGGAATGGGCCGTCACCAGACACCAGATCTGCTGGTGCCTTGATCTTGGACTTCCCAGCCTCCAAAACTGTGAGCAATAAATTCTGTTGTTTATAAATTAGCTAGTCTTGGATATTTTGTTACAGTAGCCTAACAGACTAACACAGAAAGTGACCGCTGAAGAGTGTCTACCAGGAGCACTGCTAGCAGCTAGGAAATAAGTCCTTCATTTCTGAAGGAGAATCTGGGCAGCATATTCATAACTCCTTACTACAGATAAGTTCGTTATTTCAAATAGAGACTAGTTGGAAAAAATAAAATGTCCACAAGTTAGTGGTTGCTAAAATAAATTGTGGCATATTATAAACCAATATATGCTCTATGATATTGTTTTTGTTGTAATATTTATTATATACCCAAATATACATATTATTTTGTAGAAACATACCACATATATGTCTGTGAATATTATAAATATCCATAGGGTAAAATTATGGGTGTTATTTATGCTATTTTAAAGATTGATGTTTTCATATAATTATGTAATGGTCATATATTATTTCTTGATAAAAGGTAAAAACAGCAAAAGAAACTGTAAGTGATCACTATAAAAAGGACTTCAATATTGGACATTTAGGATTATCCAACTTTTTCCTTTAAAAATATTGAATTTTTTATTTCAATATATTTAGGATATACAAATGTTTTCTGTTAATGGATGAATTGTATAATGTGGAAGTCAGAGCGTTCAGTGTACCCATCACTAGATAGTATACATTATACCCCACAGGTAGATTTTTATCTCTCATCCCTCTTCCACCCTCCCCCTTATTAGTTTTCAATGCCCATTACACTTTATGACCATGCATACCCCTTTTTAAAAAATTGAATAGTAGAAATAATTATGAGCAGAAAACAGAGCAGATTTTGAAAAAGGGAAAGAAATTCTTAAATATAAAAAATTGTTGTCCAACTACTATTTAAACAAGCAGTGTTTGACTTTGACTAAATTCCTTTCAATGTTCTTTTGGCCAAAAAAATGTGACCCCAAATAATATGCTACCATAAAAGTTTTGATACTTATAGTTACCATTTCTTAAATCTTAATATATGCCAGGCACTGTACTATACACTTGATATTGAATAATTCTGATCCTCTCAAGAGTAGTGCAAATTAACTGGCATTAGCCTTGTTTTATAAAGGGAGAAACTCAGAGAAGTTAAGTGACTTGCTCAAGTCAATGCCATTGATAGGTGCTGGATTCCAACTCAGGTTTATTGGCAACAAATTATATATATATATACACACACACATACATATATACACACATGTGTTCACACACATGGACATATACATATATACAGATTACATATATAGTATGAATATATATTTACTTAGAAACAAACTGCATTGTGCTGCATTTAGAATTAGTCTTTAGGACATGTCTGGGGTATAAAAAGAGTAGAGATTGAAACATGTTTTCTCAGGAAAGATGATACATTAAAATAAGCTTTATTATGGTCTTCAACTATTCTATGAAAATAGATAACCAGGGAAGCAATAAAAGATGATATGAATCTTGAGCAGAAGGGCAACTGAGAGCTTGGTGAAGAGCCAAGATAAAAATGTCAGAGAAGAGAATATTTCTGCAGCCCAGATAAGCCCCCAGAGGGTGGGAGTAAATGGTCTCACCACAGTCCTGTATCTGAACACCAGGTTTTTGCACCTCCATAAGCCAATTTCTTGGACTCAGTAATGATCAAGCTCATTCTCTCTCTCTCTCTCTCTCTCTCTCTCTCTCTCTCTCTCTCTCAGACACACACACACATACACAAACATGCAGAACATACACACAGACATGCTTACACATGCACACCTCATAGGTCAATTATATAAATACCAGCCTTTTGATTTCTTTACTAAATTACCAGGTCTGATTATTGTTTGGACTGTGAAAAAAGCAATTATATAAATAGGTACCTCAAGATTAAAGACAAGACAAGACTGTGAATTTATTCATATTATAGAAATAGTATACAAAGATAGAATTAAAGTTTTAAAGATCTAGTTATTAAACCATGTTGGACAAATATAGCCATGAAGAAGTCAAAAGAGAAACTTAATGTTATACTCTAAGAACAAAATAAAATATATTGTTGAATCGAAGGAGTGAGGATTACAGGGAATAATTGTCTTTATACTGCTTACACTTCCTTATAGTAGAGTTTATTTTAAAGTTTGTGGCTTACACAATGTTGTGAATTGTTCTAGAGCAACATTGTTATGAAAGACCAATTATTAGGTTATTTTTGGTAGATAACTACAGCATAACCTTAGTGTGATAGGTAAGGGTTAGTTGCTCTCCCATACCCTCACTATCGGGTATTACCATCACAATCTATGTAAAAAGTTCACTCAAGGTAGACATGAGAATACTCTAGAATCTAAAGGTAAAATTTAGCTAACCTTAGAATGGGTATCAAGCAACCAGAATCTTTGGATTCAATGTGGAGACACGATAGTTTTGGTATTAACTCTCGGGCACTATTCCAAAGAGTACTTGCTCCATAGCTTGCTAGATTTTTATACCTGGTCCTTCTAAAGATTAGGAATGTCTCTCAAATATTTTAACCAAAGCAGGTATCTTAAATAACACTAACCTCATAAGTGAAAGCTCCTTTCTAATACTCATTTTACTCATCAGCAAGGTCTCTAGTGTTGACTGTGATAAAAATAGTTAAAATGCTGGTAAGACACATGTCAGGAGTCTGGCCTTTCTGATTAAATTCTGATATCATCCTCCATGTGAATTCCTGACTTAAGCAACTGACTGCTAATACATTGGAATATCACATATATTAATATAATGTCTATGCTGAAGTATGTTAAAGTAAATTATGGCTATCATAAAGTATATAAGTATGAATATTTTAATTGAGACATTTCTTTCATCTTTATGTCCTAACTATATCATAAATTTGATTATCTGTAGTGGTCCAACAACAAAACAAAATACAAAGCTCCCAAATCAAAAATTCTTTGCATATATTACAAAGAAGGAACCATTTGGTGTCAATTCAATCATGAATGAAATGCTATTATATGAGAAAATCTCCTTGGCTTGTATGGGGGTAATGGGGCATGGGATTTACAGATTCTGCAATAACGGAGAGGTTTAAAAGATATGTAGCTTTTCCCACAACTTTGCTTAATGAAACCCTCAGTTTGTGCTGTGAAAAGAGCTTATTCTTTTCTTCTCATGCAAATCATCTTGGTTTTTATCTGTTTATTTAATAGTCTGTAATTTGGGGGCTAATACATTCTTTTTTTTTTATTTTGGCACTGTTGTGAAGTGGCAAGAAGAAAACGCTAGCAGGAATAGATAAACAAATATACTATAAATCAGACTCTCTCTGTCTTCCCACCCTGCCACCGCTTGGTTGTCTCTCTGTATTTTTCAGTTTTGCTTTGCCAAGAAGAGAATTATATATTATAAACCAGATTATCATTAATTTTAAACTGTCAGAAGTATTTCTAATGACACTGCTCTTTGGAAAAATAAATATCTCTTTAGTATGAAACTTTACTTAATTAAGTAAAGAATTAATTCAAGTGAATCAACAAAGTAACTTTTACACTGCTGGGCGAGTGTGTGTGGATTGGCGCAGCCACTCTATAGACTTGAATTGTAATCTTTTATTCTCTATACCTTTCTGTATTTCTGAAATGTTCATTGTGTTTTAGAAAATGATTTCATCATGGTTTTTAAAGCTAGAGTATATAGGAAGGGGCGAAGGATCATAGGAAAAGTTGGTTAAAATGCTACTTCCACTGCAAACCTTTCCTCTTGATATCATCACCACCATTTTAAATTTATGCTCCTACTATTTTGCAGTTCTCTTTTTATTATTCTTATAATGCAAGGCTTTATGTACAATATTTATGTACAGGATTTGTGTAGAATTTTTCTTATGAAGATATGATTTATCTATTATAATTTGAGAAATGTCATCATTTAGAATTTTCAGAATTTGATTTTTCTCAAAATGATCAGAAAGAATTAAACTTATATATGATTCATCTCATGAGAATTAGAACGGGAGAATTAATACAATTTTCAGATCTTTCTTAATATTCCATATCTCTGAATCAGCAGTAGACTTTTCCTAGTTTGAGATTTAAAATTCTAGACTTAATTAAAATCTCACTGATGTGTTCACCATCAGATGATTCTATATTTGAATTTTCTTCCACTTTGTTTTTAACTTGTATAGAGAAGAATGGAAGAAAAAGAAGTGAGGATTGCTAATCTCTCTTTCTCTCTTAGTCCTTATAGAGCTTCATTTTTTTAACTTATTGAGAAATATTTTATGGGTTTCTTCCCTCTACCTCTTTTGTTTTTCTACATGTTTTTATTTCATCATTTCAGAGAAAACCATCAACTGCCATTCTTAAGGTTATTTACCTGAAAATGATAAAGAGCAGCATCTATTCAAATAACTGCATAGTAATTATCTACCAATTATCATTGTTCATTAATTCCCTATTTCTGGATTGAGGGTCTCCCTTTCCTCCTCCCTCACATCCCCAGCACATTGTCACAGAGCCTACTGATTCATTCACATCCCTGGGCTAAATTCGCCACCCACTGTGTTCCTGTTGTTTTGTGTATAGAAGTGAAAAGATTTAATTGGATATTGTTGAAAAGACACAGAGACTAACTCTCAATTTTCATATATGGTTCTTCCTTCTCCCTCTGAACCACCTCCTTTTCTTGATGAGAAAATTGCCCTCTCCATGGTAACAATGAAAAAAAAAAAGGCTTTCAGATTTTTGGTAGTAGTTGTTGCAGAGAAAAGAAGTCAAAAAGTAGATGAAGTTTAAAAATGAAAAACGAGGAGGAAGACAGCTGGGAAGAAGGCTTACTGTTTATGAGTGGGTGTGAAGGGAAAATGAATGAGCAAAACTGAGCTAAGAGGAAGATGGTTTTTCTGCATCTCAGAAGGCAGTGCTCCATCCTTTCCTGCAGGCTTCACTCCACAAAAGATAAGGGCTTTATTCTGAAATTCTTGTAGGATTCACTCTTGAAGAACTGTTTGTCACAAAGATTTCCTTGGGGAGTCACAGTTCATTATTATTATTGTTTTTTAATGTGACACTTTTGTGAGCTCCAGTTTCCACCTCAATTCAAATGAACTTTTGGTAACAGGGTGAAGAAGACACAACAGTACACCTCCAGAGGCCTTTGATTAAAACAGGTCTGCCACAAAGAGCAGCATCTCACAGCTTTTTGCCTCCTGTGTTTTCTAGATTGTGGGATTTTGTAACCCTTGTGACTGACTCTCACATACTACTGAACCCACCCAAAGCAGTATGTCACATTGTGACAAGCAGTTTAATGCTAAATAACTGCAGGAACCATTGTGGTAGGTTTAATAATGCCCTCCTTAAAAATTCCCGTATCTTACTCCCTGGAACCTGTGAATATGTTATCTTACATAGTATAGAATCCCTTTATTAAAAGGATTTGTTCAGCAAAATTTGGATTCAGTCAAAAGGCTGCACTCAAGGATCCAGAAAGCCACATGTGGCCCCAAGGCCACAGGTTCCCACCCCTTACACGATGCTGCACTACTGGCTTTTAAGATGAAGGATGGGGCCACGAACCAAGATGTGCAATCATGTTCTAAATGCTGGAAAAGTCAAGGAAATGCATCCTCCCTTACAGCCTTCAGAGGGAACACAAGCTCTGCTAACACCTTGATTTTAACCATCAGACCCAATTTTTAGACTTCTGACAAACAGAATAATAAACTCGGGTTGTTTTAAGCCAGTCAGTCTGTGATAATTTGTTACAACAGCCATAGGCAACTAATACAGCCATTGACACTTAATAATGACCAACTTCGCACAATTTTAACACAGACTATTTTATTAAGGTTTTTTTCTTAATTATAAAGAGTAAACGTGGATTTAGAGAAAATGTCATGATCCACTCCACTTTAACCATAGAAATATGTATTTCTGGTATTAAAAAGATGACAAAACATGAATGTATTTGTGTATAATAAGAACAATAAAGTAGACCAAAAAGAGAAAGTTTCCAGTTGGAAATTAAGTTGGAAAATGATGAGGAGAAGCAAACCAATTGTGTAGTTTTTCCTCCTGCTTTTTTCCTTGGCTTTATTTAACCCATTGAATTCTATTTTAGAAACAGAACTGCAGGGAAGGATTGATGGATTTTGCAATAGGAGAACCGTGGTCACAAAGGCAGGAAAGTAGAGAATAAGTTTCAGAATAGGAACTAGAGTAGCTGGTGGAGAGGCTTTGTGGCACGTGGACAGGGCTAGGTTTAGGAGTCAGAAAGAAATGAATTCAAATACTATTCTACTCCTAACTGAGTGGCTGGCTGTCTTCAGGGAAATTTTTAATCTTCTCTGAACCAATTTCCTCATGTGTGAAAATGGCTATAATAATACCCAGGTAGGTAAAGTGGTTGTCAGGATTAAATGATTGTAAAGCATCTAGCCCAGGTTCTGCAACATTATAGCTGCTTAAGAAATTGTAGCTATAACATAAGGGAAGAAAACACTGGAAAAGGAGGGTCTGGGCCATTTTATTCCACCTTTACCACCTTTTAGCTTTGTGACCTTATGTAAGTTATGTAACCTATCCGTGCTTCATTTTCCCTGTCTATAAAAGAGCATAAGAGTACCTATCTCAAATGGTTGCTGTAAGTTAATATATGTAAAGTGCTCAAAACAATCTCTGGCACATAGGAAAAACACTGTAACTAGTTATTACTATTATTGTAATTGTTACGCTGTAGAAATTTGAATTGTAAAACAGTGGAGAGTGACTGAACTTTTTGAGAAAGTGGAGTGAAAAATTTTAATAGATATTTCTGGTGATTATATAAGTGGATAGATATTAGGGGCAGATATTACTATTAAAAGATTACAAGATGAATATTCATTAAACAAAAGCTACGTAATCAGTTGCATCTCTCAGATTCCCAATCTTTCTTATTTTTTAACCTCCCATTTTGTGCTGCCCCCTGTACAAATATTTAATCCTCCTGACCCCTCTTCAGTAGCACATGTACTCTGTTACTTTTGTTGCTACTTGTGTATAGTAGCATCCCTTTTGTGAATCAATAGCATGAAATTAGATTTTGCCTCTAGCCTACCTAGTCTTGTATTAATAGTTTGAATTGAAGCACTAACCTCATTAACACCTGCTCTGGTCACTATCTTAGAGAAAACCTCCTACAAGTAAGGCAGATCATTAATATAACAGAGAAACAAAGAGGGGATAAGATTGAGGTACTGGAAATTGGAACCAATCCATAGCATTGATTGATTTATTATTATCAGTTTTTGTCTCTGCCTAGTCTCATGCCATGAAAGTGTCTGAGGCAGCAAAGAGTAAGCAATTTTGCTCACCTCATATAAATAAAACAGAGAAAAGTAAATCGGTAGAGAATTGTTACTGTAACATTTCTGCAAGGATTACTGCTTATTTTGAAGTTACTTAACATTTATTGAAATTAGTGTTAATAGTGAGCAAACTTCCCAATAAAACAGAGCATTAAACTTAAAAATTCCCTATAATGTAAACAGCTTGGTTAGGTATACACCATTACAAAAACCATTTAAGAACTGATTATACTTGCTCTTGGAGAAGGACTAGAAGCTCACAGTTTAGAAGCTGTGCACATTTTCCTATCAAACAGTACATAAAGTTTCCATATTCCTCAGAATCGGCTTCATGTAAGCCATGTATTTGATTGGAACTATGCCACATAAAGCAATTCTCCCCCCTGAGCTGGGCTCCTTTTATGCTGCTGTTCAAGTGTGTGATTTACTGGCACTGTGTACTAATGTAGAACCATTTTTATAGCATAAGAACTAGTATGGTCTAGGGAATTGAAAAGTATATCTGAGATCCTCCTCATAGAATATGTCCCTTCCTTTAAAAGCTGTCACACTGCAAGCTCCAATTGAGTTAAAGGCTGCCATGCTCCTATAGGGATATATATTCTATTGTAATTTTTACATTCCCCAATAACAGTCTTTTCCTTTGTTTATTGAAGAGAACTTTTATGTCATACAATTGTATTTCCTGACAGAGAAGCAGAACCGTTGTTTTATTATAGAAACTTTTCTATTCTAACAGCAAAAATAAATAGCTCATCTCTTAAGCTCCTGATCAATGTCTAACACCTCCTACCCCCAGCAACACTTCACTGCAAATGTATTAACACTCCGTAATAGCAACTCCACTTGCCTACCAAGAAATGATCTTTGCAAATGATTTACAGCTAAACCAGCCAGGGCTTAAACACATAGCACCCAATCAAAGGCAGATTTTTATCTTTTCCCTAGTCCTATAATTTCTGAGAAGAAATAGATTAGTGTCGAACTCTGAGACAATGCTGAGGGAATGTACAAAGTATGTTGTTTATTTTGAAGAGTGAGATCCAATAGTTAAGCATTTTTCTTTATAAGTATGTCTAAATGTAACCATTACATCATTTTGTGCAAATTTATGATATAGATCTATTTATAACTCTCTTCTCCATTTGGATATTGCCTCTTCTGTGTGAGTGCACACAAGCATGTGCATGTGCACACATACACCAACATATATGGATTCTTGTTTTGTACTTTTTTGTAAAATTCAAAAAATTTCCCAAACCATTAGGATTCCATTTTTTAGCATGAGCATGTGATTGTTCACTACCCATACGTTGTCTTTGCTTTGTGGCAGTCAAAACTTTGTGAAATCAGAAGATTGAGAACTCATGGATCAAATATACTCTATATAACATATACCTTGATTGCTGTTACAATAAATAAACCTAGACTAGCCATATTTGACTAATTTCTACCTAAGGCATTTGAATTCTTATAGATAGATTTATTGCTTTAATCACCCCAAGGTTGGTTGATATATAAATGTAATGATCCCCACTTTACAGATGAATAAATTGACCCTGATTATATCCCTATATAGGCCACATGAATTAAGACGCTGTGCCAAAAGTTTTGATAATTCAAATCTTAACATCTACCATTTGAAGATACCAAAAAGGAGCTAGGGTATTTGAATTATTCTGATTGACTGTGTACATGAGTGTAATCACCTTTAGACAATCGCTCATTTCTCCACTTCGCTTGCCATCTACAATTAGTATCACAGAACAGTAAAGTCTCTTGCTCTGTCTCACTTTATTGATGCTGAAATTGGCAATAAAAACCAAGGTTCTTGTTTCAGTATTTAAATAAGTAGCATCTTCAAATGTTTTGAAAATATACAAAGGCTGAATGTGTCCTTAATCTTTTGTTTGCTTTGAGTTTTGATTTTTGAAGGGATTAGTACAATACTCCTGTACTCCTTTCCTAGAAATGGGAGTACTGTCTGAAAGACTCATTCCCACAGAAAAATATTATAGGTCTAATGCAATAATAGATATAAAAGAACATTGAGAAGTTATATTCACAAAATGTGACATCATAATACTATAATAATAATTCTTATCACCACTAGTAATAATCCTTGAACTTATATTTCTGGAGAGATTCTAATTCCCTCTCATTCTCTGAAAGTCTCTATTTATCCTTTAGAGCAGGAATTTAAGAATTTAACAAAACATTGTGAGTGTTTAATTTTTTCCTAAACTGCAACTACAATCCCTCTCTACCCCTATCCAATTTAATATAATATTACAAACAAAATTAGCAAATTTATTTAATAAATCTTTGGGACAGTTTTTACAAGCAATGGGGCCGAATTTATTTTACTTGTGTGCAGTGGAGTTATTTTCTCCTTAAATAAAAGGATTCATGAAGTTAAATTAGAAATGTTTTGCATGTTTTCATGACAGGAAATTTCATCAAAGAGGGGATAGATAAGGCTTCTCTTGGGTTGCTGCAATTTAGTTTCCTAATTCTTTCTTGGAAAGGATGTAAAATACAGTGGTGTGAGATTCATATTTTTAAAATGCCACTTTTATTGTTTCACTCCTCTGCCCTGAAACTTCTAATGATTCCCCATTGTTTTCAACATAATGTCTTTATTTGGTCATCTGGTGTTCATCTCACATTCTGGCCCCAGCCTCCCTTTGCAACTTGATCACAGTCATCATAACTTGGCTAACTACAGAGATGCCCTTCCTACCCTTTCCCAATCCTTCTGGTGTATTCTGACCTCCACACTTTGGCTTAAGATCACTCCTTGTCCTGGAATTCCTTCTCTCTTGTCATTAGGTCATTATCAATCCTGTTCATTCTCCAAGTTACAGTTAAGGTTTTGCTCCTCTATAGCACTTTCCCTGAACATGGTTGCATTAAAATTCCATTCTTCAGAATCCTATTAGCATAGAGTCTATGATCTATAGGCTATTACATTTGTCCTTTACATATTGTCTTATATTATTGAGTAACTGCATGTGTGAGCACGCATGGATGGGCCTGAAGGTCATCTCTCCAACTGCATTGCAAGTTCATTACAAGTTCATTGACTTCATTAGAAATGCTCTTTTATGGCATCCACAAGGCACATTCCCTCCTGTGGTGTATTGTGCATAGAATTCTGTCAATAAATATTTCCTGCCCATTTCATTGATTGATGCTTAATTACTTGTCAGCTCTAGACTCCTTTATCTGGAATTTCTAGAGGCTTTAAACAGTATCTTCAGGATGTAAAATTAGGAGGGTTATGTATCAGGCACAATATTATAATATACATAATGCCCTCAGATAGTTACATTTCACTATTCATGTCTTATAATTCATCTTCTATTTTATTAATTTGGTTTACATATGATTTAATTTGCTGTATTGGGTCCTCTGAATAGATAAGAGAATTAATCATGATCAGTTGAAGTTAGAAGGATTCCAAAATGGTGTTATTCAAGATAGAACAAGTAATGAGCACAGAAAAAATTGAGGAGGAATAATTCCAAAATATGTACAGGCATATGTCATTTTATTGGGCTTCACATTATTGTACTTTGCAGATATTGCATTTTTTATAAATTGAACATTTATGGCAGCCCCACACTGAGCAAGTTTCCCAACATCATGTGCTTAGTTCATGTCTCTGTGTCACATTTGGTAATTCTCACAACATTTCAAACTTTTTCATTATGATTATATCTGTTATGGTGATGTGTGATCAGTGATCTTTGTTGTTATTATTGTAATTGTTTTAGGGTGCCATGAACCACATCTATATAAGATGGCGAACTTAATTGACAAATGTTGTGTATGTTCTGAATGTTCTAGTGACTGGCTGTTTTCCCATCTCTCTCCTTTTCAGGCCTCCCTATTCCATGAGACACAACAGTATTTAAATTAGGCCAACTAATTACCCTACAATGGGCTCTAAGTGTTAAAATGAAAAGAAGTAATATTTGTACCCCCATAATATGCTGAAATAAAAGAAAACATAAAAACGTAAAAGAAATAAAAAATAAAATGGAAAGAAGAGCTGCACGTCTCTCTCTCTCTTTTTATTTCAGGATATTATGAGGATACAAACATTCTGGTTACATGTTATGACTTTGCCACACCCAAACCATGATTTGGGGCATGCCTTTTCCCCCCTACAATGCTTACTGTGTCCATTAGTTGTGAGCTTACCCACCCCCGACCCTCCAACCCCCAAACAATATTACTACCATGTGAGTACCTTAGTGTTGATTAGTTAGTGCCAATTTGATGGCGAGTACATGTGGTGCTTATTCTTCCATTCTTGCAATACCTCACTTCGATGTCTCTTACTTTAAAGCAAAAGGTAGAAATGATTAAGCTTAGTGAGGAAGGCATGTTGAAAGCTGAGGTAGGCTAATAGCGAGGCCTCTTGTGCCAAACAGCCACGTTGTGAATGCAAAGGAAAATTTCATGAAAAAAATTAAAAGTGGTACTCCAGTGAACACTCAAGTGACAAGAAAACAAAACAGCCTTATTGCTTATATGGAGAAAATTTTAGTGGTATAGATAGAAGATAAAACCAGCTACAACATTGCCTTAAACCAAAGCCTAGTCCAGAGTAAGGCCCTAGTTCTATTTAATTTTATGAAGATTGAGAGAGGTGAGGATGTTGCAGAAAAAAGTTAAAGGATGTCAGGTGTTGGTTCATGAGGTTTAAAGGAAGACATAATCTCTAAAACATAAAAGTGCAAGGTACAGCAGTGAGTGCTGATAGAGAAGCTTCAGCAAGCTATACAGAAAAGCTACCTAAGATCTAAGATGATGAAGGTGGCTACACTAAACAATAGATTTTTAATGTAGACAAAATAGCCTTCTATTGTTAGAAGATGCCATCCAGGACTTTTATAGGTAGAGAGAAGAAGTCAATGCCTGGCTTCAAGGCTTCAAAGAAGAGGCTAACTCTCTTGTTAGGAGCTAATGAAGCTGGTGACTTTAAGTTGAAGCCAATGCTCATTTACAACTCCACAAATCTAGGGCCCCTGTGAATTATGTTTAATATATTCTGCCTGTGCTGTAGAAATGGAAAAACAAAGCATGAATGACAACATATCTGTTTATAGTATGGTTTACTGAATATTTTAAACCCAGTGTTGAGGCCTACTGTTTAGAAAATGATTGCTTTCAAAATATTGACAATGCAAACAGCTGCCCAATAGCTCTGATGGAGATTGCTCTGGGGCTTTTCTTTTTTTTTTTTTTTTTTT
>VBSM01001483.1:17130217-17162010 GCA_008086735.1 Cheirogaleus medius
TTTTTTTTTTTTTGGTTTCCATTTCATTTATTTCTGCTCTGAGCTTTGTTATTTCTATTCTTATACTGGCTTTGTGTTTAGTTTGCTCTTGTTTTTCTAGTTCCTTGAGATGTGACCTTAGGTTGTTAATCTGTGATCTTTCTATCTTATTGATACAGGCATTTGATGCTATGAACTTTCCCTTAGGACTGCCTTTACTGTATCCCATAGATTTTTATGCCTTGCATCCCCTTTGTCATTCAGTTTGAGGAATCTTTTGATTTCCACTTTATTTTTGTCATTGGCCCAAGGATCATTCAGCAGCAGGTTGTTTAATTTCCATGAGTTCCTATAGATTGGAGTGTTTCCCTTGGAATTGATATTTAGTTTTATTCCACTGTGGTCTGAGAGGATACATGGTATTATTTTGGTGTTTTTGAATCTTCTGTAACTTATTTTGTGGCCTAAGATATGATCAATCTTGGAAAATGTCCCATGTGCTAATGAGAAGAATGTATATTCAGTAGTTTGGGGGTAGAATATTCTGTAAATGTCTGTCAGGTCTGTTTGTTCTAGAGTCTTGTTTAAGTTCAGTTTTTCTTTATTGATTTTATGCTTCAATGATCTGTCCCACTTCTCTCAGTAGGGTGTTAAAGTCCCTGGCAATTATAATGCTACCATTTATTTCTTTGCTTAGATCTAGTAGATTTGCTTTATGAAGTAAATGGGATCTCCTGTGTTACGTGCATATATATTAAGGATTGTTATGTCTTCTTATTGAATTCCTCCCTTTACCATTATATAATGACCATCTTTGCCTTTTTTTACTATTGTTGATTTAAAGTCTATTTTATCTGATATGAAAATATCCATACCTGCTCACTTTTGGTTTCCATTTGTGTGGAATATTTTTTTGCATCCACTTACTGTGAGTCCTTGTTAGTTAGGTGAGTTTCTTGGACACAGGATATATTGGCTTATGTTTTTTCATCCATTCAGTCAGCCTGTGTCTTTTAAGTGGGGCATTAAGACCATTCACATTCAGTGTTAGTTTTACTATGTGGGATATGGTTCTTTTCATCATGTTGGATGATACTTGTTGTTGTCTTTCCCTCCTGTGGTAGTGTTTTATTAGAGCTGTGAGCTTTAACTTTCAGGTGTTTTTACACTGGTGGGTATCCTTTGTGCTGTTCCATGTATAATGAAGTTCTGAGTATTTCCTGTAGTCAAGTCTAGCAGTGGCAAATTCCCTTAGTGTTTGCTTGTCTTGAAAAATCTTATTTCTCCATCATTTATGAAACTTTGTTTTGCAGGGTACAAAAATCTTGGCTGTCATTTTTTCTGTTTAAGAAGACTAAAAATGGGGCCCTCGTCCTCTATGGCTTGTAAGATCTCTGCCGAGAAGTCTCCTGTTAGCCTGATGGGTTTTCCTTCATAGGTTAGTTGTTGCTTTCATCTTGCAGCTTGTAGAAATTTCCAACTGAGGAGTTACTTCTTCGGGATGAGCAAAGTGTTTTCTTAATATGGAATCTACTTTTGGTGAAGATGCTGTGAACATTGTTGAAATGACAACAAAGGATTTGGAATATTCCATAAACATATTTCATAGTGTGATAACAGGTTTTGAGAAGATTGAATCTAATTTTGAAGAAAGTTCTACTCTGAGTAAAATGCTATCAAACAGCATCACAAGCTATAGAGAAATCTTTTTGTGAAAGGAATAGTCAATCAATGCCACAAACTTCATTGTATTATTTTAAGAAATTGCCATAGCCACTCCAACCTTCTGCCATCACCACCCTGCACCCTGATCAATCAGCAGCCATTAAGATCAATGCAAGACCCTCCACCAGCAAAAAGATGGCAACTCACGGAAGGCTCAGATGATCGTTGGCACTTTTTAGCCATAAAGTACTTTTTATTTAACATGTGTACATTTTTTTGAGATATGCTATCACACAATTAATAGACTACAGCATAGAGTAAACATAACTATTATATGCATGGGGAAAATAAATCTGTGTGACTCACTTTATTGCGATACTACATTTCAGTGGTTTGAAAGAGAATCTGAAATATCTCTGAAGTAGGCCTGTGGTTGCTTCATTTATCCTTTTCTTCTAAAATGTATATAGGGAGAAAAATTATATCACTTATGTGATTGGGTCATAATATCAAAAGCCTGCAAATGTTATACACATGAGAAAAACTGGTCTTTAAACTGTCCCAATTATTCTTTGTTAATATGCTAAATTTACAGAACAATAAGGTTTCAAGAAATGTGAACAATGTCGACTCTAATAGATCTAATGTTGAACAGCTAAAAATATCAGCACCCTTTGTATCAGTTTAGAATTATATTTACAAATCATTATCAATAAATTGTAGCCTAAAATTCTTCTTTCTTCTTGACTTTGAAATTGTATTTCAAGATCCCCAATTTAGTCCTTATTATTTATTTACTGGCATATGTAACTGAAAGCAGTTTTCATTTTTGCATGTTAAGGGTTTTGTGAAATGACAAGTAAATAAATTCCTTAACTTTCCTATGATAGAATAGCTTCGAAAGGACCATCTTAATATCTTTTTCAACAAAGGGAAATCATTTATTCAAACATAACACATCCAATAAGGACCTGATAACTAGAATCTATATAGAACTCAGGAAAATCAGCAAGAAAAAATAAAACAACCCCATTAAAAAGTGGGCAAAGGACATGAACAGAAACTTTTCAAAAGAAGAAGATAGACTAATGGCCAAAAGAACATCTGAAAAAATTCTAAACATCTCTAATGATCAGGGAAATGCAAATCAAAACCACAATGAGATATCACTTATCTCCAGTGAGAATGGCCTTTATCAAAAAGTCCCAAAGCAATAAATGTTGGTGTTGATGTGGAGAGATGGGAACACTCATACACTGCTGGTGGGATTGCAAACTAGTACAACCTCTGTGGAAAGTAATACGGAGATACCTCAAAGAACTAAAAGTAGAACTATTATTTGATCCAGTAATCCCACTACTGGGTACTTACCCAAAGTAAAAAAAGACATTCTATAAAAAAGACACCTGTACTCAAATGTTTATAGCAGTGTAATTCACAATTGCAAAGATGTGGAAACAACCCAAGTGCCCATCAATACATGAGGGGATTAATGAAATGTGGTATTATGTATACCTTGGAGTACTATTCAGCCATAAAAAATGGTGAACTACTCTATGTTTTATCCTGGATGGAGCTGGAGCCCATTCTCTTAAGTGAAGTATCAAAGAATGGAAAAACAAACACGACATGTACTCAACATTAAATTGGTACAAATCGATCAACACTTATGTGCACATATGGAAAGTAACATTCATAGCGTGTTGGGCAGGTGGAAGAGGGGAGGAGGGAATGGGTAAATTTACACCTAATGGATTCGGTGTGCACTATCTGGGGGATGGGCACGTTTGTAGCTCTGACTCAGGTGGTGCAAAGGCAATTCATGTAACCAAAGCATTTGTACCCCTGTAATACTCTGAAATAAAAATAAGTAAAAAAATAAAAATAATACACTATAGTAGATTAATTTTATGTAATACTATTTCAAGGAAGGCATCAAATTTGGTAGGCTTAAGATATATTTTAAGCCCCTCAATATATCAAATAAAAATATAATTACACAGAAATATAGAAATAACTGTCATGGACTGAATCATTGTTTTTGTGAGTTTGAATAGCTAATAACAATTTCTTAAATATCTATTTTATTTTTCATTTTAAAGTTAGCCAAATGATCAGTGATTTTTTTTATAATAATGATAAACACTGCTTGAAACAGGGATATGTCGATCTATTCCTTGCATCACTGTTTCCCTTTATTGTATCCAGTCATTTGGTCAATTAACACTTTCATGAACGGGTATCCCTTTATTATATTTCTAGGAATGGACCAACAATTGAGGAAGGTATCTCAGCCAGAAAAAAACAAGGTGTACAAAGGCACAGGATTACTAAAAGCTTTCCTCTTATAGCTTCAGTTTTTCCAGAGTTTACTGTTTCCTAGTTGTTCTGGTGATAAAATCCCAACACCTCAAATTGGTTTTTAAAAAGCTGATCATATACTGCTTCCACTATGCCTATCTAAGCTTATTTCCCATTATATTCAAAGAATCCTAGACTCCATTTGAGACATTTCATTTCCATGCCTTTGCTCATGCCTTTCTGTCCCTTATAATGCCATCCTCATACTGCCTAGTCAAATCTTCCAAGGTTCAGCTACAGTGCCATCCCTTATATGAAGTCTTTCCTGAGAATTTCCATATGTGGGCATTCCCTTCACTGATTCCTTTTAGTACTTGTTACCATCATTGCCATTCACTTTGATACTTTTGCTGGATACTTTCTTAGATCCACTCTCTAACTTCCTCTTCTACGCTCGGAGGCTGACCCATATGAGTAGCAACAATGGGCTTGCTTGTCCATTGGCTGGGTCCTTCTAATGGGAGACACCAGCAGATCAGTGGGTGAGAAGGGGAGAGTGAGTCAAAGGATGGCTAGGCCCTTTTACTGGGAGCCCAAGTTCCTGCCTACAGGTCCTCTCCCAGCAGCTACTTCTCAGGTTCCACTAACTTCACCCTCCCCTCAGGCCTTGGGGAGAAAAGGCTCCCCATCCCAGTTTGAATGAACCATTTGTATGTTGCAAGAACCCTGCCTACTTCAGTGTATAATCAGTTGTTGAATAAAATAGTTGTTTTCCCCTTTTATATTCCCATTTCATGTTCCTGTCCCATTTAATCACTCCTGTATTATAATTATTTCATATTAATACTATAGTATAGCTATACTATATTATGCTATACCATAAGTACATTGTGATTATATCATATTATACAATAACTCTTAAGTGTGGGCCAAATTGCCTATGTTGGAAGTTCTGCCGTGTATTAACATGTGATCCTAGACAAATTGCTTAACTTCTTCTTTCATTTTCTGCATGTGTAAAATGGGGATGATAATAGTACCTACCTCAGAGTATTATGAGAATTAAATTGATTAATAGTTTTTATTTAAAACTTTTAGAGTTCTTACTATGAAATAGAAAATGTTCCAAGCAGCTTACCCTAATTATTAACCCTATTAATTCTCATAACAAACTTAAAAGGTACATACTCTAATTATCCCCATTTTACAGTGCTGAAAATGAGGCAGAGAGCAGTTAAGGAAGTTGCTGAAAATGATAAACCTAATAAGTGGCAGACAGGATTCAAACCCAGGCAGCCTAGATCCAGAATCCATTCTTTTTTTTTTTTTTTTTTTTTAGAGACGGGGTCTCGCTCTTGGTCAGGCTGGTTTCGAACTCCTGACCTTGAGCTATCCACCCGCCTCGGCCACCCAGAGTGCTACAGAATCCATTCTTTTAACCACTATGCTGTGATAAACTCTGTTGGTACATTATATTTGCTCAAGAAACAACTATTATTGTTGGTAGCAGTATTTTCCATTGTATTAGTTGTTTATGAGTCTTTATTTTTGCTAGGTTATGAGTTCTTTGAGGAAAGAAAATAAATTTTATTTCTCTTTATGTATAAGACAAGTTCTTGGCAAATAGTTGCAGTTTTATAAATGCGTGTGGAGCAAATTATCAGTTATTTCTCATCCTAGCCTTGAAAACACCTAATACCCAGCTAAACCTGGAAATGGTATTTGAGATTTCAGCAGCTATGATTGTTGCGAGAACCACAGGTTCCCCTTTTTATCCCCAATTCTTTCCTCAGATGATTTACCACTTTCTTTGTAATTTTCCCACTTCATTTCTCCTACAATCACAGTGACTTTGCTTCTCCAGTAACCACTGGTACTGAGGGGGGTCCCACCTCAGAAGCACTGGCAACAGTCCTGTTCTTTTTTACCTGAAGCCAGAAAAGACTTTTCCCCTCAAATATATTTCTTTAGTTTCATGATTGCTCCTTCCAGAAATTTGGAATACATTACCAGGAACAAAGCAAGAGGCATTTGATTGATATCATAATTCATGTTCATATGTGTTCTTCTCCATCAACAATTAATCAGTGTTTCAGCCAAGATATACAACTTTTATTCTCTGCTAACCTCAGGGTTAAGGTCAAGATTGGGTAAATAATTTGTCGGGTCCCGTGAAAAATGAAAATGCAGAGCACTTCTTTTAAGAAAATTAAGAATTTCACAATGGCAAGAGCAAAGCATTAAACCAAGCATGAGGCTTTTCTAATGCAGAGCCTTGTGCAACTAACTGCACAAGTTGCGCATTTATGAAGTTGGCCCTGATTGAGGTCTCTGCCTACCCAGGGCACTTCTCATTCAAAGATATTAAAATATTTTGTGTCTTAACTTTGCTATCTTCCATAGTCTGAAAACTTGCCCAAAAGATCCTTTTGACATGTCTTCCAGCAATCCTAGTGGTTGTTATATATTAGTGTAAAAGATTCCTGGTGGCTTGCTTTGATATACTAAAATTTTTGAGCTACATGTGGTTAAATGGAACCCACTATTACCATGTAACATATCTAAATACTCTTCTTTTGCTACAATTAAATTCTGGGCTCATTGAAAATAGCAGTCATGCCCGCTCCCCCCCCACCCCGTTTTTAAAGAGCAGTGGTTTCTAAATAGAGGTAATTTAAAAATACATATTTACTTGAATTGAATCTTAAAAGGTCAACCCATGGGCAGCATAAGGAGACCTGTGTTACCAATATCCAGTAATTGAGAGTTATATATCCAGGTGGTAATGTCATGGAATCGCTATGTGGACCTGAGAATTTGATGGGAGGTTTAGGGTCTAGAAGGGCAAAAGTGGATATATTATTTAGGGCCTGAGATTAAATGTACCAAGACAAGATAAAATTGGAAAATATTTTATTAGAAGAAATATCTATAAATATATGAAAGAAACCCGGGAGGAAGCCAGGAAAGGTGGAGAACCATTAGGCACAGATGCAAATCTGACTCCAAATGAAGGAAAGAGGGGGAAAAAGGTTGGGTATAAGCATCCTAGTGTGCTGTCCAGTCTAAGGACAGCAAAGTTACTGAGGAGTCATTGAGCCAGAGTCAGCTGAAGGAGTCCCGTGTCTTCCAAGAAAGATTCTTCCTTATTATTCCTACCACATTCTGTCATTGGTGAGCAGCAATCCATGGGAAGCTTGACTTCAGTGCAATGCAATGATGGATTTCAAAATGCTGCAACTGAAATCCTCAGTCAATTAGGCCCCAGTAGTTAAAGGCTGGCATGTTCACTTGGTCACTACAGTGGGTGTTAGCAGCAGTGGTATTTAGAACAGTTTTGTATAATTTAGACAGAGAAAAACTGAAGAATACTTAAGCTCAATTCATTCAAAGACCCTCTTTGATACCTATATTTGATTCAATATATCTGCCATATGCTTTGATAACTTCCCATGCTTCCTCTACCATAATACGTACCTCAGGTTATTGTAATTCCTTATTTACTGCCTGTCCTCACTACTAGTTGGTTTTCTCTTTGAGAACAGGAATTTTTTCTCCTTCACTGCCACATCCCCTGTTCCTAGCTCAATGTCTGGCATAACAGAAGCACTAAAGATTATTTGCTGAAACTCAACTTGTGGGACATTCTATAAAATACCTGGCTTCTATTCTTCAAAACTGTCAATGTTATAAAGTTCAAAGAAAGTCAAACGACTATTTCAGGTTAAAAGAGACTAAAGAGATATGACAACTAAATGCAATGCATCAGTCTGGACCAGGAAATGAAAATGGAGCTATAAAGGTCATTAATGGGGTAATTGTCATACTGTGAATAAAGAGTGTGGATACAATTATAGTACTAAAACCATGTTAAATTTCCTGACTTTGAAATTGAGCTGAGGTTATTGAAGAGAATATCTTTCCTCTTAAGAAATAAATATTAAAGTACTTAAGGGTAAAGGTACATGATATCTACAAATTATTTTCAACTTATTCAGAAAAATGGTGTATATAATATTACATATACATACACACACACACACATACTCAGGGAATAATAAAATGAAAAGGATCAATAAAAAGTGGCAAAATGTGAACAATTGGTGAATCTGGGTGAAGGGTACATGGAAGTTCCTTGACCATTTTGCAAATCTTCTGCAACTCTGAAATTATATAAAAATAAAATACATTTAAAAGAATATTTCTTCAGTGAATAAAGAAAAAAAGAATAACCACAGTTAACAGGTGTTTACAAAGTTAGCAATGGAGGTGCTGGTAGAACTTTCAGAGAAAAAGTAGGGAAGGTATATCAAGTAGAAAACTATCCAAGCCAGTTTAAAATGTAAGTGAGAAGTGAGGAAATGGAGGGCAATATGGATGACTTTGGATTTAGCCAATCTATTTGGAGAGGCAGCCAAATGCAAGAGGGTGGCAGAATGAAGGTGACTGAGGCAGTAAGGTAGTTGAAAGCTAGACAAATGGTTAACATTCTCACAGATAAAACCCATTCAGTTACTAGAAAGAGTAGAGTTTAGTACCTATCTAACTAAATGCTTATTTTTGCATACAAAAAATGATGCTATGAGCTATTTTATCTTGTCAATTTTTAATGTTAACTTTTTAAAGGTTGTAAATAAAATAGCTTTTGGTTCTATATCATTCCATTTAAGCTTAATTCATGTTTATTTCCTGAAAATGGCAACAATTGAAAATCATTATGGGTTTTTGTTCTAATTGTGACTTTATAAATATTGTTGATTTTTATAGAAAAATATAGAAAATATAACACATTTAGTTGTCAAGTTTTTTTCTTAGACATATAAATACTAACTATTCAACTCAACATACTGAGATTTCTATTTGACTATTATTTAGGTGGAATTCTTCTTTAACAAATACAATAACAAATTGTAATTTTTTTCTAAAAGCCTAAAATGTCCTACTTATAGTATGTATAGTTTCACTGTTTAACTCCTTTTTTCATAAGATTGCTATTTATAACCACTTCTTTCAACTCTGGGGGGATTTAGTAAGATTAAAGACTTCTGATTCACTTTGTATTTGAAGATTTTTTTTCCTCCATTTTTGCTCAGCTAGTGGAATCCATGATGAATTCTCATCTCCAAGGGGTAAGCTGTTTTTTGTAAAGCCCAGTAGCTGGCTTATGACTCCTTAGAAATAGCATTGATTCCTTCCTTCTCCTGTGTTTTGTTTCTTCCAGAATAATAAAATCCATGTAGACACAATTAATTATCATGCTTAGATACAGTTAAGCATGTAACAGTTTTAGTTTTGTTCACTTATTTGTATATTAAATTTCTGAGTCCATAGCAGATAAATAAATAAGCACAATTAGCATTCTTCTTGTTTAGTATGACCAAAGCTAAACTGAGGACATTAAATGAGAGAAGATGACCAGAGGTCATACGAGGGTGAAGAAAAAAGTAGGAATAGCCTGTTTGAGAGAGTAGCATCTGGTAAGGGCCGCAGATTGGGGGCAGAAAACTGAATTTCATACATGGATATTTTGGAGGCAAGTAGTTTGATCTAATTATTAGATCTAAGGTGTTCTCTTATCTGTGGGTGGCTTGATGGAATAGAGATAAGGTCAATATATTTGAGAAGTTCTGGAATTATAAAACTTTGATTTATCAAGTCAAAGAAATTATAAATGAAAAGTAAAATAATCTTTACTCTCACTGTATGCTTCTGTTCATTAGCAAGAAGGTTTTTCAGTCACTGTTTTTATAACTTTTTTTAATAACATTTTAATGAAAAAATACAGAAGTGTATGCCATATTTAAATCCTTTCCTTTATTTCTGGAAAGAAAATTAAAGGATAACATTCCCATTCTGCCTTACTGAGAAACTATTAATACTAAGTAAAGAGCATGTTAGTGTCTGACAAGTTTCATAGTAATATACATTATTATTTTAGTTTCTTTTTTTAATTTCTTTTGAATGTGTTGGCCAAAGCATGGGATAAAGAGTTGCAATTTTGTTTTGAAATATTTTAGAAATGCATAGCTGTATTGCAGGTGTGAATCTCCTTAGATTTTTAAGGAGGCTGCTTCAAAGGATGTCATTAATAATCTCCTCAGGTGCTTACAAAGCATGTGTCTGTCAGCAGAATTAGAGAATCACCCAACTAGAGAACAGGTTTCACAATACCCTGAGACCTATTTTGTTCATTAGAGAGGAAAATGGCTTGTTTTGAGTCTAAATTGACATGCTTGCTAATTTCAGCAGTAAAAGCTGTTCATTGTGGTCATGTTTAATTTAGAGCCTGGTAAGGTTCATATTAAAGTTGATCAAGTTACTTTTACAAAATACTTCTTAAAGGAGCTTTGAAATCCTAAAAAAAAGGGGGGGACAAGTATAAAAAATACTGAATAATGTGTCTAAAAGTGAGAAGCAAAGAATAATATGATTGTTTGAGGGTGAATTAATATTAAAATGAAGAAAAATAACTTAATAAAGGTGATCTTTGTTATACACAAATTTCCAAGTATTAAAAAACACAGTTTTTCATTTCAGTTACACGTTATTCCTAATACTTTTGCTCACTGCTACATGCATAGCACCTAGAATGGCACCTACCACTTGAAAAGTATTTATTAAAATGAATTAGTAAATGAATGAAAAAATTGTGTATTTTGTTAGCTATGTGTATTTAAAGTTCTTTATTAAATTTGAGGTGGAAATATGACTTTATCTGAAGTTGCCGGATAAGTTTATTTTTAAAAATCTATTGAATATATTTAGACATTTTAGAGCAGGCAATTCCAAAGCAACCTTTCAGAGTGCTATGCCACAGATGACCAGAGTTTAACATTCTAACCCTAGAAAACATCTTATTTCATAAAATCTGTCACTATAGATGGTTCCTACTTAAAATTTGTTCAGTACTCTCCAACTGACTTATGCCACTTACTTCAATAGCCATCTTCGGCAATTTGTTCCATCTTTCAAACACCCTTTTGTGTAAAGAAACCATAAAAGTTAGAAACCTGAAAATTGGATTTTTCTTCTGAGCAATCACAGCTTACAAATGTGGAAAATTAGTTAAAAGTTAGCCCCTCCAATTTTTCAATACAGAGAGGGGAAAGTGCTCAAAATAGATGTACAATGTTTGGATAAGTTTTTTCCATTATTTTAATATTACCAAATGGATTGAGTTTAAATTACAAAGCCTATCTCACTACCTCTTCACAAAAGAAACACTACAGAATGATCAAAATGTGTCCTTTCCAAAACCAAAAACCCCATAAAGATGAACAGGAATCCAAGGGTATAGTTGAAAACTACATTTCATAAACATTATTATCTACCACATTTCATCTCTTCACTTTTCTTGGCCTCATGTGATAGTAGAAAGATCATCACATTTCACAGATCTAGAAAAAATAATTCTACACTTCATATGGAACAGGAGAAGACACCATATAGCAAAAGCAATCTTAAGCAAAAAGAACAAATTGTGAGGCATCAATTTACCAGATTTAAAGCAAGGCTATAGTAACTAAAACATCATAATATAGACACAAGAACAGAGCCATAGACCAATGGACAAGAACTGAGAACCCACATGTAAAACCATCCTCATATAGCCATCTAATCTTTGACAAAGCAGACAAAAACATACATTGGGGAAAAGAATCCTTATTCAATAAATGGTGTTGGGAAAATTGGATAGCCACATGTAGAAGACTGAAACAGGATCCTCACCTTTTACCTCTTACAAAAATCAACCCACGGTGGATAACAGACTTAAACCTAAGGCATGAGACTATAAGAATTGTAGAAGAAAATGTGGGAAAAACTCATACAGACATTGGCCTAGGCAAAGAATTTATAAAGAAGACACCAAAGGCAATCACAGCAACAACAAAAATAAATAAATGGGGCCTGATCAAATTAAAAAGCTTCTGCACAGCCAAGGAAACTATCACGAGAGCAAACAGACAACCTACAGAATGGGAGAAAATATTCACATGCTACACATCCAATAATGGACTGATAACTAGAATCTATTTAGAACTCAGTAAAATCAGCAAGAAAAAATCAAACAACTCTTTCAAAAAGTGGGCAAAGGACATGAACAGAAACTTTTCTAAAGAAGACAGACTAATGACCAACAAACATGAAAAACTGCTCAACATCTCCAATCATTAGGGAAATGCAAATCAAAACCACAATGAGATATCACTTAACTCCAATGAGAATGGGCTTTATCAAAAAGTCCCAAAACAATAAATGTTGGTGTGGATGTAGAGAGATAGGAACACTCATACATTCCTGGTGGAACTGCAAACTAGTACAACCTCTGTGGATAATAAAATGGAGATAGCTCAAAGAACTACAAGTAGAACTATCATTTGATCCAGCAATCCCATTATTGAGCATGTACTCAAAAGAACAAATGACATTCTATAAAAAAGACATCTGTACCCGAATGTTTATTGCAGGACAATTAACAATCGGAAAGTTGTACAAACAACCCAAGTGCCCATCAATACATGAATGGATTAATAAAATGTGGTATATGTATACTATGGAGTTCTACTCAGCCACAAAAGACAATGGTGATCTAGCACCTCTTGTATTATCCTGGATAGAGCTGGAGCCCATTCTACTAAGTGAAGTATCCCAAGAATGGAAAAACAAGCACTGCCTGTACTCACCATCAAATTGGTATTAACTGATCAACACTTATGTGCACATATAGTAGTAACATTCATCAGGTGTCAGGCAGATGGATGGAGGGAGGAGGGCATGGATATATTCACACATAATGGGTACAATGCGCATCGTCTGGGGGATGGACACGCTTGAAGCTCTGACTCGGGTGGGGCTTGGGCAATATATGTAACCTAAATATTTGTACCCCCATAATATGCCAAAATAAGAAATAAAATAAAAATAAAATCACACATACTTCTGACTTGGTTATTAGTGTGGTTATTATGGAAATAAAAATGAGAAAACATAGGTAAAACATCTATCACATAGCAGTTATATACTAGTAGTAAATGTTATGTTTACTTTCCCCAATTAAAAAGAATTTACTCAGTTTTAGAACAGGAACAAGGCAGATTTGCCTGATTTTTCACTAATTTCTTTGTAAATATCTCTGAGATTTTGACTCTTGGGTATAGAGACTGAGAGGAAAGAAATAATAGATAGACACTAAGGAAGGGAGGAATTTCCTGTTTCTCAATGATTTACATTGATACCTATAAATAAAAAAAATTGAAGGCTTTATTCTGTTTGGTATTTTTATTTAAAGTGGTACAAAATCAAAGTTATTTATAATACAGAAGAGTATAAATACTAACATCTGGTCTGATGCTTTCCAGACTTGCCTAATTATAAAAGTCAAGTAGAGAATTTGTATTTTTTGTTGTTGTTGCTGTTTTTGGTTTTTATTTATATATTTTTTTATTTCAGCATATTATGGGGGTACAAATGTTTAGGTTACATATATTGCCTTTTCCCCAGCCGAGTCAAAGCTTCAAGCATGTCCATCCTCTAGACGGTGCACATTGTACCCATTAGGTGTGAATATACCAATCCCCTCTATCCCCCTCCCACCTGCCCGACACCCGATGAATGTTACTACTATATGTGCATATAAGTAAATTTGTTACAAATGCAAGATTCCCAGTCCTTTCCCCTACTAATTCATTAGTTCTGGGGTGGGGCAAAGAGTTTGATGCTTCTTATGGGCAGGAAGTTTTGTAGAAAGACTTATAGAGCTCATCTACTTCATCTTCATCTTCTCATTTTGCAGGTGAGGAATCTTGGGTACAAATAAGTTAAATAAGTAATAGCTTTTAAATTATTCTGTGCTTTTTCTGAGTCTAAAATAAATATACATCTTAATTTTGACACCACACAGAATGAGATTACAAGTATAAATAGCTATCTTTCTTGTCAGAATTCAGAATTATATTCCTTACTCATGGCACTCGTATATTGGTTTAAGTAAACCCAGATACTCTGAAATGACTCCCTGTAAGCTTTTAAATAGTGAAGCAAATGTATAATCAAGATTTTCCTTTGAAGTATTTTTGGTATCTAAGAATGAAACACATTTCTTGTTAAATCGTTTTCTATAAACCCTTACACAGTAGAGATTTATATCCAGTAACATCTTTTTTATTTCTAAAAGTGTTTTGGCTGGTTTGAAAATTGTACTTTACTTTGTATTTCATGAAGAGAATGCACAATGCTAGAGAAACCCGACATTAAGTGATATTTGTTCTTTTAGGCAACGCTTCAGGATTTGGAACAGAGGCGCCCCCAGTTGGAAGAACTTATTACTGCTGCCCAGAATTTGAAAAACAAAACCAGCAATCAAGAGGCTAGAACAATCATTACAGATAGAAGTAAGTCTTTTAGTAAGTCTTTTAACAAGCATGGGACACTCCAGGCAAGATGCATGAAACGTTTCAGTAACAACTTAAGTTCACATACCATCATCACATTTATAAAAGTAATGTGAAATAACTGTAAATGATAAGTATTGCACTGAATAAGATTTTCAGTCCATAATGTTATCTTTCAATAACTGAATGTATCCACTGAATAGAAGAAATATAATTTTCATCAGTTCGGGCCTTATATAGTTGCAAGGCATGGAGCGATGTACGTGGTAAGCCTAGTGTGGCAGAATATTTGCTCCTTAGTTGTCATCTCTCTGGGCTGGAATCCATGGAGATGCCAGCCTCTCCCTCATATCCTTGATTGTTGGTTCAAACAGGCAGTTGCTTCCTGGATCATCTTTCATTCCTGTCTGCAGTGGTACTTTCAGATCTGGTTATCTCCCTGCTACTTTGATGCCCCCATTGTGTAATATCAGAAATCACTGTACTGTTCCTTATGCCATACTGGGGTGGGTGGTAACTTTGGTAAGGCCCATCTGGCTAGACATTGTACGTGTTCTTTTCTTCTTTACACGAAGTGATTCAGAGTGATTGTGTATGGTGTCAGTAGGTGTGCATGGGGTCAGAAAGAGAGTTAAAAGGAGGAGTAGGGGAAACTACCTGCCATGTAGTTTCCCTCAGAGGTTCTCCTCAGGAATGAGATCCAGGTCACCTCTGCTATCAGATTCTCTCAGATCTCCCTGGGTTTTCTCCTGTCCCTCCACCTAGGTTCCCTCCAAGGACACACATTGATGTTGAATTTCCTTGCTTTCCCTGCAAGGCTCTCATTTCTCTTCCCGTAACCAGAGGAATCTTTTGTAGTGCAGGAATGAGGAAAACATTTCTTCTATCATCTTTTTTTTCTAGATCTTTCACCTTATGTCAGGCCTAGGCTTTTAAAACTCAAAATCCATGAATCTATATCTTCATAATTTACATTCTTGTATGTTAACCCTTCTGTAAGGAAATTAAGGCAGAATGACTGGCTGTGAATATGTTGGGGGAAGGGAAATAGTAACCAGAGTAAAAGGTTAACATTTTAAAAAATGTATTAGTCATAATTCTACATATTAGGTAAATACTTAGTGATAATAGCTACTATTTATTCAGTACCACATGAGTATTAGGCAGAGTGTTTGTGTATGTGTGTGTATAAAATCTTTACAGAATCCTGTGAGCTATATTTCATAATCCCCATTTTATAGTTGAGAAAACAGTTCCAAGAATGGTTAATCAAATGGCTCAAGCTTACAAAACAAGCAAAGAACAGAGCTTGGAATTTGCAAATGCCTATTTCTAACTTGAAAGTCTGTGCTTCTTCTAGTATGTTTACTACTTCCCAACTTGTCTTTTTGCTTTTCTTAATGACCTTAATCACTAGGACTAAATAATTTTTTGGTACACAATTATGTATGTCTTGATTCACTTCCTAAAGACGTTTCCTCTTTTGGTTATGGTGGCTAACAATTAAAATACACTTTTCTTTGTTTTGAAATTTTAACTCTTTATTGTTGCCCAAACAATGAATTTGGATATATGGTAATGTATTAGGTGAGCAACACCAGCTACTATAACAGATAAGCTCCCAAATCTTGGTTGCTTAGTATAGTAGAAATTTATTTCTTATCCTAGTGCCATCCAAAATAAGCAGCCCTCTATAAAGTCATTCAGGGACCCACATTTTTTCTATCTTTTGTGTCCATAGTGTCAGAGTCCTATGCATTTAATGGACAGATGAGGAATGAGTGCTGCTCATGGGAATTTTTCATGAGCCTAGAAGTGGTGTGCATTAATTTTGTTCATAGTCTGTTGGCCAGAACTTGCCACATGGCCACACTCAACTGCAAAGGAAGTAGTAAAACATTGTCCAACGTTGAGCCCAAGAGGAAGAACAGATTTAGTAAGAAACTTGTCAATCTCTGGCACAGCTAATTTGTACAAGGAAGAGTACATTTACATTCCACGGGTCAGTGGAAGTTATAGGATGTCATTTGTATAACCAACAAGTCAAGAACAAAGTTGCCTGTTAATGACCAACATATATAGTTGTTCAATTGATGTAGCAGAATGTTCTTCCCCCAAACTAGAACCTTGAGAGTTCTGTACCAAGTTGCAACACACTGGCCCACAAGAGTGAATCTTAGTAAGTGATTTACTCTGTATGAAACTGTATTCCTATTACACAGGTAAGTAATCAGTTTCTTGCCTGAGAAATATGGAAATTTAGCAAAGATGTTTATGCAAATCCAAACATACTATATAAAAAGTCATTTGTTATTTTACTAATGAAAAAATAACTTCTATTTTTCCCAAGAAGAAAATAACACTAATGTATTTTATAATAACTATTCAACATTGTCTAAACATTTTCCATTATCCCTTATAATCTTTTTTTTTTATATTGCATTGACTTTTTTTCATGGTGGAGAATAAAATTGAGTGACCAGAGGGCAAGTTTGTATCTCTCTGCTAATATCCAGTGATTTGAATAGTTCTGCCTGTTTAAGCTTTTGTCTTTTGGAAATGAATACCTTTACGAATGTTTGTAGCATAATGGAAAGATTCTAATCCAAATGGTTCAAAATAGCATTTTCTTAAAAGCAAGTGTCTGTTGAGACATGTCATGTTGCTTATTAAGAACCTGAGCTGGAATCTTACTTCCAAATATGTCTAGAGCCTCTAATGCTGGTACCAGGATAATTCTGACAAGAAATGTTTATCTAAACAATGTCATTTGCAGCCCTGCTATGCTTCAGTTTATCTCTCTATTTGAAATCTATGAAATGGGATGGAAATTCAATACTCATAAAGTTTCAATCGTGTTCAAAATAGAATTTTTCTTAGTATAGATTTGGTTTCCAGGGAAAGGACAGAAATAAAATACTTGCTCATAAAATCGTATTTTCTCATTTGACAATTACGGTCTTCCATTTTTACTGCCCTGAAACTTCTAAAAATACTTTAAAAGGAATCAGCTTAATAAAGAAAATATTTAATATGTGTGTAATACTATATTGAAACATTTTTACCTCCTTGGCAAATCTCAGCTCATAACTTTGAACAGTAGAGAAAATCTATACATACTTACTGCGTTCTATCAAGAGACAAATCCAGTAAAAAGCTATTCCTCTCTACTAGTAATATTCATGCTAAACCTCGGGTAATTGGGTCTGCAAACTACCCACATGTTTTACTGTATAAAACTATTTCCATAGTATCTGTTGCTTTCAGGTAATTATATTGATAGAAATTGTGTTGTAATAATCTGGTAAGAGAATAAATTTTATTGTGAGTTCATATGAGAAATTCTTGCTGTTTCTAATGTTTAAATTGCTCATTTTTCTTTAATTCTTTGGTTGCTAAATTTATAGGCCATTCCTGACCATTTTCTTCTGCAAAAGGGCTGGGTCAGGAGACCAAAAGTAGGTAAGATTAGAATAATTTAAATTTGCTTCCTTGGAGGTGTCTGAATTATGCAAAACTCTTGTTCATGTCCATTAAGACTGCAATGCATAATACCATAATACCTTACATAGCAGTGAAATGGATATGGAAAGAAAGAACTGTTGTCTTTTATTGCTCTATTAATCTCACAAATAATATTGGTGAATGTGGCTCCTCCAACATTTGTATTTAAGAGCCTTTCTTCTGTAGCTTCTCCCTCCATAACCCCCACCACTACCATTTTAGGGATATATAGCAATAGGTCATATAGGTCTTGAGCACAGGCTACCTGGACCTGCCACTCATTAATTTTGTGTCCCTTGAACAAATAACTAATCTTAATAAACTATCTGATCTCAGTTTTCTTCTCTTCTAAATATAATTACTTATATCTATCTCAAGAGTTGGGAGAATTAGATGAAATGATACATGTAGAGCACTTAGACTCATAATAAAAGCTCAGTGAATTCTGGCTCTTGTTATTTTAATTATAATCTATTTGGATAGTTTGAATGCTTAGTGCAAAAGCATTTAGTGAGCTTTTTGGTAGCTATTTGATTATTTCACGCTTACTCCCCCCCCAAAAAAAGAGAGATTTAAAAGACCAAAAGGAGAAGGTTGCTTTAGAAAAGATGCAATAAAATATATAAATAGAAGTAAACAAATTCATGTAATTTATTTCATTTTCAATATTCATGATAACCCTAGAAGTTAGATATTACTATTCCCATTTAGAGACAGAAAACTGAGGCTCAGAGAGCTTAAGTAACTTGCCTAGGGTCTTAGGAAGATGAAAAGTGAAGAACCAAAATTCAAACCCATGTCTGTATAAGTTTAAAGCCTGAGATACAGCAAATGGAAAAGGATGGTTAGCCAAATAATAGGAAGAAATATTTATTTGAAAACTTAGAATATTAGGACTAACCTTAGGTTATTATAATCCGGATATAATAATTTTGTGCTGGTCCTGTTTATACTTTTGTCTTCTATGTATTTGGGTGTCTGATTATAGAATTATCTCTTACACATGTTGGAGCTGTACAGGCTAGTGAACCCCAGTGATCTACTAGCTGTGTGCCCTTGGCTTAGTGGATTCACTTCCGTAAGCCATCATTTCCTCATCTGTCATGTGGGGCTAATTATAGTACTTAAGCTGGTAGAGTGATCATGGAAGTAAAATTACATGATGTTGCTAAAGTAAAGATATGGCACGTACTGGATGCTCATTAAATATTACACATTTTCATGATGAGATGAATTTGGTACAGAGGAACTGAAGATGGGAGAGTATGAGGCCTGTATTATATGGCCTTTTATCAGCTAAACCAAGGAAAGGACTTCTGAAACAGAATGCCAAATCTTAAGAGATAGTTGTTTCTTTGATATAATTTTTTCAGGTAAAGATTTTCCAACCAGTTTAGAATTCTTTAAGAAACTTAATGACTCTTATAAATTTTAAGAAAATAAATTCACATTCTATTGCTTAAAGAGCTGGTATACAGGGCCATAGAAGGGAGAATGTTCTTCTGTATGAGAATAAAAATACTCTCACAGGATTTTTGAATTAACTGACAGTTTTATAGCAGCTTTATCAGCCCATCATTCATTGCTGCAACCAAATGTATGAAATTCTTCATGGTGAAATAAAAAGACTTTGTTGTTCTCCACATTTTTATGAAATCTCTATTGCTAATGAAATGCCAGCCAATATCTTCCTCTCAGGTATTGTCTATTAGAAAGTTGCTTATTTTAGAGGAAGTAAAGTCAACCTTATAAATTTTCTTCTTTTGACTTCTAGCACCTGCTGTCAACCTGTTATAGCTACAAGCAGCTCTCAAAATTTACATCTGCTAGGATGCTGCTGGCAACCAAAGAGTTCAATTCAGCAAACATTTGAATGCTTACTCTGTGCTAGTTAATATCAGAGGTGATGGAGGGGATACAGGGAGAAATAAGATTCAGCCTTTGTTTTAAAAGTACTCACAATCAAATGTGGGTATTTGGACAAGTATATTCATGCAAGGCAATCTAGGAAAAGAACTTGAGTAGAGCAGTATTACAAAATGTTGAGAGAGAACAAGAGGAGTGGAGATTGGCTCTGAATGAGGGGGTCCTGGAATGCTTCTGGAGTAAGTTCAATTTGATCTGGTTGTGAAAAGGACTTTGAAAGCAGAAGGAGGCTGGAGAGGAAAGGATATTTCAGGAAGCGATATCAAGAGAGTACATAATTAGACCTGTGTCAGCAATGGTGTGACAGAGGAATCTGTCAGCATGGAAGTGTATGTGTGTGTGTGTGTGTGTGTGAATGTGTGTGTATGTGTCTGTTGTGAAGGATAAGTGAGTAAATGAAGTCACTGCAACCAACTAGGAGGCAAGAGAGCACAAGCTAGAGTAGTGGCAGTGAAGTAAAAAGGAAGAACTAAAATTGCAATATATGGTGGAGATAGAATTAACAGGATTTTGACATTGATTGCATGTATGAAGCTGAAGATCTAAGTAAGAATTAGAGATTGAGTTCTTGGGAAGATGGTAATATCATAACCAGAGACAAACTCAAAACAAGGTGTGGATTATGGGAGAAAAAGTAATGTGCTTAAACTGCAGCTAGATGACCATAATGAGATGTTAAAGGAATGGTTGAAAATACAAGTAGAGATTTCAGGAGCAAAGGTACTTCTGGACACTAATTAGGAAGTTACCTAGAGTGGATGAGCTTGCACAGAGAAAGGGTGCCAAGTGAAAAGAAAAGTGGACCTAGGGAAGAAACTAGAAGTTGGTTTCCATTTAAGGAACATAGGAAGAGGTAGCACTACTCCTCCAGTGCCAACTTCCACTATAGGTGCATTTAGACACACGCATTGATAAACAAATTTATAGGTGCAACACTGTTTTATTTTCTTTTTCTTCTGCTGTACAACCATTCAAAATACTAAGTTTCCTACTGGTTATTAGTGATACTTGCAATAAAATAAAATATGTAAACTCTTTAGCTGAGGGTTAAAGATTGCTCTGTTTATGTAGATAAGATGTCTGATATAACCCTCAATATACTAGTAAAAATAGCCATTACCATTTCATGTCTAGGTATAATGGACACTGTAGCTTTTATTTTTATATGTCTAAGGTATTTTACAAATTATTTACAAAAGTAAGAACAAAGAGATAGTGAAAACAACTTTATAAGAATTTTTTTTAATTTCAGAATATTACGTGGGTACAAACATTTAGGTTACATATATTGCCTTTGCACAACCCAAGTCAGACCTACAAGTTTGCCCATCCCACAGATAGTGGGCACCACATTCATTATGTGTGAAAATACCTATCCCTCCTCCCACCTCCCACCTGCCCAACACCCAATGAATGTTACTTCCGTATGTGCACATAAGTGTTGATCGACAAATACCAATTTGATGGTGAGTACATGTGGTGCTTGTTTTACCATTCTTGGGATACTTCACTTAGTAGAATGGGTTCCAGTTCTATCCAGGAAAATACAAGAGGTGCTATTTCACCATTGTTTCTTATAGCTGAATAGTACTCCATGGTATACATATACCACATTTTATTAATCCAGTCATGTATTGATGGGCACTTGCGTTGTTTCCACAACTTTGCAATTGTGAATTGTGCTGCTATAAACATTCAAGTGCAGATGTCTTTTTTATAGAATGTCTTTTGTTCTTTTGGGAAGATGCCCAGTAATGGGATTGTTGGAACAAGTGGTAGTTCTACTTGTATCTGTTTGAGGTATCTATATGCTGCTTTAAACAGAGGTTGTAGTATTTTGCAGTCCCACCAGCAGTGTAGGAGTGTTCCTATCTCTCCACATCCATGCCAGCATTTATTGTTTTGGGACTTTTTGATAAAGGCTATTCTCACTGGAGATAAGTGATATCTCATTGTGGTTTTGATTTGCTTTTCCCTGATGATTGGAGATGTTGAGTATTTTTTCATCTGTTTCTTGGCCATTAGTCTATCTTCTTTTGAAAAGTTTCTGTTCATGTCCACTTTTTGATAGGGTTGTTTGATTTTTTCTTGCTGATTTTCCTGAGTTCTATATAGATTCCAGTTATCAGCCCTTTATCAGATATATAGCATACAAATATTTTCTCTCATTCTGTAGGTTGTCTGTTTGCCCTAGTGATAGTTTCTTTGGCTGTGCAGAAAATGTTTAATTTGATCAGGTCCCATTTATTTATTTTTGTTGATGCTGCGACTGCTTTTGGAGTCCTCTTCATAAATTCTTTGCCTAGGCTGATGTCTATAAGAATTTTTACAACACTTTCTTCTAGTATTCTTATGGTTTCATGCCTTAGGATTAAGTATGTTAACCATCATGAGTTGATTTTTATGAGAGGTGAGAGGTGCCGATCCTGTTTCAGTCTTCTACATGTGGCTATCCAATTTTCCCAGCACCATTTATTGAATAGGGATTCTTTCCCCCATTGTATGTTTTTGTCTGCTTTGTCAAAGATCAGGTGGCTATATGAAGATGTCTTTAAACCTGGGTTTTCAATCCTGGTCCATTGGTCCAAGTCTGTGTTCTTGTGTCAGTACCATGCTATTTTGTTTACCATAGCCTTATAAAATAGCTTGAAGTCTGGTAATTTGATGCCTCTCAATTTGTTCTTTTTACTTAGGATTTCTTTAGCTATACTGGGTCTTCTCTGCTTCCATATGAAGCACAGAATTATTTTTTCTAGATCTGTAAAAAAATGATGTTGTTAGTTTAATAGGGATTGCATTGAGTCTGTAGATCACTTTGGGTAGTACAGAAATTTCAATAATGTTGATTCTACAAATCAATGAGCTTGGTATGGTTTTCCATCACTTTGCATCCTCTGCTATTTCCTTCCTTAGTGTTTCATAGTTCTCCCTGTAGAGGTCTTTCATGTCCTTAGTTAAATATATTCCTAGGAAGTTTATTTATTTTGTTTCTATTGTGAAAAGTATAGAGTATTTGATTTGGTTCTGAGTTTGACTGTTGTTGATGTATATGAATACTACTAATTTGCATGCATTGATTTTGTAACTTAAGACTTTGCTGAACTTATTTAACAATTCCAGTAGTCTCTTGGCATAATCTTTTGGATTTTCTAGATATAAGATCATATCGTCATCAAAGAGTGATTGTTTGAACCTCTTCTGCCCCCATTTGGATTTCCTTGATTTTCTTCTCTTATATGATTATTCTGGCTAGGACTTCTAGCACTATGTTGAATAGAGAGGTGATAGAGGGCCACCTTGTCTGGTTCCAGTTCTAAGCAGAAACGCTTTCAGTATTTCCCTCTTCATTATGATGTTGCCACTGGGTTTGTCGTATATGGCTCTTATGATTTTGAGGTAAGTCCCATCTATGCCTATTTTGTTAAGTGTTCTTATTATAAAAGGGTGCTGGATTTTGCTGAATTCTTTTTCTGCGTCTATTGGTAGGATCATATGGTCTTTGTTTTTACTTCTGTTTATGAGGTGAATTATATTTATATATTTGCATATGTTGAACCATCCCTGCACCCCTGGGAAAACAACACTTAATTGTGATGGATTATTTTTTTCATGAGCAAGTAAAATTAATTTGCTAAGATTTTATTAGAATTTTTACATCTATATTCATAAGAGATATTGGCCTGTAGTGTTCTTTTTTTGTTGTTGAGTCCTTTACTGGTTTTGGTATCAGGATGATATTGGCTTTATAAAACGTGTTTGGATGATTCCGTCCTTCTCAGTGTTGTGGAATAATATCTGCAGGGTAGGCACTAGTTCTTCTTTGTAGGTCTGGTAGAATTTGGGTGTGGAACCATCTGGTCTAGGACTTTTTTTCTTAGGAAGGTTTTTTATTGCTGCTTCAATTTCAGTACTAGATATTGGTCTGTTCAGAGGTTCTATTTTTTCCTGATTGAGCCTAGGGAGGCTGTGTGTTTCTAAGAATTTGTCTTTTCTTCCACTTTTTCAAGTTTATGTGCATAGAGATTTTTATAGTATTCAGAGTTGATATGTTGTATTTCTGTGGTAGCAGTTGTAATTTCTCCTTTTTCATTCCTGCTTGGGTTTATTAGAATCTTTTCTTTTTCTGCTTCTGGTTAATCTAGTGAGAGGAGTGTCAATTTTGTTTATCTTTTCACAGAACCTACTTTTTGTTTCATTAATCTTTTGCATAGTTGTTTTGTTTTCAATTTCATTTAGTTCTGCTCTGATCTTGGCTATTTCTTTTCTTCTGCTGGGTTTAGGATTGGTTTGCTTTTCTTTTTCTGGTTCTTTGAGGTGTTTCATAAGATTGTTAATTTGTGATATTTCTATCTTTTGGTTGTAGGTATTTAAGGGTATAAATTTTCCTCTTAGGACTACTTTAGCTGTGTCCCACATATTCTGATAACTTGTGTCCCCTTTATTATTTATTTCAAAGAATCTTTTTATTTCCATTTTAATTTCCTCCTTGACCCAATAATCATTCAGCAGTAGGTTGTTTAGTTTCCATGACTTTGTGTAGAGATGAGAGTTTCTGGTGGAGTTGATTTTTAATTATATTCCACTGTGGTCTGAGAAGATGCATGGTATGATTTCTTTTTTTTTAAATTTGTTGAGACATGTTTTGTGGCCTAGGATGTGATCAATCTTAGAGAATGTCCCATGAGCTCATGAGAAGAAGGTATATTCAGTGGTTTGGGGGTAGAAAGTTCTGTAAGTGTCTATTAGGCCCATTTGTTCTTAAGTTCTGTTTAAGTGCATTGTTTCTTTGTTTATTTTCTGTTTGGAAGATCTGTCCTGTCAGTGGGATGTTGAAGTCTTCAGCTATTACGGTTCTTCTGTTTATCATTTTTTTTACATTGAGTAGGACTTGCTTTATGAATCTGGGCACACTGTGTTGGGTATATAAATATTTAGAATTGTTATGTCTTCTTCTTGAATTGTTCCCTTTACCATTATACAATGACCATCTTTGTGTTTCATTACTTTTGTTGACTTGAAGACTAAGTCTGATGTGAGAGCCACTACACCAGTTTTATTTGGTTTTCGTTTGCATGGAATATTGTTTTCCAACCCTTCCTCTTGAGTCTCAATGAATCCTTGTGGATTAGATGTGCTTTCTGAAGACAGCAGATACTTGGCTTGTGTATATTTATCCATTTGGCCAGCCTATGTCTCTTTAGTGGAAAGTTCAAACCATTCACATTTATTGATTGAATTGATAAATGGGGTGGATTTCTGTTCATCCTATTGAGTAGAACTTTGTTGCTGTGTTTTATGTCTTGAGTCATTGTGGTATCTGGCCTTTGACCTTTAGCTCTTGAATGATTTTACACTAGTGAGTGTCTATTGTGCTGATCTGTGTGTAATGCATTTCTGAGTACTTCCTGCAGAGGAGATCTTGTTTTGACAAATTTCCTCAGTGTTTGTTTATCTAAGAAAGACTTAATTTCCCCCTCATATATGAAAATTAGTTTAGAAAGATACAAAATTCTAGACTGGGCATTATTATATTTGAGAAGACTGAGAATGAGACCTCAGTCCCTTCTGGCTTGTAAGGTCTCAGTTGAGAAGTCTGCAGTTAGTCTGATGGGTTTTCCTTTTTAATTTACCTGCTGTTTAATCCTTATGGCTCATAGGAGTGCCTCTTTCATGTTTATTGTACCTGGATATCTAGATTTCTAGCAAGGCCAGGGAAATTTTCCTCCATTATTCCCTCAAATGTAATATCCAACCCTTCTGTATTTTCTTCTTCACCCTCAGGGCTGTCTATGATTCTTATGTTAGTCTTCTTCATATAATCCCATATTTCTTGTAGGTTTAGTTCTTTTATCTTATTTCTGCTCTATCTCTGTGACTCATTTATTGAATTGAAAGTTGTCTTCATGCTCTGAGATTCTTTCTTCTGCTTGATCTAACCCATTCTTAAGGCTTTCTACTGTGTTTTGTAATTCCTTGTATGAATTTTTCATTTCAGAAGTTCTGTTTGATTTTTCTTTAATATTTCAATTCCTTTAGTGAATTTTTCATTTAATTCCTGCATTCTTTTTGTGGTTTCTTTGTGTTGGGTTTTCATTTTACCTTGCATTTCATTGAATTTCCTTACAATGCATGTTCAAAATTCTTCATCTGTCATTTCAATGTTCTGATCTTGGTTGGTATCCATTGCTAGGGAACTAATGTTCCCTTTTTGGGGTGTCCTTTCACTTTGATTCTTCATATTTCTGAAGTTCTTTTGCTGACTTCTTCTCATCTGGAGCAGCTGTTGCTTCTT
Source organism: Cheirogaleus medius (assembly GCA_008086735.1). Classification (NCBI taxonomy): domain Eukaryota; kingdom Metazoa; phylum Chordata; class Mammalia; order Primates; family Cheirogaleidae; genus Cheirogaleus; species Cheirogaleus medius. The sequence continues at coordinate 17,156,276 of VBSM01001483.1, forward strand.
ACCTTTGTATTTTCTTTTGTTTAGATAATGACATGCCCAGTTTAATATGAGCCAGTAGGTGGTGCTTGCAGGTGAGAATCAACCACACCCTATATGAGGAATCAGTAAATGGATACCTTAACCTAGCCAATTTGATGCATAAAATTAACCATCACTACGAGGTTCCTAGTGCCATGTGTTTCTTCACATGTAAATCTCATGATTCTTTTAATTTTTATTAGTACCCCATTAATAGGATACCTGGAAATATACATTAAATAATAGAAATGGTCTTTAATATTTTAATTTCAGAGCTCCATCAGAATAATTATAACTTATATATTAAAACTTTTACCTATCAAAAACAAGTATATATGTTTTTATATTTCTATAAGTTGTGGTAAATTTATAATAATCGCCTATCATGAAATAATTATGTTTTAATGTATCTCACTTTAAATTCATTAAGAGGATTGATATCAAAATATATTTAAATAGGATTTAAAATCCAAATTAGCTGTCATGATTATATTCAATTATTAATCTTTCAAGTAAATTTGTGATAGGAGACATTTTATTTAAAGTGATGTAGCCATAATTATGAACAAAAATAGTGTTTTCTACTAATTGCTTATTTTTTCATTATGTTTCATTTTAAGGGGAAATATTTGGGCTAAATGTTTTACTTATCTACTTTAGAAATTAAACATAATGAACATAGCTATTAAATAAATCAACCAATTAATATAAATGTTTTATTTTTGTATGATAGAATAAAATTGGTGATGAATAAAGAATTTCACATGCAAAGTGAGCTATCTGATAAGACAAATACAAAATAGATGTGCCCAGAAAGAGAGGTTCTACATTTTTATAAGCTAGCATTTTTATCTTATGGCCTAATGAGGCCTTGCAACTAAAATCCTGAATTTCTGTTGTATTTTAGTACCTGTGGGCATAAATGGGAACATTACTCCTAGGTGGTATCATGTAGTTTAGATGAAACTAAGCCAAATGTTAGATATGTGTCATGGATTGCTCCTAAAAGAGATTCTCAGCACTCCTCAGGTGGTAAAAAAGTGTAGGGATTATTATTTCAGACCTACCATTTTTTCTTTAACAAAATCACCTCATACATAATTTGAAGCAACATAACAAATTGCTTGCAACCAGTCTTTATTCTCTTGTACCTGCCTTAAGGGAAGCATTTATAAAGTAAGTAGAAAGGATTAATAGATTATGATCTTTCTAAATGCAAAGGGAAGAGCGGAATTCATTCAACTTTTGCCAGAAAAGAGTTTGCATAGCTACCTATTGCTGTAAAACAATCACCCCCAAAGTTAGTTCCTTAAAACAGCAATAATCATTTTTTATTTCTCACAGGTTCTGTAGGCCTGGATTCATGTGTGACTTGGGTAGGTGGTTCTGTCACAGGATATCTCCTGGGGTTTCAGTCAGATATCAATTGGGCTGCAGTCATATGATAGCTTGACTATGGCTTGAGGATTCACTTTCAAGATGGTTCACTTATATGGTCTGTGATTTGGTATAGAGCTAGTTGGTTCATCTCTACATGAGCTTCTCCATGGGACTACTTGAGTGACCCCATGACATGGTGGCTGGCTTCCCTCAGGACAAGCAAACCATAAGTCCAAGGCAGAAGCTACAACACCTTTTATGACCTAGTCTTGGAATTCACACTTATTTCTGCACTAAGTTTTCTGAAACATGATCCCATGTTGCTTTGACTATCTCCATTAGACATTCCCACAAATACCAGTAATGCTTTCTGCCCTGAATGTATCAGACCACTGATACACGTACTTTATCCTGCATGTGCACATCGAAAGAAACAAGAACTCCTGACAACTTTTTCTATAGCTTCTGAATATAATGATGATTATCTAAGGTCCACTCAGCCTGGCTGCACATGAAAAACATGGGTTTCACAAAGAAGGCTTTTGGGTTTTGGAGGCCTAATAGAAAGCCCTAGGCAGCTAATAGTTACTTATGGGATAATGATAACAATGATAATGACAGCAATAATTATTATTACTTTTATGTTAGTGATAAAAACACATAAGAATGTCTTTCCTTAATTTCATTTTAGAATAATGTAGTACTAAAAGCACTAAATTTAACATGTGAAGATTTAGTTTTCAGTCCTGACTCTGTGCCTTAGTGACAGTAGGACCCTTGGCAAATCATTTAATCTCTCTGTTACTTTGTTTTCTCATCTGTGAAACTGGAATCCCAATACCTCCCATACCAGATTGGGGTTAGGATTCAATGGAATGACACATAGAAAAGCCCTTTTCAAATGGCTAATCACTATACAAATATCAGTGTCTTAGTCAGCTCTGGCTGCTATAATACTATAGTCTGGCTGGCTTAAACAACAGACAGTTATTTTTCACAGTTCTGGGGTTTGGGAAGTCCAAGATCATGGTGCTTCCAGATTCAGTTCCTCATGAGAACCTTCTTCTTGGCTTGTAAACACCACCTTCTCACTATTTCCTCACATGTCAGAGAGAGAAAGAGCTCTGGTCTCTCTTCTTCCTCTTCTTATAAGGACACTAATCTCATTATGGGGGCCCCATCCCTATGACTTCATCTAAACCTAATTATCTCCCAAAGGACCTACTTCCAAATACCATCACATTGAATGTTAGCGCACAATACATCATATGAATTTTGGGGACACAACAACATTCAGTCCATAACAATAGGCTATCCTCATTATTGAGAGCTCCACTAGACCTCCTAGGGAGTCAACAGTGATAGTGCCCTAGTATAAGGGTAAAAGATTTTCACACCTAAAAAATGGGTGCACGAAGATTGGTAACCATTCTTGTGTCTATGCACGTAATTTTTAGTACTGTCTCAAGAAAATTGCCTTCACTTAGAATGTTGTTTCTCTTAAGTTCCAGGCTAGGGCCTTGGAAAAATTAGGTTCTTCAGAAAAATTTTATGAAAGAATAAATGAAATGCTTTATGATATTTTCTTTCAATAGTAAAATGAATAAAAAATATTTATACAGAATATTCTATTTTCAGGGTTTCCAACTATGGTATAGTCTGCCTTATTACCATCTCTCAGTCTCACCCTGGGTCATAGGAGTGAAGCCATAGGGAATCCCCTACAAAGTCTATAGGGCAGTGATAGAAATAATAGACCTGACCATTGGAGTCAGATTTTTCTCTTTCATATAGGAATCATGGAACTGTTGCCTGGGCCCCAGCTAATTTTCAGAAAAATGTAGAACCGATGAAAAAAGGGAAAGTTATCTACCCAGGCTGGGAGTCATCTACCAGCCTGATTCAGTTGTTAACAGAAAATTGTCTACTAAACAACAGAATATTTGAAAAGATAAAATTGACTCCCAAATGTACCAAATAAGAATGAGGGGAAAACACCTTTCTCTATAATTAATCAGAAAACTGTGCCATGAATTGATAAAATCCAGTCAACCTGAAAATGTGAACATCAAGTGTAATTGTGCAGAATGATAAGGTAATATGAACAACATGGGAATATATAGGCTCATGTTGGCCTTTTAAAACAATGGCACTTTACCTGCTCCTCAGGAAGGGTTTGATTTAGTCTTATCTGTTGTAGGAACCACTAAAGGGGAAGACACAATCCCACTGGGCTGTAAAATGGGCAATTTTTTCTATGGTTACAAGAATTTGTAAATTGTTCAGAGTTTTAGGACAGCAGGTTATGTGTCTTTCAGCATTGGGTATTGTGCCAAGCATATTTTGGGGTACATAGCAATAAGTGGAGATTCATTTTTTTCTTAGCATCTGGTGGGGCAACCAAAATACCCATGCTTCCCCTCAGTAGTTAGGAATTTAGGTAACTAAAAACATATCCCAGGGAACTCCAGAATATGAAATGCTTCAGACAATTTGAAGCTGTCAGTATCTTCACTTATTTATGGGGCAAAAAAATCTAATTTTATTCAGATTCAAAAATGTATTATAAAATAATACTTTAGATTTGGATTGTGCTTTACATGAATTAGGGATTTCATTTTCATAACAGCCCCTAAGGTATATATTGTCCTATTTAAATAAATGAGAAAAAAATCAGGATCAAAGATATTAATATTATAATAGTATTTGCTCAAGATCACACAGACAGCAAATGGGAGAGCCAGGATTTAACTAAAGTCTTCTGATTCTAAAAACAGGTGTTAGATGTGTGTTCTTTCCCCAAACTTATGCCAAAAGGAGGCTACATTTTGAGAGTCGGTTATTGAAAGTTTATGTGTGTGTGTATATAGAGATTCTTATATACTCATGCATGTATATAGTTATAAATTATATATTTATTTGTAAGTCATATATATTATATATTTATATAAATTATTTACCAACTTATGATAGTTTATTTCAATTAAGTTCAAATATATTGGGTATCTATTGACTCATAGGACTTAAAGATCCTCAGAGGGATTAATGCCTATGCCATTAAGCAAAATCACATTTAGACCATTTTAGAAAGATAAAAAGCTAACATATGTATACAAATAATAAAACCTTCCAGTAGGAGAAGTAGGAGAACTGGAAGTTCAGCTAGAAATATGGAGGTAGGAAATCACATATCTTTCTCATGTTGCCACATCTGTAAGTTATCAAATGCCAGAGGTTGGGAATTCCAAGCATTGCTGTGTCTCTCTAAGGATATTTTCTATGCGATATATGTTTCATCTCCCTGACTGACTATAAGCTTCACACTGTTACTCCTTTATATTTGAATTCTTGTAATTCTAGCATCTTGTTCTGAAAATAACAGGCATGCCATAAATACTTACTGATTGAATGGACTGTTTCACAAGGGAGCTGGCAGCTAGTGTAGGCTACAAGCTGCCATCATCATCTCCCTCCCATGATTCACTACTACCATGTTTCCCTGAAAATAAGACCTACCCATAAAATAAGCCCTAGCAGGATTTCTAAGCATTTGCACCATATAAGCCCTACCCCGAAAATAAGACCTAGTGATGGGCGTGGCTATGCAGCGTATCTGCACAACCCATGCATTTCGTCGCGGAGCGGTAAAGACCAGTAGCCCTTCTCATCTGCCCCATCGTGACAGCTACTATCCCAGAGGTGACTGGAAAGGTGCGGGCAGCCCCACCAACAAGGTTGGCTCTCCCTGTCAGGTCCCGGCCATCCTGTGTGTGCTGCAAGCTGAGGCTTTGAGGGGAAAATAACACATCCCCTGAAAATAAGCCCTAGGGTGTCTTCTTGAGGAAAAATAAATATAAGACCCTGTCTTATTTTTGGGGAAACACAGTAGAAAGAATTACCCTGAAGAGATTAATAAAATGCCCTGCTTAAAAAGCAAAAAGCAGACCCAATTGTTCTAGAGTTTTGTTTAAGTCCATTATTTCTTTATTAATTTTCTGTTTGGAGGATCTGTCCTGTGCAGTCAGTGGGGTGTTGAAATCTCTTGTTATTATGGAGTTGCTGTTAATCAATTTGCTTAGATCCAGTAAGGTTTGCTTTATGAATCTGGGTGCACCTAAGTTGGGTGCATATATATTTAAAATTGTTATATCTTCTTGTTGAACTGTACCCTTCACCATTATATAATGACCATCTTTGTCTTTCACTACTTTTGATGGTTTAAAAACTAAATCATCTAAGATCAGAACCGCCATGTCAGCCTTCTTTTGGCTTCCACTTGCTTGAAATACATGAGTGGATTAATAAAATGTGGTATATGTATACCATGGAGTACTATT
>VBSM01001483.1:17162110-17177496 GCA_008086735.1 Cheirogaleus medius
GAAACCTTAAAATTTGTACCCCCATAATTTGCTGAAATAAAAAAAAAAGCAAAAAGCAGACAGACCCAGACTTTGAAATGGTAAGTGAATTTTCAATCTTAAGGGATTGAGGGGCTTTTTAGTACAATCTCTTATAAAAAACACATTTAAAAAGCACCTTGGTCCAATTCCACTTCATGTACCCCATCCTTGCAGAATATGACACACTAGGCCATTTGAAATGTTCTTCAGTTCGCTTTTGGAGGCTCTGCTGCTTTGAGCAAAGTAGAAATGAAATGTAAATAGAGAGCTCTTAATCTTAAAAAGCTCAATTTCCCACCTCCCTTCCCTCAATCTTGAAAGCAGAAATTTGGATTAGATTTTTAAAATATTTTTCTTAATGAAAATTTCTTTTTCTTTTCTTATTATCATGATGTTTATTGAAATGGTTCAGACAGCTCGAATTGAGAAGTTATAAGACAAAATGGGAATATGAATTTGCGTTATATAAAGAAAGCAATGCATGACTAAGTAACCTGTTGTCCCTAGGAGAAGTAGAATAAATATCAATGTGTGGCAGCCAGCAAGATGTCCTGTGGCCATTAAAAACAGTGCATTCATTGGCCTTACACTTCATTACATAGGTAATGAGTTTTACATATTTTAAGACAAAAAATAGACTGACCATGATACTTTGCATCGGTAAATACCAAAATCTGGGATTAGGCACTTGGGAGTTACTTAATTTCAGAGTGTAAGTAATATTTTGTTTATGTTTTGATTAAATGGTATCATTTCATTATTTTTGTATCTTGATTCTAAATATATACATCAGCAAGTTGGATGGCCATTCAAAATAGGTTAACTTTAAATATATTTTGACCTCAAAATTATGTAATGGGTCTTTATCTTTATCATGAGTATAGAAGCCAGATTCCTAATTTAAAATTCCATCCACTAAAAGAACTGGCATATATAACTGTCTAGTTCAGATAAAAATTGTTGAATACGAAGTTGGTTTTTTAAGACCAGAATTGGCACCTCTAAGGAATACAATTAAAAAGAATCTTAACATAATATCATAATGTTGATTTGAAATGAAAATTAATAAAATTTTTATTTTACTTTAGTATGCTAAAGCAATTGGACCTGTTATTATTTCATTTAAAAATTAGATTCCTCAGTATCACAGTATACTATGCTGATAAGAAAAGAACATTAAACTATGTTCATATATGGTTTAGTATAATTTAATTAGAAATATAATAAATCTTTCAATATGTATAATAGTAAATATTTCAAGTTTCTCTCTCACATAAGTAGTGAGCCACTTAGGGATAAGCACCATCCCTTAAAGTACATAGATTAAGAATAGTACCTAGAAAATAGTCATTGAATGCTTACCAAATAAATTTTCACCTTCAAGCTTATAGAAGCAAATTAAACATAGATTGGCCCTCTTCTAAACGGTAAGGATGAGACTGATAAGTTTCTTTTATAAATATATAATTCTTCAAATACTTAATAAGGTTCCAATTCATACAAAGAAATAAATCTGGAGTAAAAGATTATTTTACTGATTTCCCAAAAGCTGTGACTGAATTATATTTAAAACTTGCCCTAATTTTTATTCTTAATAATTTGTATTAATATGTAAATTACATGAAGGGAAAATATAAGTTTAAAATACTGAAATTTATATTCACACATTTATTTATCAAATGTTGATTATGTACTTATAGTATGCAAGGTATTGGACAGGAATTATATGTATTCCAAGAAAGCTATGATATAGTCTCCTCTATTACAATGTTTATTAAGCAGAAATAGTAAAATTAGTATAATATTAAGTAGAATATATGATTCATAGGAGAAATATAAACAATATGTGTTTGTTATTTTTTTGATTTATCCATTCATCCCTCTCCACATTCATCCATTTATTCATTGTTCATTACTCCATTTAATGATAATTATTTAGTGACAATTGGAGGAGAGGTATAAATAAAAGTGAATAAAATGTGAATTGTTTTGTAAAGGAGTTGACAATCCAGGAGGAGACAGATTTATAATGTTAATAACTTTTATATGAACCATAAATCCAAAGTATATGCAAAGAAAAAATAGAAATGCAAAGGAGAAATAAATTTAGCTGCATGAGGGCAAGGATTGTGTTTATTTTTTTTTCATCATAGATTTCCCAGAACCTTAGGCCAGTGCTTGACATACAGTAGATTCAGATGAGTTTGTGTTGACTGTCCATTGAAATAATTGTGGAACATATCATCAAATAAGTGAATTGGAGCTGGATCGTAAAGATGGGAGATACATTTCACCTTCATAACACCCCTTAAGTGGTATTTAACATCAGCCAGACTCAGAAAGCACAAAGTCACATTCTAACAGTGACAGTACTGAGTCAAATAAGAATTATCTGCACACATTCCCTGTCCTCTTGTCACTCCCATTTAACACTGTTAGGGTGAGAAATAGCAGCTGGTGAATGGGGGAGAAGACTAGTAAGACAGAAAGAGGAAGTCCACCATACCCACTACTCAAGGTAGTAAAGGACCTGCTCACTTCCCGCTTGCATCCTCTCCTAATTGAAGAAGAAGTCATATATGTGAGTTTGAAGTGCCACTTAATGTATTGGATTGGGCATTTTAATTTTAATATCTTAAAATAACAACAGGACTTTGTATTACCTAACGATGGTCAGAAAAGACATATAACTTGCCCCTGTTTTCACTCAAGGACAGAGGAAAAACTACTCCCTTGAGTAGATTTAAAGGAAGAAGTGAAGGCAGATAAAGTTGTCTTTATGCTTTCATGTCATAAGTCCTGATTATTTGTCATAAAAGTTATACATTTTACAAATTTAGGGGGGAAAAGGAAAGGAAATCTATAAAGGGGTTCACATCGGGATATGCATAAACAGTCGACTTTTCAGTGGAACCAAATAGTACGATTGTTTATCACTGAAATAGACTAAAGTAGATAAATTAAAGGTATATAATAACAAGATTAAAATTAGTCAAAAACATGAGTTTTCAAAAGTGTGGTAACCTAAGAGCAGTAAGTATAATAATATAGTTGGAATGTTGCCCCTAAGGGTTATCAAAGAGGAAGGCTGGCTATTCAGGAGGACAATGGTGTGGTGTAGTAAGCATGCTGCATTGTACCACTCCAGAGGGCGACATTCTAACCATATTTAGCTATGCGGTTCTATTCACATAGGATAATTATAACATGGTAGGTTGACAGAGCTTCCCAAGAGACCACACCAATATTCAGTTATGGCGAGTTACTTCTCTTTCCCATCAAAATGTCATGATTGGACCCACAACTATGCGTATATTTTTTTGGCATTTTCTTGCCTGGAGCATATTTACACTTCTCCAGGATCCAGCCATATGCTTCCTTTATTAAAACAGAATTATTCAGACAATTCCAGTCTTCTTTAACTCTCTCTTCTATGAATTTTAACAATACTTATACACAGACACTTGACATTCCAGAGGAATAGTCTTAAAGACCATGTGGATTAATAGATTTTCAAATGCCATTATACTTTATGTGAAGTGTGTATATTCCCCAAAATGCATACTTTATAATCCTTATAATATATCTTTTACAGATGAGGAAAATGAGACATAGAAAGGTTAAGTAAAAGCCAAATGCTCCAATTAATATTTGAGCTCAGGTCTGATTGATGCCAAAATATGCATTCCAAATTCTGATTCCTATATTTGTTTTCTAATCTGAACTGTGTATTGTGATACAAATTTCTCACTGGGACTCTTTTTCAGTGTCTAATACTTAAGTCACTTTTACAATGAGTATCTTCTTTAAATGTGAAATCCATTACGCAGAGAAACAACTTGGCAATAAATTTTAGGCATTAACCCCATGCCAAGTAATTATCAGAAGGCTTAATGTTTTGAGGCCTTAAAAGTGTGATCTTAAGATAATGGAGTGAGGCTTGCATTGTGAACTTACATGATGCTTTACATTGTGATATGCTTTATGGATTAGATTCTTACAGAAAAAAAGAAGATTTGTAAAGCATTCTGGGAAGGTCTGCCAATTAAAAACCGGAGATAGGCTGAAGGCTTACAGCAATTGAATTTTGAATACAGATGGTGCCAAATTGAGCGTTTCCATAGCAACAGACTCTTCCTTAATAACTTTTAGATGGGAGGGGGAACATAAAAGAGAGAAACCATCTTTCAGCAGATGTATGTTTTCAGATTGATTTTGGAAGATAATTTGTACTTAACTAGTGATTGTTCTAAGTGAATCTGAATGTTACTAAATTCTCCTGAGGAAACATTTTGAGAATAACAGAAATAAATTCTAGGAATCTTAAAAAGAAATAAAAAAGGCAAGATTTTAAAAAAGCATTTCTTGGTCTATATCCAATCAACCAGGATTATATATCGAGTATGACTTATCATTGGTCAAAGATTTCTTGATTCTTAATGCTTACTAAGATTGAAAGTTTAGAATATAGGTGAAATCAAAGAAAAGATGACATGTATCTGATATATTTGGAATTGATCTTAATATACTCTTCCTTCAGGTTTATACTAGTTTTTCATTATCTGATAATTTTTTGAAAAAAATTAATGATATAAATAATTCCAGGAAGAACCTCATAAGGAGGTCATTGATAGTGTTCATAAGAGACAGGAGTGTTATCATAGATCTAATTTCGATCTTTAGCTTTGCATAGCCAACAACTAAACTGTAATAATAGTCCACCTAGAGGTGATTGGGCTCTGGGCGATTGACCCATGCCACACAAACTCTGGCTTATAAACTATTTTAAAAAAGATAAATTTAAACTCTCATTTTACAACACAATACAAGGATGCCAGGAAAATCAATAATGATCATTTGTTCAGAGTACCCTCCCCAGTGAGGACTGTGCAGAAGACCAAATTATAGATTACTGTACAAAGTTTGATGGTGACCATAGAATTGGGAGAAGGGTAATAAGATATTATTAAAGGACGGTTCATTAAGTGAGAGAGGCTAGATAAACTGCTCATCTTTACTCCTCTAGATGATTTCTTAAATAGAAATAGATATTTAGATAATTTATCTCAGGCAGTACCAAAGATAGCAAATGCTTGCTTCCTGGCTTTCATTTTAAATTCCACACAGCAGGTTTTTCCCCAAACACCACCGCATACACATACATAGCCTTACCTTCCCCCTCGCCCTATATCTGTTACAGAGCAGGTATGTTAAGTTTATGTAACTTAATGGTCGGTAGCTTTATATTAGTTATGTTACTACCCATTACTAATAATCTGGGTTAATTCATCCCCCAAAACTCTTACAAAACAGCTCTTCCTGCAATGATTTATAGCACCATTGCCAATTCCTGGACCCTCTGCCATAAGAAATTCTGACATAATAGGGATATAAGAAGGCCCTAGGAATCTGAATTTTTAAGAATTTGCCCAAGTTATCTGAGGCTAAGCCAGGTTATATTTGTAGATAGCTAATGCTATACACAACTCTCTTTTTTCTAATTTTAATTGCAGAAGAAAAGCTTTTCTTCTGGCTTTTTCCAAATTTTTGGAATTTTAGGACTTAGGGACTCTAAGAACTTATACGTATAAAGAGAGACTTAAAGGAATATAGAAGTAGAGATAGAGATAGAGTTAGAGATAGATAAGTACATAGACATAGAAATAGACATATATATAATAGAAATGTGTATGTATACATAGAAATAACAGAAATAGAACTATGTTATTTAAAACTGTAAAGAAATATATACACTTTTAAAATATAGTTTAAAAATGTAAAGAACACTCTATCAATTGAAAATAGCATTGTGAATTTAAATGAAATAAGGACTCCCCACACACATACACACACAGACACACATATACACACACATGCACACACAAAGTTGTACAATAATAACCAATTCCTGGCCCAGGTAAATAAAGGAAACGGTTTATTTATATTCTTTGTCATTATTTTTCTAGATTAACTTACAAATGGTAATTATGTATAAAAACAAGTATTATTGCCCTATAAAGAATGCAACATGAAGAATCAGATGAGAATTAAGTGAAAATAAAAGGTACACCTTCATTAAAGACCCAATTCTTATGGCATAGTACCAAACCCTTTGTGCTCTTCACTCATTCCTTAATTTGATTCTCTTTAGAGCTGCAAAAGTAAGAATCTGACTCACATACAGACATTCCATACAGTTTGATTTGAAAGATCTCCTCAAAAGAAAAAGAGGAGAGAGTGAGAGCAAGAGAAAAAGAAAGAGATAGAGAGAAGGGAGAAGATAAATGGCATTATTTGAACAGAGATGGAAACTGAATTTGGTCGATAAACACTTTCGTATATAACTTTTATTTAAACTTGTAATTTGGTTATTTTTCATCAGCAAATGATTAATAATATAAAATTTATCTTATAATACTAATACTATAAAGATATTAATTTAACTTTTGGAGGAAGTGTATTGTTAAAGATTGGCTTATACCTACCACTGAATATTAAACTGTTTAGTGGAAGTAGTTTCAAATAGTATTTAATGGCATAGGGAATAATTACAACATTAATGCTAAGGAAAAAGTAGGATATGGAATTATTTATGTCATATGACACTAATTTTTCAAAAACAGATAGAACCAGCAAGACAAATTATAACTGAAAGGAAATAACATGAAAATGTTTAGCAGCTATCACTGGTGGAATTTAGGTGAATTGAATTTTTTTCCTTTGTATCCACCTGTGTTTTCCCAATTCCATACAATAAAATGTACTACTTTTATATTCAGAAAATGTTTTAAAATATACTAATGCAGTGATTCTCAACATTTGCTTCATCATCACCTACCAAGAAGCCCTTATAGACACTTTTTTCTATTTATTATTAATAACTTTCCATGGAATTTTAATACCTCAGATATACCCTATATCTGTTTATATATTGTGGCCCTTTTGAAGGTCACAAACCATTGTGACTCAGAAATATATAAGAATTTTAGCCCCTTAAGAACAAATTTTTACCTCCTTGGGGCATTTTTGCCTATTGAGAATGCATGCACTAGTCAAGAGCCAGAAGTTTCTGATTTGTTAGTTGGGGTAGAAACAAATTAAGTACATTTTTAAAATAGAGCTCAGGTGTTTCAAAAGCAATTTGTAAACATACCAACTTAATATTATTTCAATTTTTTCGGACACCTGAAATTTAAACATGTATCTATTTTTAGTAATAATACTAATGATGGATTTCTTTTACATATTTATAAATCATTAAGAATTTACTTTTTCATTTCGACTGTCAGGAAAATATAAATTTGGACACTATTTAGAAAAACTTTCATGAAATATGAGTTCTTCCTTATCTTTCTTCTTGACCTGTTAGTATATTTTATACCATCTATTTCTATGTAGGTCTTTTCTTTCAATCATTGTTTATTTCTTTAGTTTTTCTTTCACACAGAATTAAAGGGAGATACAGGCTTACCGTCCTGAATTCATAGTTCCACTGTGGCTATTACAAGGTGAACTAAAACCTTGCAAACACATGGTACCTTGTAGATAATTTTCTCCAGTCGGACAATTAGACAAAAGCCTCTGAAGATTCTAGGATCATTTTTGAAGCTATTTTTTAAAATCTGATATCCTTTTCTAATTATTGGTTAGTTTTTACAGCACAGAAGTTTTAATTTTTAAGGTAAAAAAGAAAACAAAACTAGGATGAGTGGAAGAACTATTCAGCACAGCAGGTTATAAACCAATTAGGATGATGATGTCCTGGATGGAGATTTTCATGAACCTCTAACATTAGCTATTTCAGCTTTTTTTTTTTAATGTTCAAAGTGAATAGAATAATGAAGAGGTTATTTAGGAAAGGTCTGGACTCAGGGGAAAAAAAAATCCTTTCATTAGGTTCCAAAAAACAGTTAGCTTATTAAACAGCAAGAGACGGAGATTTAGTACAGAAAAAAAAATAAAAGGATGAAAAAAATAAAGCAATGAGATTAAAAGGTCAGTAATACCATTGGAAGCAGCAGCATGGCAGGTTCATATCACGTATCTTTTGTTTAGGGAAACAGCTGTCCTAATTTTGTTTTGAACTTCTTGCTAATGTTTGTCTTGAGAAAATTTAACATATTTTATCTGTGTGTAAAAAGATACCTAAGGATAAAGCCATTACCTAAACTGTATTCAAATTGAATACAGAATCCATATATGAATTTGCAGCTAATATATTAGTCAGTGTATGTACTTTCTGCTGCTTCATAGCACAACTACTTCTAATTTTCAGAAGCAGTATAGTAACTGATTGCCAGCCAAGAGAAAGGCATGAGAACATTCCTCTCACTGGAACCAACATTAGTTCTGCCTACAGTGACTAATGTAGATAAATTTGTTACAAGCTGGAATTTTCCATGGGTACTAGTTACATGTAATAAATAAAAGCTTTCAAGTGGACCATGGAATATAGGAAGACTAGAGAGTCTGATGTAACCAAGGAGAATGTTGATGAACTTGAAGATAGTGAAAGAGAGGAGAAAAGTGGTTTTGGTAGAAATGATAGAAAAGCAAAAAAAGATGGCAGGATTTTGAAAAAAAAGAAAAGGAAAAAAAGAAAATATTAGAGATTCCATAAATAAAGGAATTCCTATTAATAACCAGATTAAGAGTATGAGTTTGGGATGACTAGATACAGATTCATGTTCTGACTGGCTAGCTAATGATATGATCTTCAAATTCAATCATTTTTCAAAAATTTTAATTTTAGCATATTTCTTGTATTATAAATTAAATTTCAAGTGGAAATCTTCCACTCTTATTGACTAACTTAGCTCCTTGTTATTTTGCCTAAACTCCCACTTTCTTGTTCTCTACTTCTTCCAAGTCTGTTCTCCCACAGTGAAGCAGCTCATATTCCTTCAGTCCCCTGTCTGATTTTGCTTTTTAACTGCCAAAATGAACTCTACAAGAATTTTTATTATTCTCTTTATATATAGTTTCTTGTGGCCCATGCCCCAACCACTTCACTAAAGTATCAGTGACTGCCAAGAGGTTCACTTTGCTTAGTCTAGGGACCACCTTTCATGCTTCATCTCCAGATCTTCTGCCTTGAAAACCGTGATAATCTAACCTTTCCTGAATTGAATCTTGTTTCAATTTCCTGCATTCAGTCTGCCTCTTTCCAGACCATTCCCAAAACTTTGTCCTTGTTCTTTACACTCATGGCTTCAGTTATTCACCACTATATGAATGACAGCTCTCATGTTGACAGTCTGACCTGTTTTATCTATTCCATGTGGCAAGCTGGTCCAGCACCTTTCCTCATGGGGATGATTATAACTGTATTCAATCTGAAATTGGGGATCCATGTTGATTTCCAACAGCAACATTTTTCACTATTTTTGATAGAAAAAGAATCAACTTTCTCTTTTATTCATTTACAAATAAAAGTCAAACCAAAAAAATAAATAAATAAAAGCAAGTAAAGATTTCCCAACAAAGAGGCATTAAGCAAAGTAGTTGCAGACATTACATGCAGCCTGTATTCTGGAGGAGGCACAGTGACCTAGGCATACTTTGCTTAAAAACAATAGTCACTGTCTATTAGTTCCATCATGTTACTGTGAGAGGGGAAAAATATGGCAGGGCCATGGCTCCTAAAACTCCCTTAAAAATTGCAAGGATTTTATAACTCTGTTCATTTCCTATCAAAAGCATTTATGAAATACCTATCATGTACTAGGCAACAGGAAGAGTTTGAGCAAAGTCCTGTAAATTTCATCTTCTAAATATCTTACTAATCTGTTCCTATCTTTCCATCTACCACCCACCATCAGGCTGTGTCTGGACTCCTATCCTAACATCTTACTGTTTTTCTGCATCTTTTCTTACCCTCCCCTCCAATCTACTCTCCAGTTAGCAGCATGAGTAATCTTTTCAAACCCAGATTAGATGGTGTCACTTTCCTGCTTTAAACCTTTCAGTGGATTCCCATTGCACTGAGGTTGAAGACCAAAATCCTTACCATAACTCACGAGGCCATTGAGAACTATGAAAATCTCCTCCTTTAGCTTTTCTTTCTAATTAATGATGCATTTGATTAGGCGGCTTCTATCTTAAAGGTGTAGATTCCAAATGTATGTGAATATTAAGCTGTGTAGTTTACTTATAGGATGTTTATTACTCTTATGCATCCTTGATTTTGTACACATTCTAACTCAATCCCAGGTACATAATAGATTATCAAGAAAAAGTCATGAATGGATAGACAAAGAAACAAATAAATGAATACATATATGAAGACATATCAGTATCGGAAGATTAAATGGCTCTTTATTTATAAGAACTTAGAAAAATAAATAGTCTTGCTTGAGACCAAGTTCTGGCAATGTTTGTGTATCTTTCTTTTTGTTTAGATTAAGAAGCATCAGTTTTATACATTTTTAAAAGAATTTTTCCCTTGCTACAAATAGTATAGACACAGTGTTATTCTATATCTCATTTTAAACAAAATAACAATAATATCTTATGTTGCAGAGAGCTTTGCAGTTTACAAAGTACTTTTCACATAGATTATCTCATTTTAAATTTCTCTGTCTTTTATTTTACTGTAGGAAATCTGTTTCAGAAGAATTTCCTTTTAAAATTGAAGCAATTGCACTATTCTGTTCCCGTATTTCTTAGCCATATGTTTCATCGTGGTATTGTCTCTCTCCTGGGTCTTTCTTCTCTGGATGTATAGTAATGATTTATGAAGAGGTAAATGGAAATAGTGGGAGTAACAGATAGAATATTTTTTTCCTGTAAACTCGAGCATTGGATTTAAGAAGCTACTGTATTATTTTAGGAGTTGCCATATTAATTTTTAAAGTCTATTTACGTATTTTGTATTAAACTATTTTGTCACTTGAACAGTGATCATTAGAACAAGGAAGAATTAATTTTATCTTCTCATATTTCATATCATTTACTATGATATTTATGAGGTGCTGAGGTTTAGATAAGCAAAAATTATCTCAAAATGGAGCCTAGGAAAGGCAACTCAATTATTTCATATTTGTTCCTTTTTGGCTTTTCAGCCCAACACTTTAGTCTAAAATGTATTTTATAATCACTGATCCTGTGTTTGTCTTAATAATGGTACATATGTTAAATTAACTAAAATTGACTGATCTTTATTTATTTTTAATCCAATTTTTGCTTTTCTGGAGAAGGATTTGAAAGGATCAGTTGAGGCTATGCTTCATCAATTCACCTTCTTCTTTTCCTCCCTAATACCAAAGCCCCATTTTCACAGTCTTCAAAATATTTGACAGTATACTTTATTTTCACAGCATTAAGTAAATATATATGTTTGTTTTGTTTAGTTATTGCATGTTTGTGATGATTGTCACTTTCATGGTAGTGTATAAGTTCTTGTTTATGACTTAATAGTTGTGTTTGTCCTTTCTGCACATTTCTTTATACTTTATTATATGCCAAACTTGTGGTGGGCCCTGTATAAAAACACATTCCCTCTTCTCAAGTAATCACCTTTCAGTGGGTAAGACAGACAATAAGTAAACAACTTCTGAATAGTATAATCATTGTGTTCAGAGGTGAGGTAAGAACAGAGAAACAGAGTGCTCCAGAAACTCATAAGATGGGGTACAGGAGGGTACCTAAGTAAGACTTGGGTAGGATGGAAGGAAATGGTCAAGAAAATATTGACTAATGGTTGTGACTTTTGAGCAGAGTGCTGCAAAATGAAAAAGAGCAGAGAAGATTTTGGGCAGAGGAAAAGCATAGACATGTGTGGGATGTGTGGCTAACGGCATACATGCTGAGGACTCCTTGTGTGGCTGTAAAGCTGGAGTATAAGCTTCATGGCAGTCAGGACAAGCCAAGAAGCTAGAAAAGTAGACAGGGGCCACATTTAAAAAGATCTTATAAATCAGGTAGAGTTTGATTTTATCCTGAAAGCAATTATTGGGATGACATGAAGGGAACTTAATAAATGATGACAGACTCAGATTTTCATCTTCAAAAGACTTCTCTGACCAGAGTATACAACATGGATGGGGAGTGCAAAAGGCCAGCACTGAAGCAGTGGTTCTCAATCCTGGCTACACATTAGAATCACAAGGGGAAGCTTTTAAAAAATACCAGTGTCTGAACTCCGTCTCAAACCAATTAAATCAAAACCTTTGGGAATAAGGCACATATATTGGTATTTTTCAAAGCAGCCTAGTTGATTCAAATGCACAA
The DNA here is from genome assembly GCA_008086735.1 of Cheirogaleus medius. Taxonomy (NCBI): domain Eukaryota; kingdom Metazoa; phylum Chordata; class Mammalia; order Primates; family Cheirogaleidae; genus Cheirogaleus; species Cheirogaleus medius. The sequence continues at coordinate 17,174,363 of VBSM01001483.1, forward strand.
ACAAGGTCACGTTCCACTGAATTAGAGAGAGCATCAGGATGCTTTTATTTAAAACAGTCTTGGGAAGAGATAGTTGGATGATAGAGAGGTTAGAAGAGCGATTTAAAAGATTAACTGAATGACGTGGCATCTTCTTCGTTAAAGAATAATGAAGAAAGAGGAATCAAGGATGATTTTTAGGTTTCTCCTTCAGTGACTGAGTAGGGAAACAGATGTGTGTCAGTGATTAGGTTAGACGGAGGGTGAAGATGATGTGATAGAGTTTAGATATGTTGGCTATTTCAAAGGAATTTAGTAGGTGTTTGGCTCTGTGGATATGGATCTCAAGAAACAGGTCTTAGCCTAAAACATGGATTTTACTATGATAATTATAAAGCTAATAAATGAAGCAGAAGAACTCGCCAGAGGGAACATGTAAAGTGAAAAGAAATGAAGATTAAAGGAAAACTCTTAGGGAATAGCAACATTTAAGGGATAGTCAAAAGAGGCTGAGGAATGGTCAAAGAAGTAGAATAAAATCCAAGAAAGAATCTTGCCATATTAATTAAAATAAAAGTCTTCAAAGAGGATTTATCAGTGATGGCAAGTACTGAAGGGATGTCTGAAGAAATAAACTTTAGAATCTCCAATGCTGTAGCAACTGTAAAGTCATTACTATCATCTATAAATTAATTTCACTGGCAAAAGTCAAAAATGCAAAAGGATATGTAAGGTGTGGAGGTGTAAATGGTGGGTGTGCATATAAATCACCTGAGAAATCTTATTTTAAAACACAAGTTCTGATTCAGTAGGTCTAGAGTGAGGCCCCAAATACTGTATTTCTAATAAGCTCTCAAGTGATGCTGATGCTGCTGGTCTACAAACCATCCTTTAGGTAGCACCAGTATAAACCACTCTTCTATGATGGAGAAAGACATAGGATTGCCAGAGAGGGTGTAGGGCCAAAGGAAATATTTTTTGTATGTTTCCTTTTTGTTGTTTTCTTTTTACATGAAAAAAAAATAAATGTGGTTGTACACTGAGACTGAAGACACAGGAGGGATGAAAAATGGAATAACTTCTCTTAAGAGATGGAAGAGACTGGAACACTGAGTACATGGGAAGGTGAGACATCTAAATCTGAAGAAAAGGAGGTAAAGAAGAATAGAAATAAAGAAAAGTCTTTCAGTAGGCCACAGATGGAATTTTGCTTTTTAGCCAGAGTTTCCTCTGCTCAAGAATTGTTTTCCATTTGTTTTTGAATGACTATACTGTAGAGTAAGCTTATAAAGATAGGAGTGAACCTGCTTTGTTTTTCAGATATAATTTGCATTTTCTGCACTCATCAAATAAAACTTTGAGTGGCAAGGTGTAAAGACGAAATTCAGTGTGTGTTAAGGGAGAAAAAACACTTTTATATTCTACATGTTTTTAAAAATATTTATATTCTAACAAATGTATCAACTTTGATATGCAAATTTACAGTGATGAATGGGTTTTATTGTGTGGATTGCGTCCTGGCGACACAGTAATAAATCTGTGGTGCTAGAATTATAATGGTACCCTTTAGCTCTGCTTTAATGAACTCTTGCTGAAAACTTTTGAGTTGTTAGTATTTTATTTGCTACCTTTGACACTTAATTAGTTGATGACTGGGCTGCTGGACAGAGGGATTGACCAATGATATGTTGAGTTTACAGCACATCTACAAGTTTCTTTTTGTGACGTGTGAGAAACCTAGGATGATAAACTGAAATATTTTTGCATAGCTGTGCATCAAGCTTTTCTCCCAACTTCAGGCTTTCATCTCAAACAAATAGTACCCCTACAAAAAAGAAGTCATTATGTTTTTTAAATTGATTCATTTTAATGATCAAATAATATCACATTTCAGCATCCACCTATTTATTTATTAAAACAACTTAGATGTTTCATTATGACGGGAGGTTGATATTTTCTCATCATCTAAGACCCTCTAACCAGTAGAAAGACCACAATCCTCCTTCTACCTTAACTCATCTTTCAGTATGGGAAGCAATATACACTTTCCTTTGTTTTATAACCAATACAGGAGAATGAGCTTTCTTCAGAAGACTAATTCAGTTTCTCTGTTAGAATATTCAGCATACTTTTAAGGAGGTAACCTGGTCTTTGACAGTCTGTTGATTAGAAAATTAAGAGACCTGCCTGAATTCCATTTCCAACTCCTCTCCACACATATTAGGTATGACTTTGAGCAAAATGTTTTGCCATTTCCACTCCTGTAAATTCTGGTTAGTATCTTTTAAACTTCTATATTGCCCAGATGGTATTTTTTCTTGATTGGAAAGTGGTGATAGTGACTTAGAAAACTGCTTAAATAATATGCTGCTGTGTGTTTGCTTTGAGAGAACATTTTATCTAACATTCTATTTTTAAAAATTTCAAATACCCAGAAAGCTGAAGGAATTATACAGTGAATACCCATGAACCCACCATCTAGATTCTCTTATACTATTTGATCCCTTTAATCTGCTTGTCAATTCCTATTATTTAATAGCTATTAATATGCTATTTGTTCATCTAGGCACTGGGCTGGCTGGGTTCTTCACAATGACCTTGTAAAGTGAGCTTCCATATCTGACAGAAACATCAAAAAAAATGTATTTCACACACTATTAGACCTGGGGAAAAAACCCCAGGAATCATCCACTCTATCCCTTTTGCTTTATGACCCAAGATTTAAGAAGCCCTGGAGAAGCCCAGTGGTATTACAGCAGTACATGATTGTCTATCTTTGCCCCTATAATTGAGAGCTGGCTAGGGGCCAGATACTCTGCTCAGTGCCATGTGTTCATTATTTCCTTTCATCTTTATAGATTATTAATCTTCTTGTTATCATATTCCCATATTACAGAGGAGTAAACTGTGTGTGAAAATAGCACTAAATTATTGACCTTTTCCATGTTCCAGACTAACCTTAAATGTTAGACTAATATAATAAATCTTTTTTTATTTCAGCAAATTATGGGGATACAAATTTTAGGGTTTCAAATAATGCCCTTGCCCTCCTCCCCCCACAAGTCTGAGCTTCAAGCGTGACCATCCCTCAGACAGTGCAGGTCTCACTCATTATGTATGTATATACCCGCCCCCCCCACCCGCCCAATACCCCA
>VBSM01001483.1:17177596-17224706 GCA_008086735.1 Cheirogaleus medius
TTCATGTCCTTTGCCCACTTTTTGATAGGGTTGTTTGATTTTTTCTTGCTAATAAATCTTTTTAATTTAGTCATGTGTTCTGGGTCTATCTTCTATTAATTTAAGCTATATGCTTGGCTGTTCCTGCATTCTAGCTTTTCAGGGTTTAGAGAAAAAACAGATATTCAACTTGGTTATAGTGGCTAGAATTGAATCATGTGCTGGTAATTCCCTTCTCTTCTTAGCTTTCTAGTATGTTACATCTCTTTTTATTCTGTATTTGTACAGCAACAACATTCCTCCTCTCTTATTTCTAAACAAAGCAAATGCCCATTCACACTAGCTACATGGTTAGCATATTTACTTCTAGCTCTTATTAGTTGGTTTGATTTGATACTATTTTTTGTAGAGCTTAACTATAGACAGGTCTTCCACAGAATTATGTTTAAATTCTGAGGAAAGAAATTGCAGAGGGTACAAACAAATGGAAAAGCATATCATGCTCATGGATGGGTAGAATCAACATTGTTAAAATATCCAGACTACCCAAATTGATTTACAAATTCATTGCAATCCCCATCAAATTACCAACATCATACTTTGCAAATCTAGAAGAAATAATTCTATACTTCATTTGGAACCAGAAAAGAGCTCAAATAGCCAAAAGAATCTTAGGCAAAAAGAATAAATCTGGAGGCATCACATTACCAGACTTCAAACTATATTACAAGGCTATAATAACTAAAACAGCATTTTATTAGTACAAAAATAGAGGCATAGACCAATGAAACAGAACAGAGAACCCAGATATTAAACCATCTACCTAGAACCAACTGATCCTTGACAAAGCAGACAACAATATATTCTGGGGAAAAGAAGCCCTGTGCAATAAAAGGTGCTGGGAAAATAGGATAGCCACATGCAGAAGAATGAAACAGGACCACTACCTCTCACCACTCACAAAACTTAATTCAAGATGGATAAAAGACTTAGATCTAAGGCATGAAACCAAAAGAATTCCTTAGAGGAAAATGTAGGAAAAACTCTGCTAGATATCAGCCTAGGAAAAGAATTTATGACTAAGACCCCAATGGCAATCATCGCAACAGCAAAAATTAATAAATGGAATTTGATTAAATTAAAATATTCCTGCACAGCTAAGGAAACAATCAACAAGCAAATGCACAACCTACAGAATGGGATGAAATATTCACAAGCTGTACATCTGCTAAAGAGCTAATACCCAGAATTTACAAAGAACTCACCCAGATCAGCAAGAAAAAAACCAAACAACCCTACTAAAAAGTGGGCAAAAGACATGAACAGAAGCTTTTCAAAAGAACAAAGAGAAATGGCCAATAAATATGTGAAAAAATACTCAACATCATTAATCATCAGGGAAATGCACATTAAAACCACAATGAAATGTCACCTTACCCCAGTTAGAGTGGCTTTTATTAAAAAGTACAAAAACAATAGATGCTAGCATGGATGTAGAGAGAAAATAACACTTTATGTACTGTTGGTGGAACTACAAGTTAGTACAATCCTCATGGAAAACAGTGTGGATATTCCTCAAAGAACTAAAAGTAGACTTACTATTTGATCCAGCAATCCCACTATTGGGTATCTACCCAAAGAAAAAGAAGACTTTTCATCAAAAAGACACCTGCATTCAAATGTTTATTGCAGCACAATTTGCAATTGCAATGCTGTGGAATCAACCCAAGTGCCAATCAATTAATGAGTGGATTAATAAAATGTGGTATATGTATACAATGGAGTACTACTCAGCCATAAAAAATATGAATTAATACCTTTTGCAATAATCTGGATGAAACTGGAGACCATTCTCCTAAGTGAAATATCTCAAGAATAGAAAAGCAAGCACCCCATGTACTCACTATTAAATTGGAACTAACTGATGAGCACACATGTGCACAGAGGGAAGTAAAACTCAGTGGAAATCAACCGGGGGGAGAGGGGTGGAGGGGAGGGGCAAAAACCTACCTAATGGGTACAATGAACACTATCTGGGTGATGGGCACACCTATAGCTGGGACTCAAGCATTACAAAAGTGATCCATGTAACCTAAAACATTTGTACCCCCTTAATATTTTGAAATTAAAAAAAAACGCTTTGTGGAAATAGAAGGGATATATCTTAATGTTGTCTATAATTTTGGTTCTTATTATTTTGACTTTCCTCAGTTCCTTATATGTCTTTGAATATCAAACATTGAGATATGCTCATATTACCTGGGTGTATTTTTACACTAACTTTGTACAAGAAAGAGTACAATAATGGTGGTTTCTTTGTTTTCAATTCCCTTCTTGATCATGCCTAACACTTTTTAACTATTTTAGCCTTAGAGAACTGTATGTTCTGATTTCCATGTATTTTTCCTGATCCCCAAAAATAGTTCAGAATTCATTGTCTTAACTGCAGTTGGGATCATTTTTCCTTACAGTTGTCCACAGTTAAACATACCTGTCACTCTACACCCATTCAAATGACCTCTAAAGATTTACATGCAAATTAATTCTTCCAGCTTGGTGTTTTCTACCTGTAACTTTTTTGTACTCTGAAGGATCAGTGAGATCCACAGTGTGCACTTCCTAGCAGATCATGAGGATTTGCTGACTGCTATAATCTATTGTTTAATCATCTCTATATAGAGAAGCAATAACATCTTGCTTTAGTATGGTCTTTATGCTTTTATTCCTTATCAGTTTTTATCTTCATAACAATTCTGTGGTTGTGCAGTTATCATTATTTTAGTTTTGCAGTTGAGGAAACTTAAGTTGTGGCAAATCAACTCTTCCAAATTAAATTAGCTACTTCATGGCAAATCCAGAGTTATAACCCAACACTAACTTCTAGTCAAGATTGCTTTCTAAAAATCAGTCACGCTAACTTCTAATTCTTGGGCTGTACCTTCAGTTCAGAAATTGCAACAGAGTTGTTCTTTGTTCTGTAGCAATATATATTCAAAAAGGTAATCATTTCTCTTTTTTTCTTTTTTTCTTTTTTTTTTTTTTTTTTTTGTAAATAACATTTCTCCCTAGGAGAGATGTTGTGGGAATTTATATCAGTCAGGAATGTATGTCTATGATCAAACATAGCTAGTTTAAAAACTTGAAGTGAAAGATTGGTTCGTACTCAATCAACTGAACTGTTTCTTTCTCTGCAGTATTGTGGTTCTTGACATGATTGTTGAGTTTCCAATTTGACACTTCTGGAGATTCGTAAATCAGGACACATGCTGAGTTTCCAGTCTGTCATCCTGCGTCTTGGCATTGTTTATTTATTTCCCTTTATTATCCAGCATCTATTTACTGCACAAATCAGTTGAGAAGCTTTCCACGACGGACCTCTGTGAGAAGAAATGTGTACATGTGGGTAGCTCTTCAATTACAAACATGCACAGATTGTCTGGGTTTATGTGCATATATTTTATTATTATTTCACTTTTGTATGTCAGAAAAATCTGGTGTAAATGTAAATCTAACAGTATGGGCTCTAGTGACCAAATACATTGCCATACTATATCTTTGGTCTATCAATCTCCTGGGTGAAGTGTTACAAGTGTGGTGAAATTCTATAGTTTGAATTTTTGTCCAATTATGGACAATTATCAGGTCTATATGATGTTGAACTACCACACTGATCGAGTTCCAAAATAACATCTTCACTTTGATGATCTTCAAATGCTGTTTGCTTTCATTCCTTGACAAAATGGAATACTTGTAAAACTCGTAAAATTTTATTTTGTACAAGTTTCTGCTCTATCAATCAATTGCACTGATTTGTTTCTTTTATTAAATAGCTGAATAGCTGCTTGAATAGTTTATATGTGCTGATTTGCTTCTGCAAATCTAGTCCAGTTCACTGTCCAATAAGTACTTCTGAAATTTTCTTTATCACATGAATCTAAGGCCTAAATTGTATTGTGTCTGTAGCAAAACCATTGCATCTTTTGTTATTTATGGCAGCCAAAGTGACACATACTGCACAGGTTACACTTTTTGAAAAGGATGAATTCTCCAAAATTATATGTAGAACACATTTTGCAAGTCAAATAATACTTTTTAAAAATTTTATTGAAGTACAAAATGTATAATGAAAAGGGCACATATCGTAAATGTCTAGCTTAGTGAATTTTCATGAACTAAATACAACTACACCCATATCAAGAGACAGAATAATACCAGAATCTCAGGAACCTCCTTCATGTCTCTTCCAGTGTCAACCACCCCACAAAGCTAACCACTATCCTGACTTGTAAAGTCTTCTATTACTTTTTCCTGTTTTTGTACGTTATACAAATAGAATCAGAGTATCTGTTTGTGGCTGGATTTTTCCCCTCAACATTATGTTTGTTAGATTCATCCATATTATTGCATGTAGTTGTAGATCTTGCATTCTTGTTGCCAGATAGTATTTTATTGATACCACAATTTATTAATCCATTTTAGAATAGATATGGATTTGGGTAGTTTCCAATTTGGAGCAATCACAAATAGTTCTGCTATCAGCAGTCTAGTACCTATTTTTTGGTGAATATAACTATATATTTATTTCTGTCAGATATATACCTGTGAGTACAATTACAAATCAAATAATATTTTATTTTTAAGTTTTATTTTATTTTAAATTACAAAATAATTATATATATTTATGTGGTACAATGTAATATTTCAACACATGTATCCATTGTGGAATGGTTAAATTAAGCTAATTAGCAGATTTATCAACTCAAAGATTTACAATTTTTTGTGGTGATAATATTTAAAATCCTTTATTTTAGTTATTTTTAAATATACAATACATATTATTAACCATAGCCACTGTGCTGTGCAATAGATCACCAGAACTTATTCCTCCTATATAACTGAAACTTTGTACCTACTGACCAATGTCTTACCTTTTTTGAACCACCCTGCCCCTAGCTTCTGGTAACCACCATAATACTCTCTATTTCTATGAGTTTGACTTTTTTAGATTTCACATATAAGTGACATTATACAATATTTATTTCTCTGTGCCCAGCTTATTTCGCTTAACATAATGTCTTCCAAATTCATGCATGTTGTCACAAATGGCAAATTTTTTTGGTTTTGTAAGGCTGAATAGTATTCCATTGTATGTGTGCATATTCCATTGTATGTGTGCATACACCACATTTTTTAATCCATCCATCTGCTAATGAACATTGGGTTGGTTCCATATCTTGGCTATTGTGAATAATGCTACAATGAACATGGGAGTGCAAATATCTCTTCGATATACTGATTTCGTTTCTTTTGGATACATACCCAGTAGTGGAATTGCTGGATCATATGGTAGTTTTAATTTAATTTTTTTAGGAACAGTCATACTGTTTTCCATAATGGCTGTACTAATTTACAATACCACCAACAGTGTATAAGAGTTTTCTTTTTTCCACATCTTCATCAACACTTGTTATCTTTTACCTTTTTGATAATAACCAATCCAGCAGGTATGACATGATATCTCATTGTGGTTTTAATTTGCATTTTCCCAATGATTAGACATGTTGAGCATTTTTAAACATATCTTTTGGTCATTTGTACATCCTCTTTTGAAAAATGTCTATTCAAGTCCTTTGCCCACTTTTTAATAGGATTATTTGCTTTCTTGTTACTGAGTAGTTTGAGTTCCTTATATATTTTGGATATTAGCCCCTTATCCAATGTATGATTAGCAAATATTTTCTCCCAACCTATAGATTATCTCTTTATTAATTGTTTCCTTTGCTGTGCAGAAAGAAAGTTTGCTGCATTCCCATTTGTCTATTTTTGCTGCCTTTGCTTTTGGGGTCATATCTAAGAAATCACTGACCAGACCAATGTTATGGAGTTTTACCCCTGTGTTTTCATAGTTCAGGTCTTATGTTTAAGTCTTTAATCCATTTTGAGTTGATTCTTTTATAAGAGGTGAGATAAAGGTCCATTTCCGTTCTTCTCTATGTGAATATCCAGTTTTCCCAACACCATTTATTGAAGAGACTATCCTTTCCCCATTGTGTGTTCTTGGCACCTTTGTTGAAAATCAATTGTTTTATTCTATTGGTCTGTTTTTATACAATGACAGTGCTGTTTTGATTGCTATAGCTTTGTAATATATTTTGAAATCTGGTAGTGTAATACATCCAGCTTTGTTCCTTGTGGTCAAGATTGCTTTAGCTATTTGGGGTCTTTTGTGGTTCCATGCAAAATTTTGGATTTTTTTATATTTATGTAAAGCAAGACATTAAAATTTTGATAGGGCTTGCATTGAATCTGTAGGTCACTTTAAGTGTGTGAACATTTTAACAATATTAATTCTTCCAATTTATGAACATGGAAATCTTTCTATTTATTTGTGTCATCCTTAATTTCTTTCATAAATGTTTTATAGTTTCAGTATACAGATCTTTCACTTTCATGGTTAAATTTACTCCTAAGTATTTTTGATGCTGTTGTATATGAGATTGTTTCCTTAATTTACTTTTTTAGAGAGTTTGTTGTTAGTGTATAGGAGGAATGATACTGATTTTTGTAAGTTGATTTTGTATTCTGAAAATTTACTGAATTTGTTTATTAGTTCTAACAGCTTTTATTGTTGTAGTGTTTAGGATTATATATATATATATATATATATATATATATATATATCATGTCATCATCAAATAGGGTCAATTTCACTTCATACTTTTCTGTTTGAATACCTTTTATTTCTTTCTCTTGCTTAATTGCTCTGTTTGGACTTCCAGTACTATGTTGAACAAAAGTGATGAAAGTGAGCATCCTTGTCTTGTTACTGATCTTAGAGGAAAAACCTTCAACTTTTTATCATTATGATGTTAGCTGTGGGCTTGTCATTTATGGCCTTCATTGTACTGAAGAACATTCCTTTTATACCTAATTTGTTAAGAGTGTTTATAATCATGGGATCTACTGAATGATGATATGGTTTTTGTCCTTCATTCTGTTAATACAGTGAATCACATATTTTGATTTGCATATATCAAGCCAGCCTTGTATCACAGGAATAAATCCCACATAATCACAGTGAATGATCCTTTTAATATACTGTTGAATATGGTTTGCTAGTATTTCATTAAGAATTTTTGCATCTATGTTTATCAGTGATATTGGCCTGTAATTTTCTTTCCTTGTAGTATCTTTCTTTGGCTTTGGGATCAGGGTAATGCTGGCCTTGTAAAATAAGGTTGGAAGTATTCCCTCCTCTTCAATTTTTGGAAGAGTTCGATAAAGATTAGTACTAGTTCTTCTTTAAATGTGTGGTAGAATTTAGCCATAAATCCATTTGATCCTGAGCTTTTCTTTGATAAGAGACATTTAAATATTGATTCAATCTCCTTACTCATTATTGTTCAGATTTCCAAATTATTCACGAATCAGTCTTGATATATGATTCTAGGAATTTATCTACTTCTTCTAGTTTATCCAATTCGTTGGTATCAATTGTTCATTGTAATGTATTCTCTTTTGTATTTGTGTGTTATCAGTTTTATTGTCTCTTCTTTCATTTCTGATTTTACTTATTTCAGTCTTTCTTTTATTCTTTGTCTAGCTAAGGGCTTGTCAAATTTGTTTAGCTTTTCAAAAAACCAACTTAGTTTCATTGATATTTTTATTGTTTTTGTAGTCTCTATTTCGTTTATTTCTACTCTGATCTTTGTTATTTTCTTCCTTCTATTAACTTTGAGCTTAGTTTTCTCTTCTTTTCCTAGTTTTTTGAGGTATAATATTAGTTTGTTTATTTGGGATCTTTCTTCTTTTCTGATATAGGCATTTATTGCTATAAACTTCCCCCTTAGAACTGTTCTTGTTCCATCCCATAAGTTTTGGTATGTTGTGTTTCCATTTTAATTTGTCTAAAAATTTTTTTTGTAATTTCTCCTTTAATTTCTTATTTGAACCAATAGTTGCTCAGGAGCATATTACTTAATTTTCATATATTTGTTAATTTTCTATGATTTCTCCTGTTACTGATTTCCAGTTTTATACCATTTTTGTTGGAAAAGATACCTGATATTATTTGATTTTTATAAATTTGTTAAGTATTGTTTTGTGATCTGTCCTGAAAAATGTTCCATGTGAACTTGAGAAGAATGTGTATCTAGTTGCTCTTGAGTAGAATGTTCTATAAATGTCTGTTAGATACATTCGGCCTATAGTATATTTCAAGTTTAATGTTTTCTTAGTGACTTTCTGTCTATGTTGAAAGTGAGGTATTGAAATCCCTTACTATTACTGTGTTGGAATTTATGTGTCCCTTCAGATCTCTTAGTACTTCTTTTCATATTTTGGTGCTCTGATGTTGGGTGTATATATATTTAAAATTATGTCTTCTTGATGGATTGATCCCTTTATCATATGTAATGACCTTCTTTGTCTCTTTTTACAGTTTTGACCTAAAGTTTATTTTGTCTGAAATAAGTATTACTATACCTCCTCTCTTTTTGTTATCATTTGCATGGAATATCTTCCATCCCTTCATTTGCAGTCTATGAGTGTCCTTTAGGTAGAAATGAGTTTTTTGTAGCCAGTATATAGTTGAGTCTTGTTTTTTATCCATTCAACCACTCTGTGCCTTTGGATTTGAGAATTTAATCTATTTACATTGAAAGTAATTATTGTTAGGTAATGATTTACTAGTGTCATTTTGTTAATTGTTTTCTGATTGTTTTGTAGATTCTTTGTTCCTTTCTTCTCTGATTGCATTCTTCCTTTGTGGTTTGATGGCTTTCTGTAGTGCTATGCTTTGGAACTTTTCTTTTTATTAGTTGTGTATTTATTATAAGCTTTTGCTTTGTGATTACTCTGAGGCTTACATAAAATACCTTGTACTAATAATAGGCTATTTAAAGCTGATAACAACTTTAATGGCATAAACAAACCTTACACTTTTGCTTCCCCTTCTTCCATGTTTTATGTTTCTTATGTCACAACTCACATTTTTTAAATAATATCTATCCTGTAACAAATTATTATAGTTTTACCATTTATAATAGTTTTCCTTTTTAACCTTTATACTAGAAATATAATTGATTTGCCCACTGGTATTACAATGTTATAGTGTTTTTTATTTGACAATGAACTTACTTTTACAAGTGAGTTTTATACTCTCACACAATTTCCTGTTACTAATTAACTTTCTCTTCCTTTGGCTTGAAAAACTCCCTTTAGCATTTCCTATAAAATAAGTCTAGTCATGATGAACTCTCTCAGCTTTTGTTTGTCTGAGAAATTTTTTTATCACCTTTTCATTTTTGAAATAGAGTTGGTGAATATAGTATTCTTGGTTGATAATTTTTTTTTCTTTCAGAATTTTGAAGACATCATCATGCTCCCTTACTGCCTGCAAGGTTTCTCATGAAAAATCCACTGATGATCTTATATCTATATAATAATTTGCTTTTCCTTTGCTGTCTTTAAAACTCTCTTTGTCTTTAAATTTGACAATTTAATCATGATATTTAATCATGATATTTGTAGTAAGACAAATGCTTGTACTAGGACCCCGCTGACCTATGCTTGAATGAGGAGTGCCAAGGGCATATAGACTGAGTACTGACAGCATGTGAGTCTCCAGTGTGAGTCTCTTTGGATTCATCTTATTTGTTATCATTTTGCCTTCCTGGATCTTGATTTATATTTTCTTCCCCAGGCTTGGGAAGTTTTGTGCCATTATTATTTTTTTAAATAATGTTTTTGGTCCCTCTCTCTCTCTATTCTCCTTCTCAGACATTGATATATTCATATGTCAGTGCACTTAATGATATCTCATAAGTCTCTTAAGCCATCTTTATTCTCTTTCTTTTTCTTTTTTGTTCCCCAGATTGTATGATTTCCAGTTACCTGTCTTCAATTTCCTGATCTTTTTTTCTGCTTGTCCTAGTCTGCTGTTAAATCCTTCTATTGATTTTTTTAGTTTATTTATAGTATTCTTTAGCTCTAAGATTTATGTTTGGTTCTTTTTTATCCTTTACATCTTGATTTTGACATTGTCAGTTTTTTCTTGCATTGTTTTTCTGACCTCAGTGAGCATCCTTATGACCATTATGTTGAATTTCTTGTCATGTAAATTACATATCTCCACTTCACTCAAGTCAGCTTCTGTAATTTATCTTGTGCTTATATTTAAAACATATTTCTGTGTTTCTTCATTTTCCTTGACTTCCGGTGTTGGTTTCTGCATGTTAGTTAAGACAACTCTCTCTCCCAATTTTGTCATAGTGGCCTTGGGTAGGAGAAGCATCTCACCAATTCATCTGGCCAGAGATTTTATGGTGCCTTACCAATTTTTGTGTTTGCTCACAGTGCTGTCTCTGTTTCTGGTGGACCCTTGGAGCTTAGGATGTGCTATGTCCTCTCAGTACCCCAAGATCAGTAAGGTAGGAATCAGGCTCTCTAGATGTAGCAGGAAAGGTTGTAGTATTGGATATTTATCTCTTCATGGTAAAACTAAGCACACACATTTATTTCCCACTCTCTCTGCACTAAGATGGTGAGAGGATCTGTGGTAAATGCTTATAGTTACATTCAGATTGCACCATCTGATTCTGGGGAGATCGCTGCTGGAAGTGGGCTCATTTTATGTGACTTCTTTGTTTTCTGTGGCCTAGGGCCACTCAGGAATGCAAAGTCCTACCGACTTGTAAAACTAAGTCATTAAAGAGACAGTTCCTTGGATAAAGCTATAGAAGTTGTGTCAAATAATATTTTAAATATACTTGACATGTTGATTATTCAGGGAAATCATGTGATGAATCCTTTTGTAAAGAAAATAATCTCTCCATATTTTCTGCTCTTTAAAATTACCTCTCACATATGGTTTGTTACTTCACAAGATGCCATACTTCTGCTGACTGTATTTCTAGTATTCATCTAACTGTACTTATATTAATAATAATATGATATTTTATTGTTTTTATTACCCTCTGGAGCTCAGTGTGTTTTAAAAATTTTAAATGCCCATAAAAATATCCTTAGGTGATAAACAGAAGGACTTTTTAAAATTATTTATTCTATGATTTGATTAAAAAGACAGACTGAAGCAAAAAGATATGCCAGTATATTCTCTCTAATCTATGGTTATTTTAAGAATGTTAGAGAAGAGAAGTCATCAAATAGTGTTGGTTCACAGCATTTTCTGCTCCCCAATACCTTTTAATTTCTTGATTTTATATCAGACAAGGATATTCTATTAGTAAATATGACATTGAAGGTGTTTCATACAAAAAATATGATTGATGACAAGGCATTAAATAAGATACAAAGGCAGCCCAGAGAACATTCATTTGCCTAGAATAGATATCATAATTAGAAAAGTGAGAGGAAAATAAAGAGGGAAATGTGAAAGATTTAAGCCAGTGTTCAAATTATATAAATTTGAAATGCAACAAAGAGACAATGGTTGCTTTTGAAGAAGAAAGACTCAAAATGCTGGACAAAGGTAAACTTTGGCAGTTGTGTTTATTGAAGATATACCAAATGACAAGCACTGCTTTATGCACTAAAGATTTTTTAAAATGAATGAAATGCTAATTTCCTTTAGAAGGAGATCTTGAAACAATGATTAAGGGTTAAAGTGGTTTCTTTGTAAGGTGATTCAGAAAGTACCAGTAGAGGAGTAGGATAGTGAGAAAGAGAAAAGAAAGAAGCCAATAACTGAGCCAATTATTGAGCAGGTTATTACTGGGGGAAGCTGGGGTTCAATTCTGATAAGGGAACTCTGAGAAACAATGAAAAAAATGCCTCACAGTTGTCACCCATAAAGGTATAAGGGCAAGGAAGATTACCAGGGGTAATTATCTTCCAACTCTCATTGATCATTGGTTAAATACTGCTCCTGGTGCATTAACTCCCCAACACTTCTGGCCAATGCGTTGAATAAGCTAAGGAAAATCTCTGAGGCTTGTAGTAAGACAAATGCTTGTACTATGACCCCGCTGACCTATGCTTGAATGAGGAGTGCCAAGGGCATATAGACTGAGTACTGACAGCATCTGCAATAGATTCTGTCCTTATAGTTGAGGTGTCCATTGTCTAGAGTTGGAAACAGAAATGTAAGAACGTAAGTTATAGTAAAGGTTTTAAAAGATTAATAAAGTGTCATGGGACTATCAAGTAAAAGAAAATGACTGCACATAAGAGAACAGGGGAAGTATTTATATTATATATGATGATGACATTTGAGTGAATGGTTAGTTATCAAAGATCTACTTAAAAGGGAAAAATAATAGGATATATTTTAAACCATGGATATAACCAGCCAAGGCCACTCTGTATGTGAATTCCCTGGTATAATTTGGTCCTTAGTTGTCTCTCTTTTGAATCGTCCATTTTTCTTATGTATTCATCATATAAATAAATAGAATAGAGAGAGGCAAAAATATAATGGCAAAAATACATCCCTACCCATAAAGCTCATAGAATTATATTGTCTAAATGCCATGACATTTTTGGTGAGCTTTGGTTCTATGAGCTTTGGAAGTTTTATGTAGGAATTCCTTCAAGGTGACATAAGCATCATGTTTATTTATCCAGATACTCATGTTAAAGCTATTTTATGCAAGATCAAAATCTTCTTTTAAACTTTTCTATTTGAAAGACATCTCCATTTACAAGTGCACTGATTCTTGCACAATTCCTTTGAAATCTGAGTTTGCATCAAAAGGGTTTGTCCCTCTCTATACGTAAGAGCTTTTTATGATGTAGTAATGGAAAACCCAATTTGAAGTAGCTTAAACTAACTCAGATGAAATGTATTGATCACTGATACTAAACATTTGAGAGATAAGTGAGGCTTGATCCAGGAATTAAATGGAATGACCAGATTCTAGTTTTCCTTCTCCATTTCATAGTTCTGCTCCTTAACATTTGTTCCACTTAATTCCTATTAATTGTCCCAAGATGCAGGTCAGGATATTGCAGGGCTACATGCTTTCTTATTTATTTTAAATAAGGAGCAATGGGTTTCCTTCTTTAGAAGTGTAAATAAATATTCTAGCATTGTTTCCTTGCCTCTGATTGGCCTTACTTGGAACATAAGTTCATCCTTGAATTAGACACTAAAGCCAGGAAGAAGAGTTAAAAACAATCAGGTACCACTCATAGAGCTAGAGGAGGTCTATTATACGGAAACCACCCAGATGGAAAAATAAGAGGAGGAATGCAGGAGAAGGAAGCAGTTAATTAATGTTCAGTATACTCACCTTCTTAGAGACTCTCCTCCAACTAGCATTATCCTTATCCTTTGGACCATTTTTTCTTCCTCAAGCCTATATTCATATTCAAGTTTTCCATATTTTGGAAAAACACTTCCTTTGACCCCAGACTCCCCCCACTCCCTTCTTATAAAGAGCTACAGATGGAGAGTCTACAACTTACTGTCTTCCTTGTAGAGATTTATTTGCCAATCCCCTACAGTAAGATTTCTACCACTCCATTAAAACCATTTTCTGTGTGATCTTCAGGGAATTCCATGTGGCCAAAGCCATTGGATATTTTAAGCATGGACTTTGGGGTGTCTGACCCCATGGGTCCAATTATTGCCTCTGGCAATCACTATCTATATGACCTTAGGCCAATTATTTAACACAGTCTTTATTCTTTCATCTGTTAAATGAGGATATCAGCAACAATACAGCAATACAACAACAGCAATAAAAATAGTGATACCGTGTTTCCCCGAAAATAAGACAGGGTCTTATATTTATTTTTCCTCAAGAAGACACCCTAGGGCTTATTTTCAAGGGATGTGTTATTTTTTTTTAAGTATGGTACAACAATCTACATTTATTCAAATATAGTTAAGTTGTCGTCTTCTGAAACATCATCATAACTCTCCAAATCCCGAATTCCATCCTGAATTTCTTGCGACTCTATTTCCTTTAGAACCATTGGCCCCAATCTCTCATGTCGAGCAATAGAGCTCTCATGGGGCAGATGAGAAGGGCTGCTCGTCTTCTTTACCACTCTGTGGCGAAATGCATGGGTTGTGCTGTGTAGCCACGCCCATCACTAGGTCTTATTTTCGGGGTAGGGCTTATGTTGTGCAAATGCTTAGAAATCCTGGTAGGGCTTATTTTATGAGTAGGTCTTATTTTGGGGGAAACACGGTACTTATAAAATTATTGTGGTGATTAAATGAATTAATACATGTAAAAACTTTAAACAGTGCTTCAAACAGTATAGATATTCAAATAAATGTTAGTTACTATGATTTTTATTAATATATCTTGTGACATCCATGGCATTTAAAAGCGTTAACCACTCATTTTTTTGAAAATCTTTCTTTTCCATGTTTTATGAAAGTACACTTTCCTGATATTCCTGCCTCTCTAGCCTTTCATTCATCTTATTGGCTCCTTTTGTTTTATTCATTCCTTCTATGTTGTATCTTCAAGAACTCCATCCCCAAACCCCTTCTCTGCTCAATCTATATGCCATACTAATGAGGATGCATTCACATTTGTGGCTTCAGTTTTTACTTCCCTGTAGTGATTGCCAATCCCAGATTTCTGTCTCTCCCAAAATACACAGCTATGCTATAGACACTTCAGTCCAACTGACTAAAATGATAGTTCTATTTGGATGATCCTCAAAACCTCCCACTGAATAGGTCCAAAATTGAACTCATTATCTTCTCTATGCTCATCCTGTATTCTTTGGATAGATAGTGAATAACACCATTATCTAACAGGCACTCAAAGCAGAAGCCAAAGAATCTGTCTTACACTCCTATGTTTCCTCAGTACTTAGCATAATGCCTGGTATCTAGTATATGGTAAATAAAATGGTGACTGGCTGGCTAGACAGATGGACAGAGGGATAGGGATGCATGGAGGAGTAGATGGATTGTTGAGTGAGTCAATAGCCTGAAATTTATTTATTAATAGTTAAGTAGTATATAATGATAATGTACAGTTGAAGGTCACAGGTAAGAAAGCACACCCTCAGTGGGATGCATACCCCAGTGAAGCCTTTTAACTTGCTATATTACACATATATGACAACTTTTGGCTGAAAACCTTCCATTGCTGTGATTGACCAAGCATTCAAGTGGTATGTTTGTCCGAAATAATGATCCAGGCTATAACCATTCCCTCTTTTTTCTATAATTAAAAATATCTGTTCCCATAATAGGAAGAACTGCTTTACTTCTTCCTAATATCTAGAGATGAATTTTAAAAATATAAACTCTATCTACCCTATTGAAATGGACCATGGGATGTACAAAATATTTACTGGCATGAATCTTAACAGCTTGCCATGTTTATGTGAAAACCACAAGGCATTCTAAAAAAAATGCTAGCATAGTAAAATGTCACTAATTAAGGTTAATTATGGCAAAGGCAAAATGTCACTAATTAAAGTTAATTATGGCAAAGGCAAATTGGAACAAATGACTATTTTTAAGGAAAGCCAACTTTATTATTTCAAATACATATACTATATAACAATAGGAGCTATGAGAAAAAAGTGCCAAGTATGTTAACTAAAGTAGCCTGGCATGATAAGTTGAAAAACACTTCATAATTGGAATACCAGTTGTTTCTATGACCAACAGAAGAATATTTTGGAACACTTAAAGACATTTTATTTATATTTTAATACTTTAAATAGCTTTCTTATAATAGCATTTACACAATTTTTTTTTGAGACAACATCTTGCTGTATTGCCCGGGCTAGAATTTAGTGGAGTCATCACAGCTCACTGCAACCTCAAACTCCTGGGCTCAAGCAATCCTCCTACCCCAGCCTCCCAAGTAGCTGGACTATAGATGTGCACCATCATACCTGGCTAATTCTTCTATTTTTTGTAGAGATAGGGTCTCGCTCTTGTTCAGGCTAGTCTAGAACTCCTGGCCTCAAGTGATTCTCCCACCTCAGCCTCCCGAAGTGCTAGTATTACAGGTGTGAGCCACAGCACCCAGGCTGACACTATTAATTTTATAAACCAAGGATTAAATAGAAGATTAATCAATAACAATAAAGCCTCAACTATAATAGGTGTTCCACTAGCCAGTAGAGCAACAATGAGACAAACTAAACAATGGTGCTCAAAGATTAGAGAGAGACCGACATTTAAAAAAGGTGAACATGTTAACCAAAGTTGGAATATAATATGTTGACTGGTTTTGAAATGCATAGCAAAAACCCAAACCAAAATAAGGCCGATAAAAGCACTAGTCTATAATGAGTGATGCTTACCCAGTTTTACCTATTCTGGGGACCAGGTTCTTGATTTCATGACACAATTACTAGTTTTGTAGGGTCAATCTAGTCTTGATACTTATTCAAAACATCTCAAGTACTTCTGTAACTCATAACTTCATGAAGGAAACAGGGTTAATTACAAAGGACTTACATAATAAAATAAGAAACATAGTTTTACATTACTGTACTTTAGACTTTTTTGTCCATCAGTAGCCGGTCTTTGCCCTTCTCCACTCTGCTCTTTATTCTGGGAGGCTGACATGTGTCATCATTAGGCTCCCTTGCCCTCTGGCTTTCACATTTTTTGGGCACTTGGGAGCCCTAGCAGAAAATTGGAAAAAAGGGATAAAGGGAGGTCAAGATATTTATTCTCCTAATTCCCTCCCCGTGAGATTGCCACAGGCTGACTGTGTTCCATGACAAAAGATTACTGCTTTTCTCAAGGTGGTTTCTCATTATGATTACCTGCTTCTGGCCACTTCTTCTTCCCTTCATCTCTTGGGCCCACATGTAGTAACAGCTACACTGCAGCAAGGTTCTTGTATTATTCGTAGTGGTTTTCTTATACCTTGATTTGTTCCATTAGAGATAAACCTCCCAGATTATCCAGGCAAGATTACAGGGGAACATGTATGTCAAGCTAAGATATTCCAGAAGACAGTGGGGAGACATTAATATGTTTTAAATGAGGAGTGGGGTGATCAGATTTACACTAGTTATTAATCTTTCTACAGTGTAGAATTTATATTGCAAAATAGAGACTTGGGGCAGAAGGATGATATAAAGTCTCTTGCAGACATGAAGGCAAAAACTGATAAAGCTTTGCAGTTACAATAGAAAGAGGGAAGAAGTTGTATATGAGAGAAGTTTGTAAATAATTATATATGGTATTGGATGAGGCTTAGGGAAGAATCAAGAATATCTATCAGGTTTCATGCTTATGCAATAAAGTGGATACTGGTTTTATTACTTGTTATCTATATTAATTTCATTTCATGAAACCAGCTTAAAGAAGTTCTTTAGAAAAAATAATGTAGTCCTGTTTATAGTCTAAAATAAAGTATTTCAGAGCGATAACTATACAGCATCTCCATCTTAGATCACAATGATAGCAACAATAGCCTAAACATAAGTCAATCTTACAGAATGTACCCAGCATAAATTCTCATATATTATTAAAAGAAATTTCTAGTGTACCTCTCTATTCTTGGTTTCCTTCAGTAGAAGACCCTTATAAAAGGTTTTGAGAGCAAGTGATTTATTTCAGATCTAAAGGAAATGTCAGTAGGAGTGGTTAAGTGAGACAGATATCAAATAAAGGATGGTGCATTATCAAACACACTACTTCTGTGGGCCACTGGAGCTTTATCCAATGGAGGAAACTCAGGAACCCACGTGAAATACATGCCTCAGAGTTATCTCCCCTAGCATCAAGGGAGCTAGAGTATCCATAACTCAATTCCTGCCATCAGTCATTATTTACAGGCTACTTCTAGGAGGTGGGGAGGCATCAATTCTCTGGTGTGTAGCCTGCCACTTAGATGGCAAAGCAAACTCTTGTGGCAAAATAAAGCCTTCAGACAATAAAATGTCTGTGCTGGCACTAGAAATAAAGCTGATGGGTGCTGAAGTGGTAAGGGCAAGGAGATGTAGGCATTCCACTCTGGTACCTTTCTAAAAGATGATTCATATTTGCTTCTAGGTATTGAGAATAGAGTTAAAATTTTACATATATGTCGATGTTCCGTTCCACCTTCAGGAAGATAATTTAATAGAAACTAATGTTTGCCATCAAAAAATGTAAGAAATCCCATTCCAGCCATAACACAATGACCATTTTTTAAATGACTAATATAAATGTGAGATAATGTTTGGATGTTAAATTTCAAATGTCTTATCCAGACTAGCATTTACTACTATATATTCATTTTCCTTTTATTCCAGTTGAAATAATTCAAAATCAGTGGGATGAAGTACAGGAACACCTTCAGAACCGGAGGCAACAGTTGAATGAAATGTTAAAGGATTCAACGCAATGGCTGGAAGCTAAGGAAGAAGCTGAGCAGGTCTTAGGACAGGCCAGAGCCAAGCTTGAGTCATGGAAGGATGGTCCCTACACAATGGATGCAGTCCAAGAGAAAATCACAGAAACTAAGGTTAGTATCAAAGATATCTTCTTAAAGTACTGGTTACACTGGGTAAAATTATACCATGAATTAAAATTTAATGATTTTTAATGTAAACATATTGAAGAAAAATCACATTTAAGCAGAAATGAACAGGAGAATTTTGAGTCAAAGTAGAGATTAAAGTAAAATCAATAGCTAATATCAATCTTAAAATTAAATTTTGTTTAATAATCTGGATATAGTGAGCTGGTTTTCATATTGTACCATCCTTTTCTTAAAGATGTAGCTTTTTTAATACAAAGCAATTTTAACACATCAGTGTTAAATATCACATCCAAAAATGAACAAAATTATTTCTTTTAAGAGCACTTCAAAGTTGATGTACATGCTTATGATGTATCATGAAGTCAACTATTGGGGCTTAATTCCTTCCTAGGAAAAGTAACAGGTCTACTCCTTCTTACTTCATTTGAGGATTCCGAATTGAGAAGTATGGGGTGGGTGCAAGGATCAGGTAGGAATAAGGAGTACTCTTACTTTCTCCTCCTACTCTTTGACTTCCAGTCTAACTCATTCTTTCCTTCTTTATCTTCCTTTTCTTTTTCCTCCTCTTTCCCCCAAAATGTCATCAAATATCTGTCTGCTTAATAGTCTAGAATTTCTCAGGATAAAAGAAAGAGAAAGGGAAAAGAAATAAAATTTGGTTGATAACTGTATTTTATCAAACACCATGCATAGTGCTTTATATGCATTTAATCCTTTCAAACCTGGTATTTATGAATCATCTGAGAAAGACCTTAAATACTAAACAATGGGTATACTTTAGGGGATTTTAAGCATGGTAGGAAGTTAATCAGATTGAATACTTGATCAAAACCCTCTGTAGATTTCTTTATCTGGTAGAAAAGGTCTCTTGCTAAACAAGTAAATCTCAGATTGGTTATTTTATCTAAGAAGAAAGCCATATAGTTTTCTCATATAAAATGGCTTCCATTTCTAAATTAGTCAAGTTATATTATGCTAAGCTACCCTGAAATCTCAATAGCTGAATGCAACGAAGACAAATTTCTTGGTTATATCATTGTCCAATGGACATTGATGAGCCTTTCTTAGGAGCTCTCCCCGAAATGCTCACCTGGGGATCCAGGATTTTCCAATTTTGTGAAATTATAATTTTATACACATGACTGCCCAAGGCCACTGCAAAAAAAGAAGAGAGAATGTGGTCAATCAACCCATAGGGTTTTATGGCCAGAACTGTTACTTCAACCATATCCCATCAAAGAGAATTTGTTCCCAAATTAATTTCAGGAAGAGTAAATGGAATTAGTGAGCTTTTAGCCAATCTCTGTTATAGTTACTTTGCCAAAGGATCTGAGCTGCTATGAGGACAAGATTTTTATTTATTAATATATGACAAGAATGGTAAAAAGCTACATAGGATTTTACAGTCTTATCATTAGCTCTATTGGAGGCAAATTCTAGGTAGATAAAAATTCTTTCTTTCACAAGATACATGTTACCACTAATAATTTTTCCAATGGATAGGCATAGATAAATTAAGAATTTCTAATGATAATTGTCCTAATTCCTGATCTAAGTATGTTCAATATACAATATATATGGTTATTCTTAAAGACTCTGGTAATATCCATAATGTACTCAGCATATTATGCCACTTCTTTTTTCTCTCCATAAATTTAGAATACTATGAATCTAGCAGATCATAAACCAAAGGAGTTAACTGGTAAGATGATATTAGTGGGAAAAAAGAGTTTGTATTGGACCTCTAAGCTAGATGAGGGGAAGGAGAGATGAGAGGCATATAGTGATTGATTTGATTAGGGCAAGAGGACTATGGAAGTTAGCAAATGAGAAATCATTTTAAACTAAGAGAATCCTAAAATCATGACAAGAATGATTAGGGTTTAATAGCTTTTAGAAGAGCAAAGAACTTTAAATAAGAGACAAAATTATCTGCAAAAGGAAATATAAAAGAAGGAAACAAAACAATTGCATTGTTAAAACATGTAAGATGTTTGAAACACCTAAAATAAAGAATTTTATTAAAATTACTCTCCTTGTCAAACTTTTGAAATTAAAAAAATGCTTTTGTATGGTCAGTCTAAAAGTACATCATAAAGATGTCTCAGCCATTATCTATAGAAACTGTTATTTTTGCTTGTGTTCTGTGTTTAGGAATTTAACGATATATGTTGCTGTGCATTCAATGTAAGTTTATAATACAGATAACGATGACCAAAGCTATAATTCTCCCATCCACTTCCTGAATGATGTATGCTAAAACTAAAATTAATTCTAATGTTAATATTAATGAACATTTAGTGAGTACTTGCTATGTATCAAAACTGGTGCTGAAAAAAAAAAAAAAAAAAAAAAAAAAAAAAAAAAAAAAAAAAAAAAAAAAAAAAAAAAACAAAACTGGTGCTGATCATTTTACATATATTGGTTTATTTCATCTTCTCAAAAACGCCCTATGAAAAGTATTTTTACTATTCTTAGTTTTCAGATAAGAAAACTGAAGGCTAGAGAAGTTCAGTAACTTCTTTTGAAAGTAATAGAGTTATGATGTGAATGTATAGCAATTGTTCTTATAGATGACCTCACAGATTTCCTCTTCTACCTGTTATCTTTGTGGCTAAAACTAATCAAGAAAACACCATGAGGATATAAAAAAATCCATGTAATTATTAATTGACAAATAAGATTATATTATATTACTGATAAGCCAACATATAGAAAATGAAAGCAATGAAATAGTATACTGGAAAAAGTTTTCATATTATGTTCTATAATAAAAAACTAAAAAGATATTTGAAAGTTGCATTCCATTTTTAATGAAACTACAACTTTTAATTCTTCTAAAAGTTAGAAAGCAAATAAAATGGAGATCTTGTCTTTATATCTAATGCGTTATCACTACTAAGTGATATTAGCTGGCTTGTCACTTACAGCAATTTTCTTTTAGGAAGAAAGTGTGAAAATAGACAGTAAGAGACATTGGATAATTTGACTAGGATCTCCTTGCTCCATAAATTCTTTCTGAGTCTGTGTGCCTAAGATTAGCAAGAGACACTGTAAGCATTGTAAGGCAATCATTAGGCTATGTCTACAAAATTGGAGAGCTGTGATTAAAGTAGCCCACCTCCCTTCCAGCATCATCACTAATGACTACCCTGTCACTAATGAGTAACAATTGAAATGTTTCAAAAGCAACCACCAGCACTCTCATACTCTTTTAAAATTTAAATGAGTCACCATATCTGAACCTGAAAAAATCACCAATAATCCTGATATATTGATTCATAATTGCTAATCTTTATAATGTCTTCTAGTTATCTATATATATTTTAATCATCCTTATAATGTAGGATAAATTTTGAATTCTGATTTTTAAACTTAGTATTATTGCATAAATATTTATCAATGTTTTCCATAGCTTTTAATAATTACTTTAATTTTTTATAATATTTCATTAATTTTAATCTTTAACAATTTCCATGTTGGTTTGACATTTTAAAAATCTTCTCCTCTTGGTTAGAAAAAATAGTGGAGAAGAACTGGGGTTGCAATAACAACCCATTCCCAAAATAGAAATCAAATCTTAGATGGCACCTGGAAAAAGCCCATCTTGAAAGCATGGTCAGGGTGGAAGGAAACTACAACAGGAGCGTCTTTATTTGGCAAAAGAACATAATGCATATGGCTTATTGTGTCAACAATTAATAAGTGGATCATTAAAAGATGCCCATAACATATTTGTAATTTCTGTCTTTGCTGTGTAACCCTTAATTTTTCTGAAACAAAAACATGAACTTACAAAGTAGTTGATTTTGTTAACCACATTGTTTCATTTGATCCTCACCATGGACCTGGTACTACAATAATGTTCTTTTGAGATAGAAGGACAGATGTTAGACAAAAACATACAAGATTTTCTTTCTAATCATAATCTTTGCCAATAGGCTACTACAGAATCCTATGAGAGATGATGCCATTTAATACTTTCACGATAGTCAAAAATAGTATGTGATTGGTACCTAAAACTACCAGCAGTGATATCATGGAATTTATTTCATTTGGCAGAATCTTGGTTGAGTTCACAGCCTATTCCCTATGCTATTAAGATTGGTACAAACTTGGCGATGGATTCTTTGGAAAAATTATTTCTTGATCAATTTAAACTTTCTTTCCCAGAGTCAAGAGAGATTTGCCCAGGCTCAGAGTTTTCATTTATTTTTTTCCCTTTCAGCTTTTGAAAGAGAAATTCCTTTTTTGTCTGCTTTGTGATTGCTTTTGTGTCAAATTCAGCATAAAAGCTTTTCAAATGTGACAGCATTAGCTGTTTTGTGCTTGGCTGAGCTAAGAGTACATGAATTCAATAGAGAAGTGAAATCTTATTTGAACCTAGCTGATTTGGCTACATAATACTTAAAACTATCTGAAGCGAGAAATTCAATAATTTTCAAATTATGAAATAAATATTTCCAAGGCTGTAAAATTTTTGTGTTTTTGAAGACATTTCTTAGGGAACTTGAAACACAGATACACTGTAATCACATAATTAATTTTAAAAGTTGAACTTGTTATATATAGTAACCAAGGTAAGTATTTGAGGATCTCAAATTATTTTGTTAAAAAAGATAGTAATCAGGAAGAACTTTTTCAAATATAGAAATAGAGCCTTATATTTTTAATTATTTGTGAGGGGATGAATGGTATCAGATAATATCCTATCTGCCATAAAGATATGTATTTTAATGGAAACTGAATTCCTCCTTTATATATTTTGTTTATTTTTTAGAGTTGCACAAAATTAAATCAGCAAATTAATCCATGCTAGTAGTTTGAGGTTTGGATTTCTGGCACAATAATGAAAAACATTATCATAAATCTTCTTGCCAGGACCTACCATTTCTTCATGTATTTTCTTTATTCCCTTTTGTTTTCCCCTAAAGCTTCCACATGATTAAGGAGAAAAAATCAATAACCTAATAGCACTTTTCCTCCTAAAGTATGCATGAAGCTATTAAACTTCTCAAAGCATACAAACAGAGTGCTCCCCACATCGCTGATAGAGCCCAGGTAGTAATGGGCTAGTTTCCCTAGGTACTGTTATATTATATAAATATTTAATGCAGAGTCACCAAGTCTTGAAAAACTTTATGCTCTGACTGTACCATACTTTCCCTAGTTTTATTTTCACAGTTTAATTTATTCCATGCTTGAAAATATAATGTGGAACCCTATAAACCCACTTCTCCATAAAAGCAATGGAAATGCTGGCAAAAACTGTCAAAGTCGCCTTTTCTGAACTCTGGGAATTAACCAAAAGCTGGCAACAATCTCTCAACTGATGAACCTCAGTAAAAACAGAAAGGTTTGAGGCTTTTTAACTTGGCCTATTCCCATCACTTTCTACCAGTTCCACAGCAGCCTTGAAAATCAGCAGCCTTGCAACCATGGTATCTGTGAAAACTAGCAGCCATGTAGCCACCAGAGAGGGTAGACCAGGATTGGAGTTCCTCAAAAAGACTCATTTCATTTCTGGAGCACTGTCATTATTTTACCTATTTTGCAGCTCCCTGGGTGGAGAGGGGGAATATATATATATATATATATATATATATATATATATATGGCTTTGTCATTATTTGACCTGACTTCGTGCTAACTCCCCAGGAAAAAGCCCTATATCCAGGTTGTTTGCCAAACCAATCAGCCCCAATTGCTTAACATAGCAGCTTCCTATAAGGCTAAGATGCTAGTTGAGATAAACATGGGTCTGGAAAAAAACTTTAAATGAAGATCTAGACATGAGATGTCCATAGGAGACTTTGATAAGCTCTAACATTTTCCTGAGGGATCTAGGAGGCCATGTGCATGCCTTAACAAATAGAGAATATCAATAAATAAATAGAAATTATAAACAAGAACCAAATGGAATTCTGGAGTTGAAAAGCAAAATAACCGAAATTAAATTTTCACTAGAGGGACTGGACAGCAGATTTGAGTGGCAAAAGTCAATGGTGATAATCCAATCTGAAGAATAGGAAAAAAATTAAGAAAATACATGAAGCAAAAACTGACAGAATTAAAAGGAGAATTAGACAATTCAACAAAATAGTTGAAGACTTTGACATATCACTTTTAATATTAGATAAAACAAATAAGTAGATCAACAAGGAAATAGAGACAAAAAACACTATAAACTTATAAGACTTCACAGACATCTATATGACATTCCACCCAATAATAACAGAATACACATTCTTCTCAACTGCACAAGAAATATTCTCCAGGATAGACCATATGCTAGGCTAGAAAATAAGTCTCAATACATTGGAAAGGATTGAAATCATACAATGCAGATTTCCTAACCACAAGGGAACAAAATTAAAAATCAGTAACAGAAGCAAATTTGGGAGATCACAAATATAAAAGTATACAATGAACTCTTAAATAACCAACAGGTCAATGCAGAAATCAAAAATTAAATGCAAGAATATATTGAGATAAATGGAAATAAAAACACAAGATACCAAAACTTATGGGTGGAAGCTAAAGCAGTAATTAGAGTGAAATGTTTGGCTATGAATACCTATATTTAAAAAGAAGAAAGGTCTCAAATCAATAGCCTAATCTTTTACTTTAAGAAACTAAAAAAAGAAGAGAAAATTAAATCTAGAGAAAGTAGAAGGAAGGAAGTAATAAAGATTAGGGTGAAAAAAATCAAATAGAGAAAGGAAACATAATTAAGATAATCACCAAAACCAAAATTTGGTTATTTGAAAAGATCAACAAAATTGACAACACTTTTGCTAGATTAATTAAGAAAAACAGGGAAAATGCTCAAATTATTAATCTTAGGAATAAAAGCAGATAATTCACTGCCAGCTTTATAGAAATAAAAAAGAATTAAAAGAAAATATTTTGAACAACTGAAGAAATAGATAATCTGGATAGACCTACAACAAGTAAATAAATTGAATTGATAATTTAATAATTTCTCCCAATGAAAGGATCATGCCCAGATGGCTCAACTAGTGAATTCTATCAAGCATTTAAAGGATGATTAATGCCAATCTCTCACAAACTCTTCCAAAAAATAGAAGAGTGAGGAGTACTTCCCAACCAGACAAAGATATCATAGGAAACAAACTATAGACCAACATGCCTTATGAATATAGATTCAAAAAGCTTCAACAAAATATTCTCAAACCTAATATAACAATGTATTTAAAGGATTGCCACCATAACCAAGTGAGATTTATCCCAGTAATGCAAAGTTGATTTAATATCCAAAATTAATGAGATAAAATTGAAAGTCTAAAAATAAACCTTAGTATTTATGTCAATTGATTTTTTTTATTTCTGCCTACTATGGGGGCATAAATGTTTAGGTACGTATGTTGCCCTTGCCCAAGGGTACCAAGATTATTCAATGAGCAAAGAATAGTCTTTCAAAACTTGGTGTTGGGATAACTGGATATTCAGATACAAAATAAAGAAGTTTGACCCCACTTTAGCACCACACACAAAATTAGCTCTAAAATGGATCATAAAAGAAAATAAGGTGATGAAAAATGGGTAAAAGATGGAAGGAGACATTTCTCAAAAGAAGACTTACAAATGGCCAATGGGTTTATGAAAAAATGCTCAACATCACTAATCATCAGGGAAATGCAGATTAAAATCACAATGAGATATCACCTCACACCTGTTAGAATGGCTTTTATCAAAAAGATGAAAGATAAAAAGTGTTGACAAGGATGTGAAAAAAGGGAACCCTGTATGCCATTCGTGGGAATGTAAATTAATACAGCTCTCATGGAGAAGAGTATGAAAGTTCCTTAAACTAAAAATAGAATTACCACTTGATCCAGCAATCCCACTTCTGGGTTCAATCCTAAAGAATTGGAATCAGTATGTCAAAGAAATATCTACACTCCCATGCTCATTGCAGCATTATTCACAACCATAGTGATATAGAATCAAACTAAGTGTCCATCAACAGATGAAGGGATAAAGAAAATGTGGTATATATATATATATATATATATACACAATGGAATACTATTTGGCCTTTTAAAAGAAGGAAATCTTTTAATTTCTGACAATGTGAATGAAACTGGGGGACATTGTGCTAAGTGAAATAAGCCAGGCACAGAAAGACAGATACTGCAGGATCTCACTTATATTTGGCATCTAAAAAATTCAAGCTCATAGAAGTAGAGAATAGAATGGTGGTTACTAGAGGCTGGGGGTTAGAGGGTGGGAAATGTTGATCAAAGGATACAAAATTTCAGTTAGATAAGCGGAATAAATTTTTGAAATATATTATACAACATGGTGACCATAGTTAATAATAATGTATTATATATTGCAAAATTGCCCAAAGAATAGATTTTAAATGTTCTTGCTACAAAAAATAGTAAGTATATGAGGTGATGGATATGTTAATTAGCTTGATAAAATCATTCCAAAATGTATGCATACATCAAAACATCACATCATACCCCATAAATATATGTTATTTATCAATTAAACATAAAAATTAAATTAAAAAGTAAATATTTTAATATTTTTGTAAAATAATAAACATAATAAAATATTTCTAAAATGGATCATAGAGCTAAATAGAAGAACTAAAACTTTAGAACTCTTATGGATACAATGGATTAGGCAATGTTTTCCTATGACACCAAAAGCAAGAGTGACAAAAGTAAAAATACATGAATTATACTTCATCAAAATTAAAACTTTTGTGCTGCAGGCAATATCATAACAAAAGTGTAAAGACCGTACACAGAATGGGAGAAAATATTTGCAAATCATATATCATAAGGGATTTATATCAAGAGTATATACTCATAACTCAACAACAAAAATATAAACAGCCCAATCACAAATGGTGAGACAATTTGAATAGTCATTTCTCCAAAGAAGATGTACAAATGGCCATAAGCACATGAAAGAATGGTTAATATCATTAGTTGTTTAAAAAATGCAAATGAAAAACACAATGAGATACCACTTCTTACCCACTAGGATGGCTAAAATAAAAAAGATAGACAATAACAATTGTTGACAAGGATGTAGAATAATTGGAGCCCTCACAGTTATAAAATGTAAAATAGTGAAACCACCTTGGAAAAAATTTTGGTAGTTCCTAGAAATATTAAATATGGACTTGCCATATGATACAACCATTCCACACTGAAGTGTATACCCAACAGAAATGAAAATATATGTACACACAAAACCTTTTTACAGATGTTTGTAGCAGCATTATTCATAATAGCCCAAAAGTAAAATCAACTCAAATGTCTATCAGCTAATGTTTAAATAAACAAGATGTGTTACATCCAATAATAGAATATTATTTGGCAATAAAAAGGAACAAAGCACTGATACATGCTATAACATGAATAAACCTCAAAAACATTATGCTAAATGACAAAAACCAGTCACAAAAGACCATGTATCATAAGAATCCATTTATATAAAATGTCTAGTAAAGACTGGGGGAGGCGGGGAATAGACAGTGGAAAGTGACTGTTAATGGGTATGAGGTTTCTTTTGGGGATGAAGACAATGTTCCAAAATTAGATCATAGTGATGTTTGCACAACTCTGTGAATATACTAAAAACCAGTAAATTATACACCTTAAATGGGTAAATTTTACGGTATGTGAATTATATCTCATTAAAGCTGCTTAAAAAGGTATATCTGCACATCATTAAGACTACAGATATTTTCCTGTTTCTTCAAGTTTATGAACATAGTTTTAGGAGCATACCCTCCATTTGTCTCTTTCATGAAACTTCTGGTCACCCAAAGAAATGAAAAATAGCCACTTCTGTGCACCTTAACTGCTGCCTAGAGGGGAGCCACAATCACAGAATGAATAGAGACCTACTTTCATTTTTGGTCGAGACAAGGAGTTTCTCTCCTATGGAATATATTCTGAGATGCTACCTATAGCTCAGAAAAACAAATGTTCCTCTGAACATTTCTTCAATATTTGTATGGTTTCCTATTTATTAGCAAGAGAATCTGTTCTTTATGTCTCATTACAATAGTTTGTTCTATCCTTGGCCATGGTCCCAGACTTTATAGAGATAATAGAATTGTGCTACTCTACTCATATCTGAGTAGATATATCAGTTAGGATAAGCTAAGTTAAACTACAATAACAACCCCAAAATCTAGAGGTTTAACACAACCCCGAGATCTAGAGGTTCATGTTACATGTCCCTTTTAGATTGGCAAGAGGGTTCTACTTAGCTTAATCACTCAGAGACCGTGGCTGATGGTAGCTCTGTCTTGCTATGTGCTTCCTTGATCATAGAGTCAAGGAACATGGTTCTTAAACTTTCTGCATAGAAATGACACGTAGACAAAACCAGTGACATGGCCATTTCTGAGTTCAACAGGGGTGCAGATATATAATATTCTGGCATTAAAAGGCACTGTATATTTGTAAGCAATAATGCAGTTTACTACCATAGGCTCATGGGATTTGAAACCTAGCCAAGAAAATGCCATTTTCTGGGGATCTGTCCTCAGGCATTCTCTCTAGAGTCACTTCCACCCAACTATTTCCACACTCTCTCAACCAGACTTCCTTAGATGCCTGGGGTAGGCTGGGTGACTTGTTAATTACAACACTGCTTATGCCTTTTAATAAAGTCAGCAAATTAAAGAGAGAGCCCAGATAAAGAGAATGCTTTCCAAAATGTCATAATGAAATTAAGGTAATGAAGCACTTGGAGGACTCTCCTCCCTTCTTTTCATATAAAACTTATTCCAAAGAAGCTGGAAGAGAAATGGGGCCTGAAAGTAAAGAGGGGGGAAAATAAATTGTATGCCATTAGTTTAATTATAAAAATTCATTACATGAAGCCATGTAAGACAGAAAATAATGGAACTCTAATGGGTTGGCCGATAACACATTTGCTAGCCTGCTCTCAGCTTGTAGTCATTGTTGAAAGGACAAAAAAGCAACAACGTTGGTATGTAGTCCTCAAAGCTATTGAAAAGATTAATCATTTTCAGTAAGCTGGAAAATGAGGGCCATTTTCTTAAATAGTATCCCCTGTATAGAGTGTTACCTTCTGAAACAGAGTTGTTTGGTAATGTCAGAGGTTTAATAGATGAGTCTTGAAGCTAATGGTGAGAGGCTTTCCTTTTGAAATAGCTTCCTAACAGATATTTTAATATTTCTATTATAAATCCATAAAGTGGTTTTATAGATCATTTTAATCCACACAAGGAATAAAGAAATTGTGTTTCTTTTTCCCAATAGGGATTTATAGAACATTAATTCATACTTAGGACTAAATTGTTTAGTGATTTTTTAAAAAATAAACCAAATATGTACTTTTTCTGCTGTTGTTTTTTTTGGGGGGGGAGGGCCGTGAGACATCTTACTTTATTTTATCCAATAATTTTCCAATCATGCTATAATCATTAAGAGAAGTATTTTATATTCTTCAAAGTTTAGTTATAATAAACTCAATCATTTTCCTTACATTCTTTTATATGGATGTAGAACTTCTTTAACCGGATTGAAACCTGAATTGAGGGTCCAGAAACCTTTATTTTTGTGATGCCTCTCACTGACTAGCTATGTCACCTTGAACAAGTCACTTAACCTTTCAGAGATTTGTATTCTTATGTGGACAATTATGGGATTGCTCAAAAAGGAGGAATAACAAAAGTTGAAAGTGCATATTGGTAGAGGTTATATACTTGAGGGCCTGGTAATCCAAAGAGAGAGGTTTGGACTTCGTCTTTTAGGTAATGGGAAACCATTGAAAGGTTTTATTTAGAGGAGCAATGAGGTTCTATTTGCATTACAAAAAGATCACTTAAGCAGTTGTATGTAGATGAAAGGGCCTGTCTGAGAATGGGAAAAGGGAGCTAATAAAAAGTTATAGCAATATCTGAGCAAGCGATGATGGGGACCTAAATTAGGGTACTGGCAATGGACATAGAAGAAAATTATGATACAGCCCCTCTGAGGGATATGCTCCCTGCCTTCTGCTCCAGTTGAGGACCAACTTACAATCAGAGGCAGAAGATGATTGAGTTAGGGACAGAACCTTGGGTAATACCAATATTTAAGGGACAAGCCAAAAAAAGGAAAAGAAAAATTTGAACCTTACAAAAGTACAAAGGAGACTAGAAGAAAGGGAGCCAAGAAAGGAAGAACTTCAAGAAAAAGAGAGTAGTCAATTGTAGCAGTTGCTGCAAATAAATCAAATAAATGAGAACCTAAATCTTTCGACAGGCATTGGCTATTGGTGACTCAATCGGTTAACTATTTTCACAAAATGCTGCAAAAACAACCTCAAGATGTCAGTAGCATACAACAATAAGCCCATATTGCCTTTTCATGAGTTTACAACTTGGTTGGAGTGACACTTCTTCATGCTGCAGGTTGATTGGAGTGGCTCTGCACCACAGGGCACTCATCCTCCTCCTGGGATGAGCAGGCTAGCTCAGGGCATGTTTATCTCAAAGTGATGGAGAAGTGCAAAGAGGCTAGCCCCACTGCACAAGAACATTTCAAGTCTAGGCTTGTGTCACGTCTATTAGCATCCCGTTAGGATTAGGCAAAGCAAGTCACATGGTCAAGTTCAATGTCTAGGGCAGGGAAGTAAACACTGCCTTTTGTAGGAGAAACTTCAAAAGTTATGTAGCAAAGGGCATGGTTACAGGGAGAGGTAAAGAATTAGGGCCAATAATTCCATTTGCCACAGTGACTTCTGTCAGAATAGTTTCAGTGAAATGGTTGATGGCAGAAGCCTGATTTTGATGAATTGAAGAGTGGCAGGAATGTAATCAAGTTGAGGCAAGGAGTGAATATTTGTCTTCTAAAGAGTGTGACTGCAGGCCAGGTGTGGTGGCTCATGCTTCTAATTCCAGCACTTTGGGAGGCCAAAACAGGAAGATCACTTGAGGTCAGGAGTTCAAGGCCAGCCTAGGCAACATAGCAAGACCCTATCTCCACAAAAATCCAAAAAAAAAAAAAAAAACACAATTAGCTGGACATGGTGGTGCATGCCTGTAGTCCAAGCTACTTGGGAAGCTGAGACAGGAGTATTGCTTGAGCCCAGTAATTTGAAATTATAGTGAGCTATCATCACTCCACTGCACTCCAGCCTGGGGGACAGAACTAGACCCTGGTTTTAAAAACAAAGGAAACAAAACAAAACAAATAGAAAAAAGATGTAATTGTGAATGGAAAAGAAAACTGTTAGAGTGCATATTTGTTGTTGTTGTTGTTTTTTAAAGATGAGAGAGATACTCATGTTTGAAGGCTGTAGACAAGGACCCTGCAGAGAGGCAAGACGTTGGAACACACAAAGAGAGAGGGAGTACATGGAGGAGCATCCCAGAATAGAGGGGTGCCCAAATGGTGAAATCAACTTCCAGTACCATAAGAGTTGCCTCTTCCTCTGAGACTGAAGAGAAGGATGCAAGATATGAAGTCTGATATTTCATGAAATTTATGCTTGATATATTAAATTTTCCTGTGGAATTATAGATAGGGTCATTTGCTGTGAGATTTCTTTCAGTTCATATCATCAGAGATTAGTCTGGAAATCACACTAGATATTTCAAACAGAGGAAATTGAATACAGAGGACTGGTTCCCTGGCAAATGGAGGAGCTGAGAAACCCAACAGAAGATAGTGAAGCAGTCAGTGGTTAGCAACCTCAGGAAGCTGTTACCATCTCAAGGGCTGGAAGATCAGCAAATTTTACCAAAGCCCAGAAACCAGAGCCATCTAGTGCTAGCTCAACCACTGTGGGAGCAGCACAGCAGGTACTAGAACTACAGAGGAAGGGATTGTCCAATGGGAAATGGAGACACAAAAAAGACACTGCCCAGTTAGAGGGAGAAAGGGAAACACTCTTTAGTTTCACTCTTCCTCCTGCTCTTCTGTCTCCCACCAGTGCCTTTCATGGTCTAACCCAGCTAGAAGCCAGCTAGCAAGAGATCCTGGGCAATTCTGAGCCCCTATGAGGGTTAGCCTATTTGAAATACTGACTAGAATAGGAGATAGACAGAGAATGCATCTAATTGCTAATAAGCTCTTAGTGGTTAGCTCACAGCACTAAATTTTTTAATGAATCCTATAGTTCATGAATGCAAACACAGTATCCAAGGCAAAAATGACAGAAATCCAATATGTAGAACTTTTTGTCTGGACATATATTAGGATCCTGTTTTATAATTTTCCAAGAAATTTTATTTTGATACCTCAGGATAAGCTGGGGGCATAGGCAGAGTAAGTAACCCCATCTTATTTTACAGATGACAAAACTGGGACTCACAAAGTTAATGACTTCCTTAAGATCAAACTGCAAGACAATGGATAAGCAAGGCTTCCTGGGAAGATGCCTTTTCCTTACTTTGCACTGCCTTTTATGAAGCTCTTTTGAGATGCTGTCATTAAAAATTTAAATAATAGTTCACCCAGAACAAACATTTATTTCACTTGTAGGTGAATATCCCAAAACACATTTTAAAAAGAAATTTAACCATATTCAACCTTAAAATTTTAATGATAGGTCTATGCACTCACTTTTATCTTCCAAGTTAAAGGGAGACATTTAGAGAGCATTTGTAAACAATGTCAATAAAACAGGGAGCTGCTTGCTTTGCATTCAATAAGGCTCACACTGTGGTGAATATAGTTTGATTCCTTAAAAATAGTAGTAGAAACCCTAGCAGTAGTAATAATGATGGTGATGATGATTATAATTATAGCTAATATTTATTTAATGCTTTGGGTATGCCAGGTACTGTTATAAATGTTCTCCCTGAATTTTTTAAGTTAGTCCTTATATCACTTTTCCAGGTAGATACTATTACTATTCCCACTTAATAAAGGAGGAAACTGAGGCACAGAGAAGATAATTAACTGCCCTATTCGTCACATAGCTACTAAGTGATCAAGCCAGGATCAAACCCAGCAGGCTCATTCTAGTGTCCAGGCTTTATTAACTGGTCTTTCTCTTCCTCACCTCTTTTCTCCCATGTAGGGTTAATATCCTGAAAATAAGTTCTTACAAATAAAAAATTAGAGAAGACAAACATTAAAATAGAAAAAATATAATACTCAAAATTCTTGAAATTAATTCAAGTTGTCTCATAGTCCACAATCACTTTTCCGCCTAAAATACTGAGTATAAATCTGAGCCCCTATTACAGCAGTATCATATTAGGTTTGAATATGAAATATTTC
Source organism: Cheirogaleus medius (assembly GCA_008086735.1). Taxonomy (NCBI): domain Eukaryota; kingdom Metazoa; phylum Chordata; class Mammalia; order Primates; family Cheirogaleidae; genus Cheirogaleus; species Cheirogaleus medius. The sequence goes on from VBSM01001483.1 coordinate 17,211,252, forward strand.
TTTCCTGGCTGAGGACACAATCTTTTGGGATTTAGTGTTTTATATTTTTCATAGAAAGCACACACACACACACACACACACACAAAGTCAATCTTTTTTTATAGGCTAGTGTTCACAGTATTTTAGATTTCTTCACACACCGTGATCACTGCACAAACAATTCCCTGTAGTGTACATCATTGTAAATGGAATTCAGAAAGAGAAAAGGGTGTGTGTGAAGTCTATTGTATTTTTGAATTTACACTCCTTCTGAGGTCTGGAGTTATTCCAGTAGTAAATTTCACAGTGGTAAGCAAAGCTGGCCAAGGTCATGGTTCCTAGTAGGAATGACACTTGGGTAAAGACCAAAGTGATCAGCATATTACCTTAGGAGAAAGAGAAACCAGTCCATCTGATGAATGTCTTTAAGAAGGGAGAAAAGAAAGCTGTGGTTGAGAACTTTTGTGTTTAGAAAAGGCCTTAGCCATCTCAATGTTAGTCAAGGTCACTGGGAGTTTTTCTTTTGAATCCTACATCCTTGAAAAACCTGGGCAGTATTCAGTGAGGGTTAGTGCTCAGTCAAAATTTCCTTAGGTATAAAAGTCTTAACTTTCATTGTGAATACAATTTTGGAGAAGAATTTATGGCATGCACATTTTTGCTTTTCAAGCATTAAAGTATACCAAAAAGCCATGGTTTGAAGACAAGCCTCACTCTTTTACTACCTTTTTACTATAAAGTCAATAATTTAGCTTGTTATTTCCTTCAGAGATTTTAGAAAATTCTAGCATGCTTTGCAACTTATAATTCTAAGTATTTTATGATCTATAGGTTATTTTTAGACTCATTGGTACATCCTGTACTTTCTTTTAATTTTTAACAACTTTATTGAGGTATAATTAATATACAAAAATTGCACATATTTAATGTATGTAATTTTATTGGTTAGAGCACAGGAATATGCCCGTGAAACCATCTACAGAGTATATCCTCTTATATCTAGACTTTTCAAATAGCAACCCATGAGTGAGGGGTGGCTTCCAAGATTATTTAATTTGTTTAGGGAAAGTAATTATTTTAATTTTATAGTTGTTAAAACTTTTATTTTTATTTTGTATTCCTAAGCCTATACATATATGCTCTGATGTTTGTTTATCATAAATACTTATTTAACAATTGAATCCTTTTAAAAAAGGAACAGCTTGGAAAAAGGTAACCAAGTTATTGGTCTCAGTTTTGTAGATGTTTATGCTATCAGTTAGAGATTTAATAGATGATAACAGATAATATAGAAGAGTATAAAAGGAAAAGTAGGCATTCCACAAGGATAGATTTTAATTGCTTTGGATTAGCAGCAACTATGCTCCATACCTTTAGAAATTTTCTTCTGCTTTTGTAGCAAAAGTCAGTGATATTGCCTTTAGCTTCTTGCTAATATTAATAGTTTGGTAATATGGGTCTATTTGCTATGTGCAGTAAATGCTATTATTTAGTTTGATTCGAGAATAGAATGTTCTAGTTAACTGAGAAATGCCAGATTATACACAAATTTCATATTTTCAATTATAGGAATCCAACTAAACACACTGAAATTACACTAATACTGTTATTTGATTTTTATTATGTAAACATCATGCTAATGCAAAAGGACAAATATTAAAACAAAATTATTTTTCTTTTTAGAAACATCACTTGTTTTCAGTTTCTCCTGTTCCCCTTCTACTTCATGACTATGTATTCTTTCAGAATTAAGAAAACACGATGTAGATAAAGATTGCTTTCTGTTTTTTACACAAGAAAATTGTGGTTTTTACAGTTATTTCTGTGTACATTTTCTACATATTGGACCATTGGACTGATGTATTGTTCCTTTAATGTCCCTACATTAAATATTGAAATTGTTTGTGTTTTTTTTTTACTATTTAAGTTAAGACTTTTAATCTTCTTTTCAATATTTGATTAGGATAGAGTACCAAAACTTAGATTACTAGGTCAATGGGAATAAACATTTGTATGTCACTTGGTACCTATTGCCAAATTGTCCTAATAGATACTCTTCCCAGCAGTAGTACCAGAATATGCTAATTTTACCCGTCTTTTCAGCTTTGGAATTTATTTTTTTGCTAATTTAATTGCTGTCAAATTGTACCTTCTTGATTTACTATTCTATTTTTTATTACTTGAAAGGTAACTTTTTCTTTTATATATAACCATTTTATTATTTCTTTTGTTTGAACTGTCTGTTCCTATTCCTCTGTTCATTTATCAATGGCTTAATCCATGTTGGGTTTGACATAAAACTATTTTAACAATTTAATATTATCTTAATGCTTACATGCCTCCTCTGAGCACTTGCAGAAGTGTTTAATAGAAATTTCAAGTTGATTCCAAATGCTGTGAAATCACGAAAGAAAAGAAATTTCAGATTGATATGTTTCCAGATAAACCTATTATTGGTCAACTTCTTTCTTTGAAATATTTTTTCAAGTGATGAAATGGCTAGTTTGATAACACTCAATTGCCAAAGACAAACAAAGAAGAACACATAGGTGATTTGGTTTATCAAGATCTTATATTTTGACTTGTATTCTAATTTGAAAGTAGGATATTTTCAAAGTATTATGATCCTTCAAAAAAGTTGATAACTAGATAACAGCACTGTTCTTTTGTTCAATGTTTTCTGTATGCAGGTTTAGTTGAATGCCAGTAGATGGCACTAATTACGTAAACAATTCAACAAGTTAATGAGTGAAAGGAATGCATGAGATACTTTTTTTTTTCTGTTCAAACTTTGTTATATGTCACATACTCAACAATTATATAGGAGCTTATTTTTACAGTTTGCTCTCTCTTGTGATAAAAACAATTTAATCCCACCTATTTCCAATTAATTGCTACTAAATTAAAATACCTGATATTGATTATTGCTGAAGATATTGCATTTGAAAAGTTTTGTCATGAAACGTGGGTTAGCTTATACAATCATGATGGACTAAATCACATGGTAGATTAAAAGCAATTATGTAGATATGTTCTGACCTGATTCAGGAGCTATTTATGAAGTATTTTAAGAAATTTCAACTAGAGATTTCAGAAAAAAAAATTGACATTCATTCTCTTCCCATACAAATCTATAGCAGTTGGCCAAAGACCTCCGCCAGTGGCAGATAAATGTAGATGTGGCAAATGACTTGGCCCAGAAACTTCTCCGGGATTATTCTACAGATGATACCAGAAAAGTAAACATGATAACAGAGAACATCAATGCATCTTGGGGAAGCATCCATAAAAGGTATGAATTACATTATTTCTAAAACTATTGTTGGCTATAAGTTGGGGTGGTGACACTGGATGGACAACCCAGACTTGTTTTCTCAATTCTGCTAAACTAGGGCTTGGGAAGATCCAAGATAACAAATGCCGACTAAACTCAGAGGCTTGGCTCAGTCTCCTAATTTAAAGATGAGGAACCTGAGGTCTGGTGAAATTAAGTGATTTGCCCACAGTCACAAAGGCAGTGATATAACCAAGAGATTAGACAAAAACAAAATATGATTTATAGCTAGAGGAGCCATTTATCAGTCTGCTTTGAGAACTCTACCCAAAGAGATATCTTTCTGTCTCACCATGGCACATGCTGTCCCCAACCTTAATCTGATAAAGAAATCACTTTGGGCTTCATGATGGAGTTACAGCAGATTGTATCTCATGCCACACACCCAATGAGAAAATTCATGTAGGGTAATATGACACATCATTTCATTTCACATTATATATCTATGGAAACTAACAGCCCTCAGAGACACTATCTCCTCAAACTAAGTTCTGTCTCCTTAATATCTACTCTCTTAACCCCTTGTGCTTTTTTTTAAGTAGCACTTATTCCAATTACAAATAAAAATATTAATTATATAACCAATTGTTTAATGTTTGTCCTTCAAATTAGTCTAAATTCAATGAGGGCAGAGACTTTATCTTTCCTATTTGATACATCCTCAGTTCCTGAACCAGGTGATACAATAGGGAGCTAGTAAATGTTTCTTGAATGATGACTCCTCTTGGGTAACATACAGTTATGTTGTGTATGCTGTGGTAAGTTAAGGATTGCTGGGTACTTCTCTTGAGTTATGTCAGAAAACAGGGGCAAAAATGGTACCTTTACAATGATGAGGAAGACCATAGTAAATTCCAAAAGATGACATGAATTATTGAAAAAGTCAGTTTGATGGTTTTTATTAATAAGAAAACACCACCATTGAGGGGAAAACAAAACAGATTTTGAAGTAAGAGCAGGAAGTCTTAGGAGGAATGAACTATTGATATATGGAAATTAAGAAAACCAAGTAAATCTTGAAACCGAGCTAGAGATTGCAGAATAAAAACTCCTATGAAACTTGATTTAAGCTAGTGACCCTGGGGAATAGAGCACCTCTAGACCTTAATTCCAGACAGTGGGTATTCAGATGACCATGGAAAATAAGATTCAACCTAAAATTGGGGCCCTATCAAAGGAAAGGGCAAACTTGAATAACTTGTATTTGGAAAATATTGAATATTACTACATCCTTTCAGTGACAAGGTTTGGACTTTCTTCTCCAAATATAGATCTTGTATCTGTTCAATTAAACAAGGACAGATTAGGCTTGGGAAGAATTATTCACATGAAATTAATTGGTATCAGAGAGTCAATCATTAGATCTCAGTGAACAATACCTGCTTCTCAAAGAGAAGCCTCTTTGGGAAAGCAAATAAAGATCAGAAATTAATTTGATAAGCTTAGGGAATGTAAACTAAGAAAAAGACAAGAAGAAAGCTTGTTCATGGTATGAAACTAAGGCTTCAGGGGACTGATCTCTTCCATCTACATTTTTTCTGGCAGACCTCTTTCTCCACATTCTTATGCTTCTTGATGCCCAAGCAACTTTCTCAATTTTTCAAAATCATTTTATTAAATTCTTTGTATTCTTCAGGGAAAGAACTTCTAGTTTATTTATTTTTTTGGCTTGGTTCCTAAAAAGCTATCAGCTAAGGAAAGTAGATAGTTACTTCCCCAACGAGTAAAACCAATTAGAATTTTTAGAAGCCAACTCACAGTTTTAACCCATACAGAGTGTAGAATTCATCAAGCTACTTTTGACTCATGCCTGTAAAGTTCTTCCCTGTTCTTTTCTCGCTTTACATATAATCCTTGCAAAAATTCATCTACTGTGTAATTTCAGTCTGTTGATGACTACCCATCTATATTTCCAGCTGAGAATAATCTTTTGAGTTTTAGACATCTATGTCCTACTGTTTCTTTCCATTTTAACATCCCACATGAACTTCAAATTGAATAGGTCCAAAGCTAAATTCATCTTTTCCCTCTTCCAACCTCTTTCTCCAAATGTAACCTAGTTCTGTGGTCCCTGTCTTAGTCTTTTTGTACTGCTATAACAAAACACCACAGACTGGACAATTTATAATGAACAGAAATTTATTGGCTCACAGTTCTGGAGCATTTCAGCATGAATTTTGGAGGGAACAAACATTTAAACCATAGCATGTGCCCCTTTCCCCCTAAAAACTCATGTCCTTCTCACACACAAAATACATTCATTCCATCTCAATAGCTATAAAACTCTTAACTTGTTCCAGAGTGAACTCAAAAGTCCAAAGTCTAAAGTCTCATATAAATTATATATCAGTGAGATTCAAGGCATGATTCATCTTGAGCAAATTCCCCTCCAGTTGTCTGCCTATGAAATCAAAACACATTATGTGTTTCCAGAATACAATGGTGAGGGCTGGGCATGGTGGTTTATTCCCGTGGTCCTGGCACTTTGGGAGGTCCTGGAAGAAGGATCATTTGAGGCCAGGAGTTCAAGTCCAGCCTGTGCAACAAAGGAGACCCTATCTCAAAAAATAAAAATACAGTTGTGAGACAGGCATAAGATACATATTCCCATTCAAAAAGGGAGAAATAGGTAAGAAGGAGGTAACTGGTCCCAAGTAAGTCCCTAACCCAACATTAAGTCTTAAGGCTCCAGAATAATCTTTGACTTCATGTCCTGCCTCCTGGACACACTGGGGTAGGGGATGGGTCCCCAAGTCTTCAAGCAGTCCCACCTCCATAGCTTTGCTGGACTCAATCCACACAGCAGTTCTCACAGTTTGAAGTCTTGTGTCTACAGCTCTCCCAGGGTGGTGTTACATGCTAGTGGCTCTAGTTCTGGGATCTTTGGGGCAGCCCCATCCCCACAGCTCTACTAGTCCTAGTAGGGACTCTCTGTAGCAGCTCAGACTCTACAGTCCCACTGGACATTGCCCTAGTGGGGACTCTCTGTGGTGGCTTTGTCCCCGTGACAAGTCAGTAAAATCAGCAACATGTGGACATATGCCAAAGTTTACTGCTTGCATTCTCCAGAGCAGTGGCATGAGCTGCATGAGCTGCACCTTGACCCATTTAAGCCATGGCTGGGGCCACCAAGGGACACTGTGCTATAATGTAGTGAGCAGAGACACCAGGCAGCCCTGAGCAGTGAGCCCTTTTTACCCTCCACACCCTAACATTCTGAGCCTATGATAGGAGAAGCAGTCTCAAAAGTCTCTGAAATGCTTTTGGAGTCATCCTCCCATTGTCTTGATGAATAAGACCTGACTTCCTTTTATGCATACTAATCTAACCAAATCATATGGTAGATCTCTTAGTCACATCCTTGGTATCCTCTCTCAAATATACCTTTTTATTCTTTACATAGCCAAATTGTAACATTCTGCTTCTCTTTTAGTTATACATTCCATCGTTGAATCATTTCTCTCTTCTCTCATTTTACTGTATGCAGTTAAAAGAAGCCACACTGCCCCTTTAATATTCTGCTTAAAATTTTTTCTGCCACATATCCTAGTTTATGGCTCTTAAATTCTGCCTTTCATAAAACCCTAGGGCACCGATACAATTCAGCCAAGTTATTTGCCACTTTCTAATAACTATGGCCATTGTCCCAGTTTTCCAATACTTTGTTTCTCATTTTTATCTGAGACCTCATCAGAATTGCCTTTACCATCTATATTTGTACCAACACTCTGATTATAGCCACTTAAGTAATCTCTAAGTTTCAGACTTTCCCTATATCTCTCCCCTTCTTCTGAGCCCTCGCCAGAATCACTCTTAACAATCTATTCATGGAAATGTAGGCTTTTTTAAAGCCAGTTCCTCCAAATTCTTTTAGCTTCTACCCATTACTCAGTTCCAAAGCTACTTCCACATTTTCCAAGTATTTGATATAGCAACAGCTCTACTTCTTGGTACCACTTTTCTATCTTAGTCTGTTTTGTGCCACTATAATGGAAACTTGAGATTAGGTCACTTATAATAAATAGAAATTTATTGTCTCACAGTTTGGAAGACTGGGAAGTCCAAGATCAAGTGGCAAGGATCTGGCAAGGACTTTCTCATTATGCGTTATGCCATTACATGGCAGAAAGCAGGAAGGGCAAGCGGGGGAGAAAGAGAGTAAAGAGGGCCAAACTTGTTCTCTTATAAGGAACCCACTCCTGTGAAAACAAACTCATTTATGACAATGGTATTAACTCATTCATGAGGGCATAGCCCTCAAGGCCTAGTTTCCTCTTAAAGTTTCCATTTCTTACTACTGTTACAATGGCAATTCAACATGAGTTTGGGAGGGGACAAACATTGAGACCATACTAGTCCCTATCTAGTAAACATTACCACAACCCATTCAGTTGTTCAATCCAGAAACCTGATTCTCATGTTTCCCTCTTCATTCTGTAACTCCCATAGCTAAGCTATCACAAAGCTATTTACTCCCTAAATTGTTTCAAATCCAGTCACTTCTCTTTATCTCTATTCCTCAACTGAATGACCTCCTCATCACTTAACTGGTTTCCCTCCTCCTGGTCTTCCTACTTCTCACTCCTTCTCTGCCTAGAATCTAGGACGATCTTTCTAAATACAGTATATTCATGTAGCTCGCCCTTCCTTCCACTTTCAAAGCCATTAGTAGCTTATCCATTGCTACTTGAAGACAGTCCACACTCCTTTAAATTGCTTCAAGATCTTGCATGATTTGGCCTTTCCTTACAGCTCTAGCCTAATTTCCTGCTTTCCCTAGCTCTAACCTAATTTCCTGCTTTCCCTAGATCCTCCCCCTCCTCCTCTCACACAGAATTAAGTATATTGAGCTATTTTCATTTCCTCATTGCTACATCCTGTCTTCTCAATTGCCTACTGACCTGATACATAGCGTTCCCTCTTCTTTGCCTGCTTAAGTTCTAGTCACTATCCAGATCTCAGTGTAAATGCCAATTCCTGCAGGAATCCTTCTCTGACTGCCGACCCCAAAAGCCCATGCTCTTTTGGCCCTCTATTATAGTACTTATCTCACTAGACTGTACCTAAATGTTTGCTAGTCTTTGTCTCCTACAAGAATGTTGGCTCTGTAAGGGTATGCACATTGGCTGTTTGTCCTATATATTACCTAGCATTTAGCTTGGCACATAGTAATTACCCTTAAAACATTTTTAATTGAATATGCAATTGAACAAACAGAAAATAACAAGTATTCTGATGTGTCAATAACTCAACACAGGAGAAAACTGTATATATGCATTAGGATTGCTTTTCATTTCAACTAACAGAAAACGTTCAGTGGCTTATCAAATAGGGGTCTAATTGTTTCACATAATTAAAAGTTCAGAGGTAGGCAGATGCTGACATCAGTTCAGTGGCCCAGCAATGTCAGCCCTGAAGTTTCCATCTTCTTCTTGGCATTTCCTTCAGAACATGTGCATTCCAGCAGGGAGAAGAAAGAGAAGGAAAGAGCTTTAGAGCCAGAACTGTGCCCACATAATCACCCCTAGTTCCTAGGAATTGAGGTTGGACTAGTCAATAGAGAATGCCTGCCCCAGAGAGCATGGAATGAATAAACTGACAAACTGGCATGCTGTAGCTGGACTGCATTAAGTTCCCTGGACAAATAACCAGTCAAATCATTGAGTAGTGGAGGAGGATTATAATAACAATGGGCCATTCAGGCTTGATGGTCATTCTAGTCAGTGTGAGAGATCATGAGGAGAGCTTCATTCTCTAATGGCCAATGATGCTTTACACTAAAAATCCACATTCTATGTAAGCTATGTGTGTAGCTATGTGAGTCAGTTGTACAGATTAAACAATACTCTGCTCTATCTACAGCTTCTCTTATTCTACATTCTTATAGATCTTATGCTAGATACATAAAGAACAAGAAAACTCTTTGTGCGGTCCTTTGCATTCTGACCTGTTTGTCCAATAATCTTGCCTAGCTGAACCCAGAAGTGAAGTAACGGCATCATCATCCTCTAGATTTGTGCTGTCTATTAGGGTAGCCACTAGCCACAGGTGGCTTTTAAATTTAAATTAATTAATTAATTAATTAAGATAATTAAACAAAAATTAAAATTTAATTTCTCCATCTCATTAGTTACGTGTAACTAGTGGCTTCCCTATTAGATAGTGCAAAGTGGAACATTTCTCCTTTTTGTTACATAATAGTTGTACATATTTGGGGGTACATGTGATATTTTGATATATGCATATGAGGTGTAATGATTAATTCAGGGTAATTGGGATATTCATCACCTCAAGTATTTATCATCTCTTTATGTTGGGAACATTCAAATTCACCTTTTCTAGCTACTTTGACACATATAATGAATTATTGTTAATTTATTATACACTTCAAATTCCACACTGGCTTTTAATAGCAATTTTATTAAGGCCAATTATTATAAATGTACCCCAAACTGCTTAGGTGAACATAGGCAAAGATATTTAGAGGAGGTCTGTGAATATAACTTTCTGCAATTGGTGGTTACCAGAGGCTGGTAAGGGTAGTGGGGGAGGAAGAGAGGAAGGGAGGTTGGTTACTAAGTACAAAAATATAGTTAGATAGAAGGGATAAGATCTAGTGTTTGATAGCACAGTAGGGTGACTATAGTTAACAATAATTCCTATATTCCTTTAAAATATTTATTGCCATATTTTATAAATAAAAAGTGTTTTCTTTACTAAGTGGTTCATAGTATTGCATTTCCTTGTTTCTACTTTATTTTTTCTATTAATATTTATGCATTTTCTAGTGTTGGTGTTTCAAGTCTCAGAAACTACAACTTTGGGAAGATGGCACTTTCACTTTTGTTATTAATCCCATAAATTAAGTTTTAAAAGGAAAGATTAATAATATCAATATTTGGATTACAAAGAAAAAGTATTTCATATTTTTAAGAAAATTCTATAACCATGACTTTTTAGGTAGGAGGCACTCTGTGGGAAGTATTCTGATTACATCATATTTTACAATTCAGGTTAGACATCATTTTACTAGTGAGCACTAATGTATGGCCTGCTTTGAGACTTTCAATCAAATGGAGAAATCCATGTAAAAATTGTACACATTTGGAAGCCTGTTTAAATTATCAATAAAATCTTCAGTTGAGTTTTAAATTGTTGAATGTTAAATACGATATTAAAAGGTAACTTGGAAGAACTTTATTTTGATATTATTGACATAATCAAAAACAAAAGTAAACTAATGTTAGTTTATATTTTAGTGTTTAATTTAACTTTATTAATAGATCAGATGAATCTTCAAATTTCACACAGGTTTAATAGAAACTTTTTTATTTGCCATTTTTATATAGAATAGATAAATATAAATAGCCATTTGTGCTTAAAAGGAACTAATCTACTATTCATGAAAAGAATAGAAGGCTATTTCTCTGCTAAATTCTGCAGTTTAGAAACTCATATCAGAACATAGATCATTGCTGTGACCCTTGTATGAAAATATTTTGTTTTCTTGATCATATTCCTTACAGAATTCATGTTAACATACAAAGCCAGAAATGTGAGCCTTTGCAAGTTCATTTCTTTCTCTTCAATCTCTGTGAATAGATTTGAATTAGTGAATAAGATAATATTAGATGTGATATTACAAATCATTGTGAGAAGCCTCTAAGGATTAGATTTCAAGGACTGCCATCTGGCTGATGACTTTATGATGACACTGTCATGAGATATCATTTCCTTATTTCTATTCTTGGATCACTCTTTAAACAAGAAATGAGCATTAACTCTGAATTTTCTATCTGTAGCTATATGAGGGCTTCCACAACTACCAACCAGCCAGGTGCAAGCTTATCAAGTAGAAGGACTGGTTCTAGTGTCAGAGAGTTAAACATGGCTAGAATTTCCTTATCTAAGCTCCCAGATACCAGAAAAATCCTTCTAAGTTCTAAGAAAGATTTAGCATGTATTTGTGCATACACATAAGAGGGCTGTCCAGAAAGTATCCAGCCACTGTTAATGTATTTTTCATATTACATGGCTGGATACCTTCCAGACAGCCCTTGTATGTGTATACATATATGCACATATATATATATGCATATACATGTATATACATACAAACACACTATTCTTTCAAATAATACATCAGTATTCTTTCCTTCTTAATAATAAATTTCAAATTTTAATGATTACAATTAATAGTATATAATCTGAAAAAATGATCACGTGTGTTCTCCATCTTTGGCAACCTTGAAGGCACTTGTAAATCACTCTTTGCTTCTCTATTCCTAGTTTCCCTTCTCCCTTCTCCTTTTCTCCCCTTTAAGGAAATGAGAAGAGAGGAAAATTAAGATGTATTATTCTTGCGGCAAGGAACTACTCTAGCTAGACACTGGATCTCTTTCACATTCTCCAATATGTTGTTCTAGTAATTATTCTGCTTTCTTTCTCTGGCATCCTCAACTTCTTTCTTTTTACCCCTCCCCTTCAAACGATCAACATGCTCAAGTCTCCCTCATCTTAAAAAAACCTTTTCTGTGGGAGGGGCAAGATGGCGGACAAGAAAAACCACCAAACGGAGTGTCTCTGCAAGAAACACAGATTTTAGAAGAAAGTAAAAAAAATAAACAGGCAGACAAACATAGATCAGATGAGGGTTGGAAGGAATGGTGCCTGAGCAGAAGTGGAAAGAGAAAGGCAGTGGCAGGGTCTAAACCTCCAGAGGCTTAGAGACCAGCGACAAGGATAGGTGGAGCAATTAAATTTCCCCTCCCTTGCATCTGGGACTGCTGGTGGGCTCCTGAGCAGTTGGAGAGACCTGATGACACCAGCACAGAGACAGCTGCCACGAGTGAGTGGTGAGCCTCTTGCAGACAGGGCACCAGGCTCCCAGCTCCTTGGAGGCACCTCACGGCCAGCAGACCCCAGCCGATAGGCAGGGGCTATATTGCTTCATTCTCCCCTTTCCCTTCCCTAGCCATGGCTGCTGAGAGAGACAATTTAGCCACCACTTGGAGGCATCTACAGGGAATGGGACCTTTTCTTTTGGGGCCCTACAGCAGACTGAGGGGTACTCAGACCGTGAGCTACCTACCCGCCAGCCGTCCCAGGTACTGCTTGCCTGGTGACTCCAGCAGAGTGGGCAAATCCCAAGATGGAGAGACATAGATCCAGCTTGGGCACCCCGTGGGTGACTTGAGACCAGCACTCCTCTCCCTGGAAGGGTCAGGGATTGATCTCTAGGGCCCAGGGGACAGGCCTGCAGACCAGATCCCATACACCCAGGTCTCAATTGCATTGCCTCGGGGCACAGAAGGGATATTTGTGAATAAACCTACTGAGGTGTGTGTGCCTTCAGGGGCAGATCAGTGTGCTTGAGGGGCAACCCTCCTCCCATGGCAAGGCTATGTGCCCCACCCAAGGCTGCGTGTGATCCTGGGCAGGGACCCTCCTGGCGCACATCGCAGCCAGGGGAGATCCACTGGCTTGAGGTACTGCCTGCTGGCAGAGGCCCAGGAGAAACTGCGAAATAGGGGAAGGTGGAAAGGACCAAGTCCTGCTCCAGACTGCAGGTCTCTGACAGCCCCACCCCCACACGCATACTTTGTTAAATCCAGGTGAATCTGATTCAAAGCCTCTACTCAAAGTTATTATATCAACATTTACTAAATTCCTATGATTATATATCCCTTTTTGAGACAGAGTATTTGAGATTATGTCTAACTGTACCTCTATGGAAAAAAACAAACAAGAAAGTATAAGCAATCCTTATGAAACACATATGGCAAGAAAAAATCAAACAACCCCATTAAAAAGTGAGCAAAGGACATGAACAGAAATTTTGCAACAGAAGATAGACTAATGGCTAACAAACATATGAAAAAATGCTCAACATCTCTAATCATCAGGGAAATGCAAATCAAAACCACAATGAGATATCACTTATCTTCAGTGAGAATGGCCTTTATCAAAAAGTCCCAAAACAATAAATGTTGGTGCGGATGCAGAGAGATAGGAACACTCCTACACTGCTGGTGGGGACTGCAAACTAGTACAACCTTTGTGGAAAGCAATATGGAGATACCTCAAGCAGATACAAGTAGAACTACCATTTGATCCAGCAATCCCATTACTGGGCATCTACC
>VBSM01001483.1:17233378-17244260 GCA_008086735.1 Cheirogaleus medius
GGTGAGTAGATGTGGAGCCCATTTTCCTGGTCTCGTGTTGCCTCACTTTGGATATAGACAGACATTTTTACGATTCGCTCGCTCACATTCCAAATGAATGTAAAATTGTATGGGTCTGAATGAACCTCTGAATCTATGTCACTGATCCAATATCAAAATATTTATAACTCAGATAAGGATACCAGGACACAGAGAATTTGTGACTTTCCTAAGGTCAAAATACCAGCTCATGTTAATTCTGACACAAAATTTTTGTATTTTCTATCCGTCTTCTTTTTTTGCTTTTAGTTTTTTTAATGTTTACATTTACATGATGCTAGGTTCTCTAATTATTTAAGACTTTTATCATGTAGAGCGATTTGTTACTTTTTAATATTTCAAATAATTCTGTCAAGTCTTCTCTGCCTTGGCTAGTATATTAACATGGCTGGCTCCAAGAGGGCATCTAAGCAAATATTTGCCATTCTTTCTGGAAAAACAAGTTTCTCTTCATCTCTCTATTTGTATGCCAAAGTTTTGCCGAAGTTTGCTTTTGAAAATAGATTACCTGGTAGAGCTTTATGATTGTAACTTTGAAAGTACAAGTCAGACTCAAATAGTGGCAGTTGTATATGCACCAGTGTGGTTACTACATAATGAAAGTATCTAAGGTAAAAAGTCTGATATTGATATATAGTTACCTTTTCTAATTAACTACTTCAGTAAAAATTAAGCACTCACTCTTTGCCAGATACTGCAATAGATGTTGGGGATGGTGAACCAAATTTTCCCTGTATATCTGTTTATGAATCTATATTCTATGAAAGTATAAATTATTTTTCTGAGAAGAGGCATAATATTCTATTAATATCAGCTTTTCCTTCTTCCAACATATATTGGAAGACTTCTATTTGTTGTATTTATATATATATATATATATATATATACATATATATATATACACATTTTTAATTTTTGGTAGAGATGGGGTCTCGCTATGTTGCCCAAACTGGTCTTAAACACCTGGCCTCAAGGAATCCTTCTGCCTCAACCTCCCAAAGCGCTAGGATTACAGGCATGAGCCACCACACATAGCAAAAGAATTCTAAATAGCTATGATTTAATGGGAGAATATATAGAATTTGATATTTACTTTCACTGTGTTGATGAGCTAAGATTTTTTTAAAAAATGTATCTTTCATAGAATTACTATTACATATTTATCTAATACTATTATTATATCATCTGAGTATATATTCCATTAACCAAATAAATGTTTAGCTTTATTAGTTCTAACACCAATACTTTTATTTTAATCACATTATTTTTCATGAAGATTAAAATAATTGTAACTGTATTACATGTTGCAAGTTTTAAGAGCTACTTTAAAAATATATGCTTCAGAAAACACATGATTAGATGGGGGAAATTATGATGTTTATATTTTCAAATGAGAAGTAAAAAATATATTTGCCTATCAAAACCACTACATTTTTACAGTACATATGATAAACTACTGCTTTACCTCTAAAGAATGCAATTTTTTTCTCCAAAAACTCAAACTATGTAACTAATTATTTCTTTTTAAATCAAGAGTGGATGTGGAATTTTATTAAATGCCATTTTTTTAAGAGACAAGGTCTCGCTCTGTTGCCCTGGCTAGAGTGCTAGAGTGCGGTGGCATGATCATAGCTCACTGCAACTTCAAACCCCTGGGCTCCAGTGATCCTCCTGCCTCAGCCCCACAAGTAGATGGAACTACAGGCATGAACCACGTCCCCTGGCTAATTTTTTTTTACTTTCTTTGTAGAGATATGGTCTTGCTATTTTGCTCAGGCTGGTCTTGAACTCCTGGGCTCAAGCGATCCTCCCACCTCGGCTTACCAAAGCACTGGGTTTACAGGAGTAAGCCACCACACCTAGCCCTATCAATGAACTAATTATTAAGTTTAGTCATGAAATCTGGTCATATAATGGTAGAAATGTTGTAAATAAGAAAGGGAAAATTTTTTTTAAAAAACTAGAGTGTATCAATAAATCATTTTTCCCACTGACAATGTTTACCTAGGAAGGAAAGTGCAGGAGTGAAGTGAGCAATGGTTTCTCAGAGAGGTGGAGGGGTAGCAATAAGCTCTGACCATGTTTCCTGTCATATAGCAGGGAAGTGGAAGAGTTGATATCAACTCTAGAAAGTTACTTGCAGAGCCAGTGATTCCCTCAATAATCATCTGTAATGTGTGTGAAATTTAATTCAACAATTTGATTTACACCAAAAAGTGAACAGATAGATCAAACTCAGGAGCACAGTCATCTGAATGGCATTCATCTTTCCTAGCTGTGCTGTCTCATCCTGTGTCAATTAAGCTTTCAGGTCATTTTCAAAGATATTTCCAAGTAAAATGTATTGCAGTTATCCTGTAAACTCGCCTTTCCTCTTGCACTGCTTTTGCTGTGTAAATTGTATTTCTTTGGGTTTACAGAAATCATACAGCAAAATAAGGAAAAGGGAGCATTGGATTACAATTTAAATCCCATTCTGTGGCTAACAAAAGTAATTCATAACTATACTTCTGTGTACATTAATAGGGAAGGGACCAAATTGTTCAGTAGTCAACTTGTGTGGGATTTTAAAGTGTTATGTCAGCATCAATGTTGTCAACTAGCATATACCTTGAAACCAACTAAAGCAAATCATTTGATTAATCATTAAGGGTCTTATTTAAATTACAACATCTAAAGAGCATATTTTTTTATTTTGAGAAATCATGTCAGCATAAGAATGAGCCAGATGTTTTACAAAATGGTATCCATAATTTAAAGTATGCACTCAAAGGATTTCTAATTCAGTTTTCTTACGATTTGACTATGCTAAAATTTGGAAAAACACTCTTAGGTAACATGAGAGAAAGTAAAATTCAATATGCAGATATTTTTACTAACGCTCATTTATGAGTATTTTTGCCAAACTTTACTAAGTATATATTAACTTCTTAATACTTATAGCAGTGAACTGTATAGTTTTAATGAAGTGTGAATTTATGCTTTTTCCTAGATAATGTTAAAGAATGTGGCTTATGTGAGGATATTTTTATGTTTCTAAAGGTTAAGAGATCTCAAAGATTTAATTACTCTGACAACGGAAAATGTGAACTTGGTTTTCTAAAGAACAGAGCCTACAGAAGTGTTGCTTATAGTAAACAGATTGTTGACTAATCCTAAGGGAGAAGCCATCAATTAATTCACTGAGAATCTTTTTCTTCACTAATTCATGTCACGAAGATTTGGGGCAAAATCCACTTAGTTGATGTTATATATAACAGATGACCATCCATGTGTTCTAACAGTCTTGCCTCTTTTCCTGCAAAATTATTAAAACTTGTATCAGGAACTGGACTTTAAAAATCCATCCTAAATCCCAAATATATGTAACTGTACTATAACAAAAATAAACATTTCTTCTTTAGGGATAATCCATGAGTTATAGATATTTGTAACATGGTTTCTTATAGGAAATGCTTAGCTTTGGGTGCATAGGTTTATTTGGGAATAACCAGACTCAAAGAGATGCTGCCCTTACTGTGCCTCCTCTCTTTTATTTGTTAGTTCTGTCACTTTCCCAGTGCTCCTGTCCCCACCTTTGCCTGCCTCCTTATTCCTTTTTATCCCCATCTCAGCCTCAATGGTATTTCTCTATTATTGTTGGCATTTGCTTCCCTCGGGCTCTTGCATTCTGTCAGGTCTTATATACCTGTTCCTGCCCACATATTTCCTCATCCCCAGTGGCTACAACATGTCTTGTATCTCAGCCCCCTCCAGAATTGTCTTGCTTTTCCAGGTCTCTTGCGCCTAAGTATTTTTCCTACTTTTCTAGACTCATGTTTTTCTCATCTGTATATATATTTCTTCCACATCTTCACTGTTATCTGCTTAGAAGATGGCACATAAGGACATTGTTATCCTTGCAAATCTTTAGCACAGCCACCGCATGGAGTATGGCTACCTAGTCATACTCCATTTTTCCCATAGTGTGTACAAAACATCTTGATCTGCATAGAAAGGTATCATAATTGAATGAATAAAATGTGTAAAATTTCCTTAGGTATTTCCCCCCAAGAAATATAGGAGAGAAGTAATTTTGAACCAGATAGAATAACACTTATGTCACACGGACACAGAGTTATCATGTTAGCATAGTGGAAATTCATTCCTAGGACCTTGACATTTATTCACTTCTCATTTTCAAATTATATGTACCTATTCATTGCAAATTATTTTTCCTGTATCTTTTACCAAAAAAAAAGCTGTCCTTACTGCAAGACTTCATTTGGAAAATAATTCATAAAAATATTCACAGTATATGTTTATTTCTCCTTCCCAGTCCAAACTGTAGTTACCTCTTAAATTTTGTGTGTTTTTAAAAATAATAACAAAAATGCTTACTCTTTTACATTCCTGTTGAAACAGGTTCACAAGACTTAGGTAAACTGGAAACAGTTAGTGTAAAAGTTAAAAAGCTGATTTGCTCCTTCCATCCTGTTCGTTGCCTTTTCACCACAGCAAAATTGTAAATGTAAACTTACTCCCTAGGAGATGAGCTGGGCTGCAATTTTCAGCTAATTGGGAGAAGCAGCCCTGAGTCGAGCACTGTCAGGCTGATTTGAGTCTTAAGATATGATGATGATTATTGTGTCAAATGTAATCAAGAATGTGGGCTCTGAACTGACTAAAGGGCTGGCTGTTTTTAATTCAGGTTCGTATATGAAGTAGACCTCCGGTTCACTGATAGTCACAGCTGGCTGTAAAAGAGAGCAATTTTTAAAATGCTATTTCATTCTCTTTGGAGCTGTAAGGATCAGAGATTGGATGCACAGGAGGAAAAACATCCTCATTTTCTCCTCAAAAAATCTATTTATTTTCAATATAATATACTTCATCTTGAAATTTCCCTGTGGCTCTATATCAATGGTCTTCAAACTTCTCAGACCCACTGCCATCCCTCGTTTCTTTCTTTTAAAATAATATTTAGTAATACCTTCTTTACTAACATAAACCAAAATTTGTAGATAATATACCCTACCAATACATGAAATGTTTTAAATGATGCTCTGGCTCTAATTTTAAAGAGAAAAAAGAGTAGTTCATAATAAAATAACATGTTTTAGGATCACTCTGAACATAAGCGAAGATTTTAGATGATGAGACTATGAATACAATATCAACAAACATGGAGTGACACCAGTATGTTGTACCGTGACTCAAATACCATGAGCAGCATTGGCCACCCATAGAGTAGTTTTCCAAAATGCTAAACAACTCTTGGCAAAAGTCCTAACAACACAAAGTAAATTGTGTTCTTGGATTTTTATGGCAGTTAGTTGCATGCCTGAAAAATTCAATGTGTCTTAAATCCTTGAGGAAAAATATTTTATGTTTATATGTAAAATTGAGTTAAGTTCCAGGTTCAGGTGTTTATAAACAGGATTTCCATATATATGCATGTCTAGTGGGACATTCCAAAATGCTGTGGGACTTGGGATAGCTCTTTGTTATGCAGGAAGTATACCAGCTCTACTGCCTCCCCATGGAATGCCAGTCCCTGTGGTAGTCAAACACCCTCTCTCGATTTCCAGAATGCCTCTTTTTTTGTGTGATTTGTATAATTTGGTTAAATATCTTTCCAGACAAAAACTGATTTGTGAATTAATGAAATAGCAATATTCTCTGAGAACCTAACCTATTTCTGGGTGATATGGTTGCCATTTTTACAAGACTAAATGAAATGAGCCTTTAATAGAGCTAGATGGTCTAGCCTAATCATTTAAAATTCTGTGATTATCACTGCAGTTATAGTCTATTTCTACCACTTTTATTGAATAGCATTGTCTCTATAAAAAGGTGATGATGACACTCTTCTATTCTCCTTCCCTTCCCATAACTATATCAATTGCCCTCTAACTAGTTGTTGACAAATGTAGTTAAATTTTATATAAAAATCACAAGAGATATTATTATAGCTACTTAGGACATTTAAAATGCTAAATGCTACTTATATAGAGGCTATATGAGAAATATGAACCTATTTCTTGAAGAGATTAACAAGGTAATTTAGTAAAACAACACAGATACATATGCATACAGAGATAAATAAAACCTACATCATCTAAATGTTTGAGACAAAAATAATTTTTACATTGAAGAATTTTTAGACAGGTAGGTAAGCAAAATGCAGCAGTCCATTTGCATTTCATCGGGGCATTTGACAAGGTCTTTCATTATATCCTTGTGAATAAGTTGGAGAAATATAGGCTAGATGCAAGGTAAATTGGATGGTTTAGAAACGATTTCATGCTTTTACACAAAGGATGTTGATTAATAGATCAGTGTCAAGTGGTGAAGGAAGACCTCTGGTATTATGCCACAAGGTTCTGTTTTCATTCCTGACACACTGGATGTTTCTGACAGAACATGAGTAGAGCTACAGAAAAGATGCTTATCAAATTTATGGGTGATAAAAAGCAGAGAGGGCACGTGTATGTTGGGTGACAGAAGCCAAATGGATGCCTGGACAGGATGACTTTGAAGCCTCTGTCAGGACTTGATGTCTGGGGACCAGGATCAAACTTATAGGCAATCTGAAAATTTGCCCAAATAAAGGGTTAATTTTGACAAAAGTTATTGTTTTTTAATGCCCTGTGTTTTTGCAATACACCTGAAAATATTGAATTAGCATTCTTTTCAGAAGTGCATTTTGAAAATTCAAAAGAAGATACATTAAGTTTTCATGGAATAGTAACAGAAACTCAGTCATTGACAACAAAATACAATGTGTTGCCCAGAGAAACAATCCACCATCTTATTTTCACTGCTAGTATAAAACTTGATGAAAGAAACGAGCTCCAAAAATTGAATAGCTACATGTTTACAAAGCAAAACACAATATTGGCCATAGAATTGCTCATTCTCACTTTTAAACATCTTAATTATAACAGAATAATAGTCTATTATAGAATCAGTTTTCTATAACAAAGATGATTATCTACAAATTATCATAAGGTTCAACTGAAATAATTTACGTGAGAACAACGTTAAACTTTAAAATTCCATGCAAATATAAATGACTGTTCAATAAATTCACATCAAGAAATAATTTTAAGTTTTTTTAAGAACAAGGGATTGTGACTTCATTTTTAGAAGCTGTGCCTTCTTGATAGGATTATTGATTTTAATTAAATTTATTATCTATTAAATGCCAGGAACTGTAGTGAATTCTTGCCCTCAAGGAATTTACAATAAGTTGTTGATGATGATGATGATGGTGAATATAGAGACTGTATTAAGTAGTGTATTCATATGTCAGAGGATTCTTTGGGGGGGGAGTATTTTTTTATTTCAGAATATTATGGGGCTACAAACACTTTGATTACATATATTGCCTTTGCACTGCCTCAGTCAGAGCTACAAAAATGCCATCCCCAGGTGCAGCCCTCAGATTCATTCTTTTAGTGTTGCAGTTCTAATTTTAAAAAATCCTTAATTTCTGACTATTCTTCATAAATTTTAATTGATCTTATAAAAAGCCATCAATACATTCCATAGTATCTAGGTTTTTTTAAATGCAGTTTTTTCAGCCTGGTAATTAAAAGTAAGAAAGCAAGGAACTTTGAATCTTTATTTTCACAAGTTTTAAACAGCTCAAGCTATTTGTTTTTTTATTTCAGAATATTATAGGGGTAGAAATGTTTTGATTACATGATTTGCTTTTGTGCAGTTTGAGTCAAAGTTCTAAGTGTGCCCATCACCAAGGTAGCATGCACTGTACCCATTAGGTGTAAATTTACCCATCCCCTCCTCCCCACTCCCACCTACTTGGTGTCCATTGAGTTTTATTACCATATGTGCATATGGGTGTTCATCAACCAGTTCCAATTTAATAGCGAGTACATGTGCTGTTTGCTTTTCCATTCTTGTGATACTTTGCTTAGAATAATGGTCTCTAGTTCCATCCAGGTTGTTACAAAAGGTATTAGTTCATGTTCAAGCTATTTGTAATCCCACATCTTGTCTCATAAATCATCTCTGAGCCATTAAAATGGGTTTAAAATTTAAAGGACAACTCTTTTAGAATCTACCAAGACTTAGTCATTTTGAGAAATTAATTCATTTCTCAATTGCTCTTATAAAGATGTATTTATTTTACTGTAAAATTTCTAAGAAATAAATGTATGAAGTGTTTGATTTTCATGTTAGATATTTTTATGTAAAACATTTTTCAAAATGTATAAACAGCCAGATAATATCTGTCTGATTAACATTTATTAAATTACCATTATGAGAAGGCCACAATTATATGTACTGTAATTTTCTATGAATTCATAAGAATTAAAATATCTGATTGCTTCCTGTAATGCCCTCCTTTTGAATAAAATCCTCAAGCCTATATCTCAAGTCCAAAGTGCAGTATTCATTCTAATGTATCTCTTAGATGGCAGCTGAAGATAATAAGCAAAGGAATAATAATTTCTTTGTCTTCATACACACACATACCATAATCCTAATTCATATATTAATCACAGAAAACAAAGGGCTTTTGCTAATAGTAACATATTCATATCCATTATATTTGCCTCACAGGGAGTTTGGCAAGTCTACCTTGAGAACAGTGGATTAGATTGGGTGTTTCCAGCTTTGCTACTTATTTTGGAAACTCACCCAGCCTCTCTAAAAGTCAGGTTTCTTCTATAAACTGTGCATGGTAATAACAACCTGCCTCATTAGCCTCATCAAGCTATTTAATTTATGAAAGGAGATGATATCTGTGGATCCTGTGAAAGGAGCTTGAAAACTGGATGACATTGTTTTAGTGCAAAATACTATAACAATAAATGTTGAATATAAAAGCCTCTTTCAAAAGTGCATTATTAGCCATAATAGAGTGCTGAGTAAGGGAATAGGTGATAAAAGTCACAAATATTTAGACACCATAACTCAGAGTTTATATCAGAAATTATAAAATCATTTATGTTTCAAAATTCTGCTGCTAGAACTCCACTGCTAAGTTCATTTCGTCTGTTGATATGTTTTTAGCTACTTCTTTACTTTTAAAGTGAATCTGCTATGTGTCTGCTTTTTGATCTTAGAAAATTGAACCTGTCTGCCTTGCTATCTTCTGAATATTATGTATTGACATCTAACAATCTACAGTTTTATTTTTCTCTAAGTTATTATGAATGAGAATATATATATTTGGTTGACCGCACAGTCTTAGGAGATTTTGAAGAGTTGATCCTAAGCTCATTTTTTAAATTGGTTTCTATACCATTCTCCACATATCCTTTTAGAAGAGAAGTGACTTAATCTAGGCTATCAATGTTAGGAAATGTATCTTTTAAAGAGATTAACACTACAAGTGACCAAATCAACTTAAAGATTCACATCATACAAATCATTGAGTGTTTAGAGCAGAAATTGTGTCCAACTGTAAGCCCAACCCCAATCTAAGTTTGTAATTATCTAGAAAGTAGTATTTACTACATTTTTTCTAAAGATCTTTTATAGTTTTATAAGTGCCCAAGATAATATTTTGAGTCTCTGTATATGAACCAAACCAAATGTAATCCATTACTCCCAACATTATATTTCAAACTTCCCAAATAGTACCTTTTAATATTATATCAGCAGAAAAATATATAGATCTTAAAGTATTAATCTCTTTAAAAATACAAGAAAGAAAAATTGTGTGTGTGTATATATGTATTTCCTCTGTTCATAATATTGTATACATTTCCTTTCATCAACTAATGTTTCTCAGTGATTTATGACACAGAAACACAAATCAAATGGAACAAGTAATGCAAACAATAGTAGAAAGCACATTTTTTACTGCTCTCTCCTAATACAAATCTCTTCTTTTCAGGAATTTCCTAATGAT
This sequence comes from Cheirogaleus medius, assembly GCA_008086735.1. Classification (NCBI taxonomy): domain Eukaryota; kingdom Metazoa; phylum Chordata; class Mammalia; order Primates; family Cheirogaleidae; genus Cheirogaleus; species Cheirogaleus medius. The sequence continues at coordinate 17,243,286 of VBSM01001483.1, forward strand.
TTTAGGGAAAGTACATAATTATTGTTGTTTCCCTAATGATATATTTTGCAAATCTCAATTTTAACAACAGTTATAGGGTAAAAAACATGAAAGAGATAGGATCGGTATTTTAAAATTCCTTACATGATTGATAATGCATATATTCTCTTACTATCTAAAAGTAAAGTCTAAGTGATATATTTTTTTTCTAAAATATCTATATCATTGAAGGAAGTTTACACAGATAGCTCCAAAGCTGTGGTTTATCTTTGGAGGATTAATCTATTTTTCATGCAAGTGTGTTGCTACTGCACATGTTAAAAAGTCATCCTGTGTTGTCGGGGGTGACGAAAGATGGGAATGAGTTTTCTGAGAACTAATCAGCAATACTTTGGGAACATTTAGGTCATGGTTTCCAATTAACTCTGGAGAGTTTGAGTAATTTAGGACCAGACCTCAGGAGAGAGGGGATGAAAACCTCGTTAATTCATATGTCAGTGAAAAGCAAACCAGCAAATTTGCGTTTAAAATGGATTTTTTGTTGTTTTGAAGCAAAAACCAGCTAGATCTTTTGTGCAATAGTTGAGGTAGGAGAATATCTTTGTATGTGTGTGTTCCCTTATGTGTAGGTATTTGTGTGTTTCAACAACCCTGCTTATGGTAAAGTGACAGAAAGTTAAATTTGTGCTCCAAAGTGAAGGCCAGGATTCAGTGGCATAAATTTCTTTGCAGTTTTCTTCTTTAACTACAATGAATATATCAGAGAGGAGTGGACACAAATATCTATCTTCAGAGTTAAAAAAAAAAACTTCTTTTCTAAAATGTAGACTTGGACTACAATCCCAACTCTGCCACTAACTTGTATACAACCTGGGGAACATCATTACAGTTCTCTCAGAATCAATCTCTCCAACAACAAAATAAAACCACTGATAACCTGTCCTTTATATCTAAAAGGTTTCTTATTTTTATGAAAAACCAATTCAATTAGGCAAA
>VBSM01001483.1:17244360-17295853 GCA_008086735.1 Cheirogaleus medius
TCTGTATAGAGATTGAAGCCACTGAGAGGGAACGAAATATCCAACTGAAAATATGCAAAGAAAAAGAGAAGCAGAGTGTAGGTGGAAAAATTGAAAATACCGTATGAAATGATGAGAAAATAACTCTGAATATGTTTTAAAACATTTAAAGAGCTATATGGGTGTTAGCTTTGAAAATTATCTTTTATGCTGTATCCTACATTCATTATTTCTCACACTGTCCATAGTGTAATTAAAAGGAGAGAGTATATTCCTTACTTTATAGTTAGATAACAGAGGACAGAAGAATCTTCTCATTGCCACAACTCTTATGTAGTCTTATTTCTAGGAAGATGGTACCCAAAGACAGATAAAGCCACAGAGTTGTTACTAGGAAAGGAACTAATGGAATACTGGTCCAGGCATTGTTGACAGCTTTTTCTTACATTCATGCTACTCATTAGTGCAAATTACTGATTGAATTGCTACAGATTAAAAGGAATCATTTCTACAAAGTGCTCTATATTCATAGGTATCAAAATTCTAGCTGCCCCTCGTAAATACAATATAAAGTTGTTCTAAAGCATCGAAATGCAACTTATTTACTAGCAAACTAGTAGGAACTTTTATAGTTACAGAGAAATTGAACTTCAGATTAACTCTGGCTCTGTGAGTAGTGTTTGATGTTGTAAGAAATTTTTTGGCCCTGGTCCAGGTGTTGCTAGGGTACTCATTTTCTCTGACCTATATCCCACAAACAAAAAAGGAAAAAATAATGGTCCTGTAATCCTTCTTCTAAAAATATCATAGGAAATGATAGTGGTTGAAATGCAAGTAAACTAGGAAGAAAAGATTCAAAGCATTTTATTTGGTTATTCCATTGACAATACCAGGGCACAATGTTATTTAGCAGAAGATTGAATGCTGTGAATTTCTCCAATTTGTCACACTTATGAAAACACCTGGGCGAAATAACTTTCCATATCAGATTGAACCTTTTTTCTAAAAATATTCAATGTGTTGATGTGTTTCTTTTGATTATACACATACACATACTTATAATCCTGCAATATAATGCACTGATAAGGCATTTCTCATCCATATATCTAATAATGGAATATTGTCTATATATTAATTAAGCTCTTCAGGCTTACTTTAGAAAGGAACAAGTTTTCCTCCCTTTTTTCTTTTGCTTTTTATGTATGAGGTTGGCCCATAAGAAACTGGTGATATTCAACTCAGTAGAAAATCTGGAGTCTTAGAGATTGATTCAGAGATACCATGGTGTGTGTTGGGGGAAGATCTAATGCCTGATCAGAATATATTTATCTGATGCTTCATTAATAATCAGTTCTTAAAAAGAATATGGATATGCTGAAGGCATGGATTCTGTGATTCTTTACTTTTCATGTGAAGTTGTCTCTGGGTGAGCACCTTCTAGGGCAGGTGCAGGGTTGTACTAAGTTTATAGCTCCAGCACTTAACCCCTTCAGTAGATTCTTGCTTCTAACTGGTGATAATACAAGTCTGCATTATCTATAGCTCTCCTTAAAGGGTGACCAAAAGTGCAGTAGCTCTTCAGACACAATTGCTGCATATGAGAATCCTCCATCCTGTCCCCTTTGGAGACCACAGTCTGTCTAAGTAGTTGTATGTTTCTTCACATACATTCCTTAGGCAAGCATATTTTAAAAATCCTTATTTAGAGTGACAATTCAACAGGTCAGGTTCCCCAGAAAGAAGATTGTGAGAATACAGTTAACATGAAGGGATATTATTGGCATGTTCTCAAGATAAACACCTGTGAGGGGAGCAGTCACAACGACAACAATCAACACTTCCTTCCCCCTCCCTTCCCTACACTTCCCCTCTTCCCCCTCAGACCAGGCGGAGCTTTGAAGTCTGAAGCTAGGGTACCCTTTTAGCATTGTCTTGAGTTGCAGCAAAGGAGCTAGGCTTTTGTATCCCACACATCATATACCAACCAGTCAATGGGTGCAGTCAGCCTCAGGGATGAAGGGGTTAACTTTGAGCTAGGAAACTGTCTTTAGCTGAAGCCAATTCTCAGATAGGGATGACAGCTGAGGACTGTCAGCCAGCAGCACTCTTGGCAGCTGGGGCCAGAAGTATTTCAGTTCTGAAGAGGGGCCTGGACAGCCCAACCCAGCAACTGCTATACCAGTAGTTCTCAAAGTTTGATCCCTAGCAGTAGTGACTCTCAAACTTTAGCACATATTAGAAATGACTGGAAGGCTTGTTAAAACACAGCCTATTGGACTCCATCTAGAGTTTCTGATTTAGTAGGTCTAGGCTGAGGCCTGAGAATTTGCATTTCTAGTAAATTCTGAGATAATGCTGGTGCTTCCAGACTATGGCCCATACTCTGAGAACAATGTTCTACACTGCCCTTATTTACATATTGAAAATGGTATAGGGTACCCTTAGGAGTAGAAGGAAAACCTTTCCAAAGCAACGTATCATTCCTTACTCCATCAAATTCTCAGCTATTTTTGTGCATCATAAAGCTGAAATGGCTGATTATTAAACTTCATATATAAAAATGAATTTAACCAATACAGTAGATTCTATTTATAGAGCATTATTACAATTTCTAATTATCTGGTCATTGTTACTTTTAAAATACAACCAAATTTCCTCCGGGGTCTATAATTTGATTACCTGTACAGAAGAATTTTTAAAAATCCATATTCAAGATCTTTAGTTTTGTTCTACACAGATCTTTTATTTCCTTATGATTCTTATTATTTTTATAATATACTTTTATTTATTATATAAGCCATTTAAAGCCATATGGTTAAGGAAAATTTAAAAATATGTGATACATTTAGAGCGATTTTGAATACACAAATCTGGAAATTAAGTATCCTCGACTTATTTTTTATCTAGACTTGGCACAATTAAAATTTAGAAATACAATGTACATGCATTGATCCAGGAGAAAGGTTGTAGCTTTAAATCCCCCACACAAACAGGAAACAACAGTCTCACCTATGATCAAAGAGGCTTGTGAAGGAGCTCACTTGAAGAAATTTTCTGCTGTTACTGCCATTGAGTTTTTTAATTTATTTTCCAAATTAGAAAATATTGAGCCTGATGTCAATATTTCTGATCACCAGGGTATCGTTTAGGAAAATGGTTCCTTACTGTCTTGAAAGAGTTATTGTTCTTCCCTAAGGGCCTTATTTACAAAGCAGCAAACTCACTGGTAGGATTTGGCTGAAAATCTCGTTGTCTTGGTAGAATCCTTTCATCTGATTTATGTGCATTGCATTTTGCAAATAACTTGGAAAGTTATTGACCAGTTATTTTTGCTGGAAGGAGAGGGTAAGTGTTGCTTCTAGTTTAAGGATAGAGGCGCTAAGATGTATCAAGTGCAGCTCATCACAAAGATAATGCTGATAATAAAATGCGCAATATCTAATTCTCTAAATTTCACTCTGCCATGGCAGAGTTTCATATTGTCCTTTTCTTTTGTTTGAAATTGGACTACGTTAAAAAATATGTCAATGTCTAACCCTGCATTTGTCTTCTGGAATATGACAGCTTATTTCTATCTCAAATTTTGGGCTTGAGATGGAGTAAGTCTTAACACAAACTGGATGAAATTGCCACTTTTGTAGGTCAGAACAGGTCAATTGTCAGCAGTTTCATGTGGTCCAACTGGTACATTGTAGCATTAAGATTCTCAGAACTGTTGCAATGGTTCTGAATTTTGAAATCATAATAAATATAAAGATAAATAAATGAATGACGATTTTGATATTTCTCCTTGCAATGATAGGTCGCCTGCAAACTAGATAAGCAGGGAGCCAGCAGTCCAGGTTAGCCCTTGAACTGCATGAGGTTTAATTTATTTGCCCAACCAGAACACTACGCTACTTTTCAGCTGTGCAGTATTAAAGTTTATTTAGGAGTTGATAAATAGCTTAGTGCAATGCTTACTTTTTTCCAATAGTTGCATCCTCATAAACCTATTCTACCCTCCACCAGTTAATGCAGACAGAAGATTTTTATCCAGTATGAGCACTGAAACTATACTGTAGAAGACTGTGTGCTCAGCAAAAACCTCACCCATGATGAATAAACAGCTCTTCCGGGGGCTCTGCTGCCGGGGGCTCTGCTGCCGCTGGCTCGGCAGGAGTTGTTTATTGCCTGGTTTGCACATCCCATGATAAAGTTGCTGCTGAAATAAATTGCAGTTTTGCATAATTATTGACAATCACATCTTAACAAGCAGTGTGTATCATATTCAAGTGTTCAATTTTTTAAAATCCATTTTTAGCTTATGTTTAATCCCAGAAAGTGTTTGTGTAGTAATAGAAGGCAAATAAGGCATTTAAATAGAGTACTAATTTTCTCATTGCAGACAAAATTTACCTGAATCTTTTTAGATGGGATTGTTACTGCCTAAATCAATTTTCCCTTCCAAGCTATTATTATGTAGATTTTGCTAAGGGCATATGTGTGTGTGGATCCACAATACATATATTATATATATTATCAGAAAATATGAATAATTTTTTTAGAGTTTTATGTCATTAGGGAATTTGTTTCATCCTTTTTAAAGGACTAGAGGAATGAGGAGGAATGTGGGCAGAAGGAACTAACGTTTTTGGGTAGCAATAATGTGTTACTGTAGAACATGTGAGGCACTCAACTTTACATGCTTCATTGTATTTTAATTCTCATCATAGCAATAAATATTACAGATGAGAAACTAAGAAATCAGAGAAGTTAATAACTTGTCCTATCACACCACTGGTTAGGGACATTGGGAATTGAACCCAAATCTGTCTATTTTTTAAGACTCTAATTTTTCCATTACATGTAACACTTTTCTTTTGGACCATGCTCTCAGTTGTATGACCATCAGGTAATGCCATACGAAGTTAACACAATAATTATAACAAACAGGTGTCATGCAAAATTATGTTATGCACAATAGTTTCTAGAAAATATTATGTTTCTACTTGTTAGTATTTTGTCCCTTTGCACTCTAATTCCTTCTTTTGGTCTTTTCCTCCAGTGTTTATCTTTTGACTCAAAGTTTGTATTCTCTTGATTTTTCTCCTTGCCTGTCTAATGCTTGTTTCCTGTCTCAGGATGACATCAAAGACAAGCATGGTGTAAGGGTTTTAGGATTTTACCTATAAAGGTTAGTTTCAACTTTTGTAGCATATTAAAATAAGTTTTCCAAATTGACCAGCAAAAACTACCAAGACAGACAGATAGATAGATAGATAGATAGATACAGATATAATCACCTCTTTTCTGTGGAGGGGATTTATAGAAGTCCACAATTGTAATTTATTTTTAAATAGATATTTTTGCATTCCTCCCCCATGCAGAAGCCTTTAAGTTAAATAGAAATGAAGGTTAACAGCCTGCATGGTGTTCTAGTTGTTGTCACTTAAAGGAAGAGCTTTAGCAACAACTCATCCTTTTGTTGGTATATTACAATTTAGTCTCTCCATCTTTGCTCTTTTTGTGGAGTTCACTAGGTGCACCATTCTGATATTTGTGGATTACATCTGGATATTTGTTCCTTTGCAGAGTGAATGAGCGAGAGGCTGCTTTGGAAGAAACTCATAGATTACTGCAACAGTTCCCCCTGGACCTGGAGAAGTTTCTTGCCTGGCTTACAGAAGCTGAAACAACTGCCAATGTCCTACAGGATGCTACCCATAAGGAGAGACTCCTAGAAGACTCCAAGGGAGTAAGAGAGCTGATGAAACAATGGAAAGTAAGTCAAGTGTTTCCACTTTACCACTGTTGTAGATCCAATAGGACAATTCTCAGCATCTGTGCTTGTAATTGACAAACTGGGGACAAAATAAAATAGCTGTTTTATACAACCTGATATATTTCAGTATTTGGGCAAGGAGGAAAGAGGCAGAAAGAGAAAGAAAAGTCATTTATAGTTCCATTTAAACATCCCTATCTTCTAAAAAGTACGTATTTGGACCAGAAAAAAAAAAAACTTGTTTATAAAACTAGAGCTTTGGTCAAGGAGAAACTTTGCTCAAACAGAGAAATAAGTTAGGGATCAGTTTATTAAATTGAAAAAGTTGACATTTTTGAGTGTTTATTTAATATTTTACAGGGAAAGCATCTGTATGAATTGTCTGTTTTATTTAGCGTTGCTAACTGAATCAGTTTCCCTTCATTAATTTCAAATACATTTTGAAATGTTAATCTGGCATTTTGTAGCTTTCTTTCTAACATGATCTGTGAAAATAAAAATGAGATGGCTAAATTTGTCATAGTTAATGATCATATAATCTTTAGACAATTGTTTTTCCCAGAGACAAAAATTATTGCTATAAAGTTCTATATGCATAAACACTGAAAACAGAGTTTAGGGTAATTTTGCTTAAATGGAGTCTTGCTGGGAATCATATTCTGCAGTTCAAGGAGGCTCCTAAAGTTTATTCTCAATAGCCGATATAATTTTCTTGAACTATTATGGAGTTTTATTTTTTTCCTCACTTGATATATGAAGTTTATAAGTATCTCAAATACAATTTGAAGTGTTAGAATATCAATTTTATAGACTAATTCCATTTTTTCATATTTATAAACTATGATGAAAAAAGTGATAGTATATCCTGTGTTGAAAAATAATTCCAAAATCAAATCACAGTAAGCAAAGTTTCTTCTCCTTTCTTCTTCCTGTTGTTCTCCTCCTGTTTTTCTGTTTTCATATAATATTTGATCTACTTTGTTGCTCTGGTCCCTGGAATAGGTGATGGTGGCAAGTTATAGCTTCTGAATTCATCATTCTTGCTTTAGCATCCTCCTCTGATTCTACTTTATCCTCTAAAATGCATGTTAAGTTAGTATGATCATTTAGAGGTAATTTGTTTAGAACAATACCTGACTTTATCTTTGCAGGTATCTCCCATGGCTTGTGATAGAATATAAAGGCGATGCAAATTTAGAATTTTTTGCTCTCTCTTAGCTGTATGGTTAAGACAATGCACTGCTATACCTTATTTGGCTTATGTTATTTCAAAAATAAAATTTTATTTCACCTTGTAAATGCCCATAAAGCTACCCTATAATTTTAATAAATATATGAGTTCACATTTTTCTCAGCAGCTATGGTAGATAAATAATAAAATTCTGATTAAGTGGAGTTTTAGCAGATTACTTTGTAAAATAAAGAATAATCTAATGATTAAAAAATTATTTGTTGTCAGGAATTTTATAAAGCATCCCTTAAAACAGTGAATAAGTCTGGTTGAGAGCAAAGATAAATCCATTATCTCCTACACAATTTGTATTTATATTTGCAGTACTATATAATGAAAATTCATCTATAAACTCCACATCCTGAGAAACTGTAAGATTCTGAATCATTAAAGGAAAAACTCGCCATGTTTCCTAACTATATTTATTATGGCGGAACAGAGACTAAACTACATTTGTGTTTAGACTTCTGATCTTTCTTTCAAAAACAGTTGGAAATTATGCTGAAAATGTCTTAGTTTATGTCATATTACTTAAGAAAATGTATTTATTCTTTTTTTGTCTTCAGTGACATAAGAAAACCAAAGTTTCTTTGTTTCTCTCGTAAAGTCCAATGTCAATCAGGCTACCTTTCTCCATCTTTAAGCTATGGCATACATCACACATAACTTTCAGTGTACCCAAGGCAGAAAAAGAGAGAGCTTGCGAAGAAGGCAGGGGCTTTTTACTGCCTCAGCCCCAAAGTGATAAACTGTATTTATTATTAAAAGCCATATAAAACTCCCTTAGGGTTCCTGAAGACCTTGACATAGCATTTTCTCCTTAACTATAGTAGAATTAACTAAGATTCCAAAATTGTTTTAAAACAGAGATAGTTTTCTTCTTCCCTCACAGTCAATATTGTATTTTCTATAAATTCCAGTTGCCTACGGTTTAAACTACATTTTATGGATAGAGATGACATTTATAGCCAAGTCTTATTTTTAGTTAGATGATTGGATAACAGTCTTTTGATGAAAGATTTGGAGATGCCATGGTAAAAACTGTAAACTACTGAAACTATTGATTATTGTTAATGGCACATTTCAACCAATTGAACTGAGTCAGAAACTGGGGTTTGAAAGCAACAAATGGAAATGCAAAACTTGGAAGTAAATAAAAAAGAATACCTTAAGAGATTACATGCAATTTCAGTATTTCAGCTAAATGGAAGTGTTTGCATTTTTCCCTCTATGAATTTCTATTTTGAACAAAAGGAATTTTCTATAATATGTACAAAGGGAAAAAGTATAATGGCATGCCTTTTCACTTCACTTGAAGAAGCTTGTAGAATTGTGTTCATTGATTCATGCTATAGTTCTCATATATTAAAAAAAGGAAGTTCCAAATGCCTAGCCAAAGCAACAGCTCTCCCAACAGATTTCTATATATCTGTCTACCCAAAAGCAGTGATGTTTTACTTTACACAAATGCTGCTGAATGGAGAGAGAGGTTGAAAACCTTCACAAAATGTGTTTTTGTCTGTGACTGTCAATCAGTTTTTCTATATATGGAGACTCCAGCTCTTGCTAGATGACCTATCACTCTTGTTTATCAGCCACTTCATAGGATATTTAATTCTCCCAGCAATAATCATAATTCATAGGTTCTATAAGCATACATGTAACATGAAGCATATACTTCCTGAATAGAATTAATGTTATTAATTCTACTCTGAAACATATTATAATTTTCCTGTATTAGAAAAAATTTTTACTTACTTTTCTTACTAAAATCAAGGACATTACAGTTGTCCTTTCACTTCAGGATGAGGACATTTTTCTTATAAATATTATTATTTCTGATAGTCTAACTGGAACTTTTAAGCCAATGTATTTTTATAGAACACAATATAGAGCCCTGAAGGGTGAAAGTTGGGAATTTTTAAATTGCAAATTTATCTTTTAAATCACTAACTATATTCATAATTGAATCAAATTATTTCTTTGTTCAAAACATTTTCTGCTTTGAGCCTAAAAGAGTTGGCAAAGCTGTTCATGGTTTAAAGTTCTAACATCAAACCCTGAGTGAATAACTGATAATGGGAAGACTCTGCATCTTTGCAAATATTTCACAAGAGTTTCACAAATATTAAGTGGTTCTCTAAGCACTCATGAGAGATCATTGTGATACCAGCTTGTAAAGAACATATGTGGGTGTGGATATGTGGTGGGAAGAAATGGTCATAAAGGTGGTGTAATTAATATATTTTATTTTAGTGAAAGAAACTAAGGAGCAGTCATTATTTGAAATTCTTCCATCTGTGATCTGGGTCAAGTATAAGGCCACATCTTTTAATTTTTCTAATCTCATATGGTTTTACCCACGTCTCCTCTCAACTCCCGCCCCATTACAAAAATTCTCTTCTGTTACATAAAACATTTTCAGAGAGACAAGTTTGATAAACTTTGAATTGCATGTATGAATTTACCTGCAAAAGAAGATATCTTTGATCTCTAATACAGTATTGAAATTATGGAAATAGCTTCTTCAATGTTTACTACCAAAATATTGGCCTACTGATTAATTCCAAAGGAAGGAGAAAGAATGCAACCTTGGAAGCACAATTAGTTTCTTGAATAAATTGAAGTATCATATTTCTTGGGACATCTGAGAATAGAGAGGTAATTTAAGGATCCCTAATTCTAAGGAAAGGAAACCTTCAGTGCATTCCTTTCTGTTGCTTTAATTTGAATTGAGTTTTACATGTATTTTTTAATCGATTTTGATTGTTGTCTAAAGAGTGTGAAAGTCAATCTTGATATTTTTCTTTATCCTGGTAATGACTGTCTACTGCTATGTATATACGTATATATATATATATATTCATGAGAACTTTTATTAATTCAGAAAATATTTATTAAACACCTGCTATGTGTCATGGTGTTAGGGCTAGTGATATAAACATATTCAGAGAGGTGATTTTCTTTCTTTTCTTTTTTCTTGGGAGGGAGGAGGCTTACATAACAGAAATTTATTTCTCACAGTTCTGGAGGCTAAGATCAGGACATGAGCATAGTCAAGTTCTGATGATGGCCTGCTTCTTGACTTGCAGACAGCTGCCTTCTCTCTGTGTCCTCACATGGCAGAGATGGAGAGCTCTGGTGACTCTTCCTCTTCTTATAAGGAGAACTAATCCCATCACGAAGGCCCTAAGAGAGGTGCTTTTCAAATACATTGCAGACAAAGTACTGGGTTGTGTAATTAATTTAATGAGTATCAATCAACATTTTTTAAATAAAAAGGAATACAATTAATAGAATAGAAAAAAACAGAGTCTATCACTTTTAAGTAAGAGTCAGAAAGTCAGTATTGTTTTGCAAAACTTTGGTTTCAGTAGTGTGTGTGCATGTGTGTGTGTGTGTGTGTGTGAACATACTGGATCACTGTGTAACAGATATTCAAAAGCCTCTATATTTGAACATTGTCTCTGTCTTTGGGAGGCTCATATTCCAGTGGTGAAGACAGACATGCTAAGACAAAATTATGGTAGTATGATGAGTATTATAGTAGAGGGTTAGACAGAGTCTAGCAAAAATGGAAGATTAAGCCAATCCTGCCAGAAAGGCCAGGAAACTCACCTAGAACAGTGGTTTTTAACCTTGCTTATACATTGGTGGAGTTTTTTTAAAAATGTTGATCCCTGGGTTCTATCCCCCACCTAGAGATTCAAGATGGATTGGTCTTTGCCATGATCCTAATGATGTCCAGACAAGAGAATCATTGATTAGAGAAAGTCACATTAAAAGGATGTGTTAGGAGTTAGCCAGGCACACAGAGTTGAAAAGAGAATTCTTGGTAGAGAAACCAGCATGTCCAAAGGCCTGGGCAGTGTGGTAGTATGAGAATCTGAAGGAGCTTGGCTGGAGTATGGTTGTTCCAAGAATGAAATTGGAAAGATCAGCTGTGGCTAAATTATGTAGAAAGATAGCATGATATAATAGAATATGGGCATTGTAGGCAGAAAGATCCCTAATTTAACACTTATTAGCTCATTGCCTAATCTATGAGTCCTAATTATACTCTTCTATATAATGATTATAATACTTCACAGGATTTTGTCAGGATTGAACGATAGGTTACATGTATAACACCCACCAGAGGGGCAGAGTGTTAGACTCAAAGGGCTGAGTAAGTGTAATCTGGCTTTCTCTCCCTTTTGCCACCTATTTTTAAGGGTTTGGACTTTACCTATGGTCTTTGGGAAGTCATAGCTCAAAGTAAGGAAATGGAATAACCAGACATATTTTTGAAAGATCACTCTGGTAGCTGTGAGGAGAATGGATTGGAAAGATACAAGACCTATGTAGGGACAATAGTTAGGGAGTTATTTTGTTATATCCCAGGCAAAAAAATAATAATTAAGGTGATGATTCATTCATTGTTCATTCATTGAACAAATGAAACAGATATGTGAGCTAACTAGAGATAAAAAACAACATTGTGATGTGTTCTATGGGAGGTAGAGGGGAGGGAGAATGTGAAGTAAAGTGAGGAACCAGTGCCTGCTTATCACTTGGCATGACTGAGTGGAGAGGGTGCCTTTTTGCGGTTGCAGAACTCAAAGGACAAACAGCTGTGGAAAGGGAAGTCAAGAATGTGTTCAGGTTTGAGGTATCTGTGAGTAAACAATCAGAGGTAAAAATATCCCCTCCCTTGAAGCAGTTGTAAATGTGGACCCAAAGTTTTGAGAAAGATCTGGATTGAAGATGTAAAATTGAAGAACATAAACATGGAAGCCATAGAAGTGAATGATATTACACACAAATCTATGTCATTTTTATTTGAATTTACCCATAGTCCACTCAAAAATACACCTAAATGTCACCAAAATATTACTTACTGTAGCATAGAATTGGTATTATGTGATGCTATCTTCCATGTTATTCAAAAGGACATAGCTATAGGGACCCTCTTAATAAATTAACCAAGAAAAAAAGGCAAAGAACTAGCAAAGCTTTGTTGTAAAACTCATACTGTGGAAAAAGTAAAAGTCTTGGGGTAAGTATCCAATAACTTGAAAAACTCTTTCCAGTGATAAAAATTAGTTTCTTTTCTCATATAAACATGGAAAATGTTATTTTTCCTTTTGTTCTTTGTTGCTACTATAAAAAGGCCATTCACATTCATAATACTATGGACTATAATACTCAGGAATAGATTCAAGAGACACAAGCTTGTCTTCTTACTATTTTCAGTACTTTATTATGTTCCAGTTTTGGATCCTGAAATTCCTATAGATCTCAAAGAAAATCTGACAGGAAATAGTGAAAATGATTACAAGTTTACAAAAGGGAGTCAATGAGGATAAATGTTCAGGACTGGTGGTGTTTTATCTCCTGTAGAAAGATAGACTGAATATAGAAAATAAGAATCCAACCCTTTTGTCCAATGATGAAAAAACAATTGCCTCAATTTAATGCAATATGAGTTTAGTCACCTGATTATGAGAGTTGTAACATTCTGGACCATGTTACCATTGTCTTATACATATGTAAGCATGTTAATTGAATAATCGAAACCTGTAGAACCTATTTTTCTGGATATTGCCATTACATTAAGAAATTATCTGGAATGATACAATAGAAGCACTAAATTGAATAACTTTGTAATTCAACTACTGGATTCTGTAATTTGATATCTACAAACTAAAAGAAAAGCCCCCATAGGTAAAAAGACACTGTGCATACTGAAAAGTCAATTTTGTTAGCCCCTAATAACCATTGTCTTTTATTCCACACAGAGCTTTTGTGAGGATCTTATAAGGTAATAAAGATAAAAGCACTTCGAAAAAGCTTTCTTCAAGTGAAAGGTCCTTATTAATGTTATGAATTACCATTAGACAAAAGTCAAACTGAAGATATAAATCTACTATTATACTCTTAAAAATCAATGTATCAAAGTTATATTAATTAATAATGAGAATAATAGCTAAATATTTCATTTTTTATAATCGGCAAACTATTTTTACTTGCATTTTCTAACTTGATTCTCACTGAAAACCTGTTGTGTTGGTACTACCGTGTTTCCCCGAAAATAAGACCTACACATAAAATAAGCCCTAGCAGGACTTCTAAGCATTTGTGCAATATAAGCCCTACCCTGAAAATAAGACCTAGTGATGGGCGCGGCTACGCAGCATATCTGCACAACCCATGCATTTCGTCACAGAGCGGTAAAGAAGACGAGGAGCCCTTCTCAACTGCCCCATCGTGACAGCTACTATCCCAGAGGTGACTGGAAAGGTGCGGGCAGCCCCACCAACAAGGTCGGCTCTCCCTGTCAAGTCCCGGCCATCCTGTGCGTGCTGCAAGCTGAGGCTTTGAGGGGAAAATAACACATCCCCTGAAAATAAGCTCTATGGTGTCTTCTTGAGGAAAAATAAATATAAGACCCTGTCTTATTTTCGGGGAAATAAGGTATTATTATTTCCATTTTCAGTTGAGAAGGATAAAATTGGAGAGGTTAAGTAATTTACCTATTGCTACTTCCTTGAAAATCAACTAATTCGAGTTTTATTACACCAGATTAGGAGGGCAATTATGCAAAATAAAAGCCTATCTCGATGAATATTTAGCTTTCTGGAATTAAAAACACCATGAATTCATCTAGTTTTTAGGATAGATAGTAATTATATTTAACAATTTTTTTGAATATTTCTATGTGCCAGGGAGTTTATTACTACAGATGAAACAACTGAAAGTTTGAGAGTTTGGGTGACTTCTGCTAAGGTCACATAATTGCAGGTTGAGTATTCCTTGCCGGAAATGCTTGAGACCAGAAGTGTTTCTGATTTTGGATGTTTGGGGATTTTGGAATATTTGTATTATATTAATACTTACCAGTTGAGCATACAAAATCCAAAAATCCTAAATTTGAAATACTCCAATGAGCATTTTCTTTGAACATCATATCATGGAGCTCAAAAAGTTTCAGATTTCGGAGCATTCAGAATTGAGATACTCATCTTGCATATATAGAAGAGTCAGGATTTGAACCTAAATTTGACCTTCTGAACTCCTACTAATCCTACTCTTCTACCCATTACACCAACTCAGCTTTCCAGGGAAAGACCCAAGATCAACAAAAAGCAAGTTTCAAATTATTCCCCTAATAGGAATTTGTTGATTAAGGGAAATATTTCTACTTCCTAAACATCCTTCTTTCGTTTACATTTCAGTCTAGTTTTTAGGTATTCCTCTCAACTGAAATATCTCCCTATGAAATCACCATAACTACCAAATGCAAATGTTTTATCAAGTCTTCATTGCCCTAGAAATCTATGCATATTTTGTTATTATTGCCCAGTGCAGTCAACTGAAAAATTTCTCACCTTTTGACTTGCTAGGGTAATGTATTATATTAGTTGTCTCCCTACCTCTCTAACCACTCCTTCCTCCTTCTTTATTTACCTTAGGATCTATTCTAAGCATTCTGTTTTGTTTTCATTAATCTTATTAATTTCATTCAATACTCATTCAATAGTTACTGTCAGTTATGTGCCAAAATATTAATATTTACTAGAAATAGTCTTCTCTTCATCTCCTTTAATCCAATAATTTGGACATTTTTAGTCCTTTCCAGTATTCATCCCACATCTCTTACTGTATGTATGTGGGATATTTTATACTCAAATGTCTCATAGACAACATAAATTCAGTATGACCCAAATAGGCCATATTTTTAATACCAAATCTTTATATCCTACACTGCTTTTTATCACACCACCACCTTTTTAGTCAGAGAGATTTCAAAACACATTGTCATTTCTATATCTCCTCACTTGACTCACTTTCAAGTTCATTTTCAAGATCTATGGATTTTGTTTCCATAAACATTTATACCCATTCCTTTCTCTCCAGTTCCCTTTCCACTGCTCTAATTCATGCTCTTATTATCTTTTACCTTCCTCCGCTCATTCGTGCCCACCAATTGCTCCAATCCATCCTACAGAGCGCCATTCAAATTAAGCTTCTTAAAGTATAGCTTGAGTTGTAACTAGACTATAAATTCCATGAGAGCAGATATTTTATTTACTTCATTCATTTGTATATTCTCATTGCCGAAGACAGCACGAGGCACATGATAGGTGCTCAATAAGTATTTGCCAATGAAAGACAGAAATATATGACTCCCTTATTCAAACACCCTTTATGACTTTTCTAAGTCTTCAGAATATTCTACAAATTCCTTTTACCTGGCTCTCTAGAATTGGCCTCAAATCTCAATTTCCAATCTTACTTCACATTTTATACCTCTCCATGGACCCTCTCAACTCCTTCCAAAATGAATAGCTGTCCAGGCTACTTTTGTGTCATTTGATGACCTTGAGATTCCTTTCCTTCATCTCATCTTACCCATATACAACCTACTTTTCAAGGAAAGCCATATTCAAATTCTCCTTTGTTCCCTGAGCCCTCAAGCTGGAAGACATCTATCTTTTCTCTTTCTCTCAATTCCTATATGCATTTCTCTGCACTTTAAACGATGTTTAGTGCTTTCTACATTTTATTAGAGAGGCTGGAGAGGATAGTGTTTGATAATGTGAGACTTGAAGCCTGAATGTTTGGGTTTAAGTCGTGATTCTGGTACTTAGTGACCATGGACATGTTTCTTAATTGCTTTCAGATTACACAGCTATAAAACAACGGCAATGGCAACAACTAACTGTGCAGGTTTTGAGGAGGATGATGTGAATTAATATATGTAAAATGCATAAAATAGTATTTGACACATAATAAACACTCAATATGCATAGCTAGTATTATGTTATTACTATTATCAGACTTATTTTTATATATACATATATGTAATTTTATGTAAATATTTATAAATAAACTTTGGTATTGTTTATTTCACTATGGGCTCCTTGAGGGCACAATCCTCATTTGATTTGTGTGAGAAACTACTTAATAAGGAACGGATGAATAAATGGAACTGTGATTGAAATTTTGGCTACCATGAGTGTTGAAACTCCATTTTTTTTAAAAAAGCTTTAATTGTTAATCTTCAATAGATTTTAGTTCTTAAATGCCAATATTGACTTGTGTTTGAAAAGCTGTTTAAAGTCTTCAGATACAAACAAAATTTAATTCCCTCATTCTTGAGAATAAACATACTACACTGAAAATTTTAAAGGAGATATTTTGTCTTTCATAATGACCTCTTTGGGGAAATAAATTGACTTGCCACTCTTTCAATCAGACACCAAATATTGTGATTCTCTGAAACATACTTTGGTAAAAGTAATTTATTTTTTTCCAAACGGCTTGAGCAGCATAGGAAATCACACCAAATACTTATAGATACGTTAATAAAATTAATAAAGTTGTTTTAAATGCATCCGATGGGGCAGTAGCAATGAAAACAATCAGAAAGCTGAGACTATTTGCAAACTTTCTTTGATCTCCATCAGAGTCTTGACAAAATCGTTATAATTTCAGGCCTTCTTCTCCAAACAAGAATAGAAAAGGTCAGGAAAAATTTGAGACAGAAAAGTCAAAGAATTTTATGTCACTAGAATTTTTAAGGGCTAGTGGTCTTTGGGAGCAGACTTTCCAGGCAAAAAATGATATTCCTTTATGTAATAAGTAGAAATACCCCACATCCTGTAGAATAAATAGGGGGGACAAAAAAAGAGTCTTCAGTCTTATATGTACAAATTACTTTTAAGATGAGCTACATTAGTTAGTGTCTCTCTTCTGCCTTTCATAATTCTGATAATAAAACATTTCAGGTATTACTCAAAGATTAATAATATTCAAAATAATTTAAGTTATCAGCATGTGATTTTCAACCCACATGAGGTCCATTTGCAGTTTACATGGTTTTCTAAATTACATTAAAATAAAATGTCAAAAAGTTCACTTTTTCATGTTTAACAGCATCAATCTTTTAAGAAAAATTATTAAACAAAAATCTATGCATAAATCAGCCATTCCCCATAGAGGTAAAAGAAGTCATTACACCTGGTTATGAAAGAGAGTTTCATGAACGCAAGAGACATAAATCATTTTCCACTGGAGATCATATTAGTCTAGATGGAAGAATGTCTATTTCGTGATAGTGAGAAACCAGCAAATTACTTTTGTTTGCTCCTGCATCTGTGGTTGTCCTTGAGAGATCTGTTAGCATGTTGACAATTCATTCTTCTTATTATTATAATATACAACAATCTGAGTCATTGCAAATGTAATCTTAAAATTCTCTAAAGATTTCACTTTTTCCTTTCTAATGTTTCTCACCTCCAATACTTTTTTAAAATATATTATTCTCTGGGAGTTACAGAAAAAAAAGTTATTCTCTGCAGAAAGCAGCATTTCATTTGCTCTCAGGAGCCAACCACACTTCACTTCAATCCTTTGCTCCCAATTCAACAATTCAATATTGGATTAAATTCAAGGCTGTGACCCCAAATAGAATGAGACCTGGATATTTATGAACCACTTGACCAGGCATTCTTCCCAGTGATTTACTCCATAAATCCTATTTTTAGTTTTACAGTAGTTTCACAAATGGTTGGAAATTGTTGTGCATTGCAGTTTTTAAAACTGAAAGAAGTAGAGATAGCATTTTCACTTGATAAAGAAAGTGTTGCCATTCTGTTTTGGAGTAGAAAACAATTATCATTATTTGAATGCAACTGCTGGATTGATTAGATAACATTAAATTCATTTCCCATCCATGACCTGAAAGAAGTTTTTATATTCATGTAATGTGTACCCATAGTGGAAGAATAGACTTTTTGAGTGGATTCCTGAAAGTGACTTTTAATGACAGCTATTGAGAAGTGGGATCTCCCACAGAACAGTAAAGAGGTATTCAGATACAAAGGTTGATAAGCCGTAGAACTACCCCCAAAGAGGACTTGATAGTTGTGGGCCTTAGGAGAGGATAACAGGGAAACCTAGCCAAGGAGGGAAGGGATATAATAAAGGTAAATACAGAGTCCTCTGGTCACCCAGAGGTGGGTGCACTTCCTGTATCCCTTATGGGGAAGATCAGAGAAGGTATTCTGGTTAACTTTTGCTACAGTACAAACTAGCCCAACACTTCATGGCTTAAAATAGTAGCAGTAATTTGTTTTGCTCATGAATCTATAATTTGGACAAGGCTCAGTGAGCCTGCTTATCTCTGATCCTCTTGATATCAACTGGGATAGGACGACTGGTACTAGAGGATCCATTTCCAAGAGAGCTTACTCACATTCCTGGCAAATAGGTACTGGATGTCAAAGTTTTCCCTCATGTGGGCCTCTCCATGAGGCAGTTTGGGCTTTTTCACAGAATAATAGTTGAGTCTCAAGAGCAATCATCTCAAGGGACAAGAAATTGAAGCTGCCAGCTTCTCAAGGCCTGGCCTAGAAAGTAACATAGTTTTGTTTATACCATATTCTATTTGTTACTCAGTGACAGAGCCCTGAGTCAAGATTCCACAGAGGAGTATCAGAAATGTTTGCTGCCATGATTTAAAACTGCCATAGAACTCTTTCTGTAAAAACCACTGAGCTGAATGAATATTAAGTAGCAAGTAGGCATAATCCGGATCAAGAGAAGTTCTCTTTGCCCACAATACCCTTTCTCTCCTCATCCATCTGGAGAATTCCTTCTCATGCTTCAACTGTTGATCAAGGCCCCACCTTCTTTCAGGAGCATAATCTGACTTTGCCTCTAGGTGAACAATTTGAGATATACCAGTATATTGATCTTTTTAAAACTTTAAGCTTTTTTTTCTATAATAGCACATAAATTATATAACTTCCCTTCTTACTCAAAAGCTGCAAAATACTCATGATAGTAAATATATAAATTAAAATTGAATCTTCAGCACAATAAAGTATCTCTGAAATAGCAAATAGATGCTTATATTTTACTTCTTTATTTGATTTTCTACAGTTTGCTCCAAGGTATTTTAATGACATCGGGTCCCATCTATATCAGTGTATAACAATTAGTATTTAGAATATACCTGTTAATAGCCTTATTTTAATAGCTCTACTACCTAATCTGAGCACAAGGTAGACTTAAGAAGGTCTTAGTTTTTCATAATTTAGTCAATTTAATTCCCCACCCATGTACCCCCCTGTTTCATTTCCCACTTCTTTTTTTTTTTCAAGTGACTTTCAACTAGTCAGAAAATGCATTTCACATCACTGTGCCTGCCTCCAGGCTCTATCTATTTCATTCACCCAGGAATACCCTTTTTGAATTTTTTCTCACATTTAATAGCCATCTATTGAAGTTAGACAAATGATAGAAATTCATTTGTTAAAGGGCCAGAACGTCATCTTGAGCAAGAAGTTAAAAGGATTCAGCAAATCGAAACATGGGCTAATATGGGTGAATCTTAGGGGCATTATACTAAGTGAAATAAGCCAGACACAAAAAGCAAATATTATATGATTCCATATACATGAGGTACCTAGAATAGTCAAATTCATGGAGGCAGAAAGTTGAAGAGAGGATACCAAGGGCTGGGGGGAGAGGAGAATAAGGGCTTATTGTTTGATGGGTACCTGAATTTTAGATTTGGGATGATGAAAAAGTTCTAGAGATGGATAGTGGTGATGGTTGCACAACATTGTGAATGTACTTAATACCATTGAACTGTATCATTAAAAATACTTAAAATGAGAATTTTTATGTTAGGTATATTTTACCATGATACAAAAATGAAGAAAACAAAATATGAGCTAACAGACTCTTTGAAGTACTTTTTTCATGAAAGAAGTACAGTATCAGAGACTGCAAAGTATCTTATTTTACAAGTCATGAAAGTAGGATTCTGATCCTAGCCACTAACCTGTCTGATCTTGAAGAAGTCAATGGTGTTGGAGTATCAGGTTTATCTTCTGGGAAATGGTGGAACTGTATAAAAGAAGTGTTTCTCCAAGTTCCCATACCACTGGCCTCATCATTACTTGGAAAGTTTATTAAAAATGGAGTATGTCAGAAGCTAATTCTCTAGGGATGGGCCTGGGAATCTGCATATTTAAAGAGCCCCTAGGTAGTTCTTGTGCCCATTTAAATTTGAGAACCACTAAATAAGATTACTTGCTTAAGGTCCTTTCAGCTCTGAAATTTGACAAATTTTGATTCTGCAAGGCAGATTCTTTGTGCTTATACAGGAAAGAAATTAATAGATTTTCTGTTTGTGTTAGAACATTTTTCATTTGGTATCCCCATCTCCAAAGGCTAGCCAGTCAGGAATAGTATTGTTTATTTCTCCTACTGTTTTGGAGATGCATGGGAAAAAGCTATACCAGATGGTACCTAGGAAGATTTACAATACCGCTTTCTTTCTTTTTCCCTTTGCATATTATATAAAACTGCCCATGCCTCCATCTGAGCCATGATCATTAATTTAATGTTATGATCTAATGGCTCATGACATTAAATTATAACTTAGCCTAACATGACCAAATTACAGTATCAGAACAAACGTTTCCTTTTTCAGGTTGAGTTATATAACTTAAAACAATTGTATTATTGGCTGAATTTTTCATAATTATGTCTCAGCCTTGATTTAGAGAATCTTCTATCTTGCATAAAAATGTATTTTTTTAAACAGGGTCTAGGTCATATTCAATTTCTCAAAAATAAAGTTAATCAAGAAAGGGGAAAAAGGTTTTGTTTTGATTTGGGGTATCTGTGTGTGTGTGTGTGTGTGTGTGTGTGTGTGTATGTGTTTACAGTATTGAAATAGATTCTATCTGGGACTATATATAAGAAAGTGAAGGACAGTACTCATGGAATTATCACCCACACCTAACTGATGATGAATGTATTATTTAAGTATTCTTAAAAAGGCACAATCCCTTCAGCTATATTTTGCTGAATTTTCAGTAAAGTACTAACCAAATTTGTGTCTTAATAGTTTTGCATCTATGACTTTTGTTCAGTACTCTTTTATATATAGGCTCAGGTAATAAAGTTCATCATCCTTGGTTAATTCAAGCAAAGATTTTGTTCTGAAACAGGTTTTTGTTGTTTTACTTATTTGAACTTTTTCCCTCAAATATATGTTTCTTTACACATAAAGCATTTTGTGTTATGAATGTGATTAAAATAGAAAATAATTAGTTGATTTTACAGAAAGACAGAGAGAGGGAGAGGGAGAGAGGGAGTGGGAGGGTGAGAGTAAGGGAAGGAGGGGAGAGAGAGAGAGGAAAGGAGAAAGAGAAAAATACCAATCATATGCTTTCTTATTCTATAAAATCTGATAAGCCAAGGAAGAGAGGAGTACTCTAGCCTTCTGAAACAAAGAAAAAGAAATATGGTAGAAAATTCTCCTGCTGCTTCACCAAATGTGACAACAAAAGACTGAAACAAATCATGGCAGGATTTCAGCTCAGTAAAACTCAGGCAATTGACCTACCATATGAGAATCTCAAAATAAGTTTACGTGGGGGCATAGGAGTTGAAATCCAATAATATATGCAACAGTGATCATGCCAAGATTGTACATAGAAAGCAAATTAGTCCTCTAATAGAGAAGCCAATTTGAAATTCATTCTCTGAGCAGGTTTTCAAGCACATTCTTCTTTTACTTTTCTGTTTACAAAAATGGAACACCACCAGAAAACAAGCATTTGGAAGACAAGATAAAAAAAAATAAGTTGGAAATCTAAGGACAGACACAGAATGCACACAGGTGATGAGAGAGTAGTTTGCCTACATGATGTATCTGATTGAGAAGTCTCTTTGCTGCAGGTTATCTCACAGAAAGTGACTAATTCTCATAATGTGAGATATTTTCTTTTATATGGTATTGGAAATAAAATAAATTTACCCAAACTCCTTAAGGACAGTGTTATGATTCCCATATTATGATTCCTATATGATGGTTGCCAGAGGCTAAGAAGGGTAGCAGGGAGGGGGGGTAAAGTGGGATTGGTTAATGAGTACAAAAGTAGAGTTAGATAGTTTGATAGAATTAACAATATTTGATAGCACAACAAAGTGACTATAATCAGGAATAAGTTAGGGTATACTTTAAAATAACTAAAAGAGTGGAATTGGAATGTTCCTAATATAAAGAAATGATAAATGCCTGAGGTGATGGATACCCCAATTATCCTGATTTGATTAATTCACGTTGTAAGCCTGTGTGAAAACATCACATATACCCTATAAAGGTATACAACTATTATATACCCATAATAATTAATTTTTTAAAAAAAAATTCAAAAAGTAACTCCAGAGTTGGGTAAGACAAGACTTGTGACTTAAATGGCATGCTCCACTCCCCATACTAGAAATTGCATCAGTGTGCCTATAATCATATATACTGCTAAAGGATTCCCTCCAGTAAAATATGTGTTTTAATTCTTTTTACAAGAATCTGAAAAAAGGCAACACAATTATTTATTTATTAAATAAAATAGCAGGTTAATCACAAAAAACAATAACAGTACAGAGCAATCATCTAGTACAGGCAAATATTGTGGCAAAAATTACACCCTGAAGAGATAAGTCAAAGATATAAGCAAGTGCATTATCATTGTCATGTTCTGCAATATGTTATCTGCTTTAAAGAAACTGTTGTGTAATTGTGGTAGATTTAGTGATTAACCCCGTTGCTTCCCCACTTTCTGCAATCTCAACCTTAACAGTGTCTCCTTATGGGTGGAGGGTACTTCCCAACCCCTGGCCTTAGGGCTTGGCTGTGTGATTTGCTTCAGCAAATGGCAAGTAAACAGGAGTGAGAGTGTGCTAATTTAAGCCTAGACCTCAAGATGTCTGCATGTCCCTGTTTGTGCTTTTGCCATATGTCTAAGAAGAACATGTCCATCTAAGCTGCCAGTGTCAGGAAAAGGATGAAAGACATGTACAGCAACGCTGCACTAGCCATGCATATCCAGAAGAAATGATTGTTGTTTGAAGCCACTGAACTTTATTTATTACATTATTCTATTCTAATACATTATTGTGACAATAGCTAATTGAAATGGCAAATACAATTTGTTTTCCCTAAATATATATTGATAATTAATAATATCAACCATCTTTGTGGTCAAAATATAAAGCCCATATTTTATTTTTAATGGTTCACTACCCTACATAAATTTTCAAATAATTAGATGTCCCCTTGTCTGGTGATGTCATTATATTTTATTTATACATCCTAAATACACTATTTCTGTTAATTTATTTGTAAGTAACATTTGTCACTTATCACCAATCTTGAGGTGATACACACACCTCTGTACTAAGTTTTGGAAAAAAATAATAGCTACCCACTCCTTACAACAAAGTATTGCATAATAATGAGTTTCATTTAATTCACCATGAATTACCAGGAGAAACTGACTGATATTTGGTTTTTCGACAGATATAAAAATAGTGAACATTGACATCTGGTTTAACCTTTTTTGTGATGATATGAAATCATAGCTCTGCTAATTACCCTTGTGGTTTGTCTTCATAGAGTTAATCATATGTGAAATTCCTTTCCAATTTGTTATATAATATTAGAAATGCTTCTAAAATTGTCATGGTTTTATTATCATTTTGTTGGCATAATCATTAAAGTTAAACCCATGATTTTAGTTATTTAAATGTTTACAAAGCTATAGTATTCAAAACAAAAATATTGTAAAGAGATTTTTGAAATAATACTTTTGCATGACTTTTGAATAATTTGATTATTCAGAATTTCTTCATGTTTAATTCCCAAATTTAAGTTATACTGTCATTATAAAAATAGATGTCAGCTGAAGACAACCAGGCAATGGGTTTGTCTTGACAACAATCTTTTTATATATTCAGACTTCATTTAATATTAGACTCATCTGTTTTTGAAATTAGTGTTTCTTTACCTTTCGGAATCCAAGGAAATGACACAAGAGAATAACATTAATTTCCTTTGCCATTTTGGGTGAATCAAATTTGAGCCGTCCAAGAGACATAGCCTAATCAATTCAAAGAGACATTTGAAAAGACTACTGTTAATGTACCTTTAAAATGAATTAGTGGCATAAACTGTTGCTAGATGAGTTAGGTACAGTTGTAATTTTTAGTAATCCCAGGAGAAGATGCAATTTATTCTAAAACGTCACAACGAGTGTGATTGCTCAAAATTCTGGGAGGTTTGTCCTCTGTAAGGCTTCTTGATGTCATTGTTCCTAGAGGAATGTTGTTCCAGTACCTACAGCAGCTGTAGCCATAGCTATTTCTTTATTATTCCAGTCATTGTTATTACTATATGATTCACAGCCCTATACTGAGGTCTAAAAAACAAGTGGATTTCATATTCTGGGGAAAGTACTTGATGAAACAAAAGGAAGTTTGATGTGAATCTGCATTGTTCGTGGGTTCTCAGGATTAGCTGAGTAATGCCTTAAAGAAGGAAGGTCGGATGATGTGTCTTGCTGCGCCCTGTTCCATGTCGTGAGTGTTATTCCTGTAGAAGAGGAGTAGAGAGTGGGAAGAAAATGAAATCTGTCAATACTGTGAATATATAAATAATAAAAGTAGCAGTAGGACTGATTAATTCTGAATCATCTTTATAAACTGACTGGAGCCGTGAAAATGCTCAGTCTGCACAGCTGATTGGGAAATGTATGCAATCTGTTGATCAGAATTTATTTATGAATGCTCTCTTCCAGAGATTTATATACCAGAGTTCTTAAAAATATTTTTGTGCTCATGAAAAAGGAAAACTACAGACCTGGAAGAGTGCAATTTAAAATGGAAGAAGCATTTCTCACTTTAAGAATAACTTTCACACAATTGACTGATACAAATAAGTCAAAAGCAGTTTCATTTTATAGAATAGTTTAAGAATACTTCCAATCAATATATACCTATTGTTTGGTGGGAAAATAAAACATTAGATCCTTAGATCATAACTAGAAAATTTAGTAAAAATAAATTAAAGCTATGGGGTTTTAGTTTGGTGATCATATGAAGAATATATTTACCCTTGGTATCTTAATCTCAGGTAGGATATACATGTTACTTTATTTTTATAACTGAAGCAACTGCATTGTGATATTATATTAATATATAATATTATAACAAGAGAAGTCCTCTTAGCTAACTCAGTAATCAATAAGCATTGTTCATTGTGTGTTATTTATATTTCTTTCTTGATTTATAACCAAAAATATGACAGAACCCAATTTGGTAAGATCACTTATCAACCTCTATTATTTACAAAATTGTTAGTGCTATTTGAATGTTCTCCATTTCAATATTTCTTTACTTTACTTAAACCAAGCTATGTACTTTGTTTTGTGTGGTGTTTAATGCACAGAATTTAAAACTTTGCTTTCCAAAGTTTCTTCTTCATTCAACCACATCACCAATATCTACTCATGACTATTCCATTCAACTAGTAGACTATCTAATCTCTTTTCAAGTATTTGTTTCTCAATAAAAGTGGTTTTAGTTAAGAACTATTTATGGCACTCATTTTCTAAATAATATTAAGGCATGTAAATTATCTGTGTCTGGCATTATTACATTGATTATTTATTTCAAGATCTCCAGTGATATATGTGATTCAGATATGTTTAAAATTGACTCATTTAGAGCAAGAAATACAGTCATTTTGATGTATGAGTCTGTTGATAAAGCTTAGGAAATGATTCTATTGTTTTATTCTCACAAAATATCATCCATCCATGTCCTGAAAGTTAAAATTGGATTTAATATACTTTCATTTTATCCAGAAAAAAATTTTAACAATTGATTAAGATATAAAGTTTTAAACTAAAAAGTAATTGTGAAGTGGGCCTCTTTCTTTTAGTACTTATTTTAGGAGTCTAGCAATACTTTTTCTTAGGTTATCAGCACATTTGTTAGGTTATTAGCACATTTCTTAGTGTTCTTTAGATTCAGTCTGTGTTTTCAAGTTCAGATGGTAATTTGATCTTGCTAAAATATCAAGGTAATGGGAATGATAGAGTATACAATAACTTCGGAGTTTCTTATGGAAACCAATGTTCACTGAAGGACATAAAGCTAGCAGAACATGGTCAGAGAAAGAATCAAAGTCTGGCAAGCCAACCCTCCTCCAGAGCTACAAGCTACTAGATAGGTTCAAATTTTTCCAAACCTACACAGAGGGACCCAGTGCCCTTGGCTGAGAGGGACATCCTACCCTCTTTCTTGTTTTGGGCGGCTGGAATTAGTACTTTTTCTCATTTCTGAATAAAATTTCTTGAATAACCCAGGCGCAGTGGCTCATGCCTGTAATCCTAGCACTCTGGGAGGCTGAGGTGAGAGGATCGTTTGAGGTCAGGAGTTTGAGACCAGCAAGAGTGAGACCCCGTCTCTACTAAAAATAGAAAAAAGAAAAATTAGCCAGTCAACTAAAAACAGAAACAAAAAATTAGCTGGGCGTGGTGGCTCATGCCTGTAATCCCAGCTACTTGGGAGGCTGAGGCAGAAGGATTGCTTGAGCCCAGGAGTTTGAGGTTGCTGTGAGCTAGGCTGATGCCACAGCACTCTAGCCCGGGCAACAGAGTGAGACTCTGTCTCAAAAAAAAAAAATTTTTTTTCTTGAATATAGTCTCAACAAAGTATTCATTCTGCTTTACCATTTTCACTAATCTCAACCTCAATATATACCCAATTAACTTAAGCAATTAAAAACAACAATTTCAGCCTTCCAACATAAAAAATTCCTTAGAAGCAACCTTCTGGAAATCCCCTAAAATGCAACTTTTATTAATGACTACATATTAGCACCACCTACAGCCACCAGAGGCTGATAGGAACCAGATTTGATGATGACCAAGGGCCTGAGATCTTTCAACTCATTTTTTCCCCTGTATGTTCTTTCTAACTGTATTATTTACCACTATTTAAAGCTATAACTGGTGAACTATTCAAATATTTAAACTTTAGAGAAAATCAACCCATGATAACCCTTTTCTTAATCTTTAAATAATATATAAAATGTATATACCTGTTTGGTACTTAAAGGAAAAATATGCTGAGGAGAGCTTTGGCTATAAGACTGTATAAAGTGTGCATCTACCATCCTATTGAGATGACTCCTTAGACAAGGAGAAGAATTCTTTCACTCCAGACTTTCTTATAAATATGACTGTAGCTGCTAATCTTTTAATTCTGTCTTGAACTTTAATTAGATGTACTCTTCTTTTGAAGCTTAAAACCACAGTATCCATAGCTCAGAGAATCACAGAGCTGAAAACAAAATTTTGGAAGTCTCATTGAATCCACTTACCAGAGGAGAAAAATAAAATGGCTACCATGGACGTAGCCATTTTAAAACACATCCATTAATCAGCCTCCAATGTAAAGCAATGAGTTACTACGTTTCAATAATATTTATGTGAAGAAAGTATTTCATAGCTTCCTCATTTGGTCTCCTGTACTCCTCCCAGATTACTAGCCCAGAAAGCTATCGTTCAAATTCATAAACTACATACAAAGCAGAGGAGGCATTTCAATGAGGCACATGAAATTGGAACTCTTTCAGCAAAACCTTTTCTCCTAAATTCTCCTCAAATTAATGTTTGCTTGTGAAAGGTGAAACATAGCCTCCACCCTCAGCAGTAACCATACATAAAAAGGAATCTGTAGATATGACTAAAAACAAGAGAGAGCCAGTTTTACCTCTCTTTGGAAACATAACTAATAGAAATAAATGCCAAAGGGTACCTTATCAGTTGTTTGTCCCTTTCTATACAAAAGAACTTAATATTCTTTCCGTCCAAGAAGGATATTTGAGAATCCAATTTTGTTTTACACTTGAGCTTAACATTTTGGAAATATTCCAAAGACCACAGAATTCACAGTCATTAGCATATCACAGCAGGCTCCTTTCAAATATTGCGAACCAGAACAATCTGCTTGAAACCTGAAAATATGACCTAGTGAGTTAAACTTGACTAATATTTTGCTTTTTTAAATTTCTAACCCATGACCCTAGCCAATTATTGCTACCTCTTTCTGGGAACTGGCATATACATAAAGTTTTTTATGAGAATTTGACAAGTTTCTCATCATTCGGTCTTTGTTCTTCTACTTGATAGATATAAATTCAACAGAACTTTTCTGGATTGTATTGCTTATAAACCACACTTCAGTTTACAATGTGTATCAATCAATTTTTCTGCACAATAAACAAACAAAAATGGAATTTAACTAATAACAACAGATATTTATGTATTCATGGGTCTCTAATTTGGTAGAGTTCGGCCAATTCCGGTTGGGTATGGTTTGGCTGTGCACGTCTCCAGGCTGCAGGTCCTATTTGGGTCTACATCACATATTTTATTCTGAGATGCAGGCTAAAAGGGCATCAGCTACTCAGGGTATGTTCATCTCAACACAATGACAGAAGCACAACCATCATATTTCAAGTCTCTAATCTTGTCACATTTGTTTCTATGACATTGGACAAAGCATGTCTTATGGACAAGGCCAAAGTCAAACAATGAGGAAATACTTTCCACCTATATAAGGCCATGGCATGAATGTAGATGTGTAATACTACTAGGGATGTGAAAGAATTAAGGCCAATAATTCAATCTACTATATAGTCTTTTGGAGACAAGCTCAGTGATTTAGTTAAAATGGAAGGCTAATATTTATGAACTTTGAAAACCCCAGCAAAGAAATTAGTATCTCTCTGACTATGCTTGAATTTCCTACCCTAATCTTTCAAGTTATACTGAAGCCTAGAAACATCCATCAGACAGGAATGAATTGCTCTTGCTTCGGGATTTAGCATGTGATATATTCGGTATCTCATTACAGTGGTAGCCAAAACAGCCGTTTTATTCAATTTAGGAATACAAATGTGGATGTGTTAATTTTCAATTAAGAATTCCAAACTTATTATCTGCTTGGCAGCTTTTCCATGTGACAGACATTCCATCTAACTATTAATGTTAGATTTTGACCTAAATTTTAAAGGAAAATTTAAAGGCCATGTACTTTTTACCACCTATTTGTGACTGGTTAGGAAAATTTAAAAAACTGGTCTTTTTGACTAGCACAAACACCATATAGTGAAAATGACTTCCTTTGACTAGCAGAAGTATTAGAAGCTTCAAAGGTGCTTTAAAAAACTAGGGAAAAGGAGAGAGTAAATTGATGTGAAACAAAACAAAAACAAATAAACAAAACACTTGTCAGCATTTCCCAGGAAGGGTGATCCCTAGAAATAATATTATGGAAGCACATTGCATTATACGTTATGAATAGGTGAAGGTCAAGAAGTGAAGTCTTCCTTTAAGAAATAATATTAACTGCTTGGCAGGGCATTTTAAAAAGAATCCTCCCAAAGTGAAACAAGTAGCACTAAAATTATAAAGTTTATGTGTAACCCTCATCTAAGGCAACATAAGCCATTTCTATAAAATAGTATAGTGCCTTTCTTTATATATGGACCTGGAGTATATTAAAAATAAGTCTCTCCGTGTCCATTGACAGTTAATTTGAAGAATTTTATAGGAAAAACAGCCCTTAAAGTATCATACCACACTGCTTTGATCCTTCTTTTTCTTTTTATAAGGTGTTACAAGTCCCAATAGTAAAAAATAGTATTTTTGTCCATATGAGGTAGTTAATTGCTTTCCAAAATATGTTTGTTGTGGACATGTCATTGCCAAAATTTATTAAGAGCAATATTTGAGCAAATTTATTTTAATACCATCTTTTTTCCCTTTTTTACTCTAAAATATTTATTTTTTTGTAATGCACACTCTGTGTCTCTGTATCATTTTTTTCATAAAAGCATAAATTCTTACAGGGAATTTCCTGCAAGCTCCCCTAAGCTTGAAGAGACAAAGGAGATTTGTTAACTGTAGCTCAGCTCCAATCAGAATGAGTGAATGCAGGGCTAACTTTATACCTATAACTCAGAAAAAGGTTGTGCTTCCTGTCGCTTTACAGAGCTGGATTCTTAATCAATTCCAAACCAGGAACACCTAAAAGTGGCCCGTGATCTTGAACAGACAAGTTGATAATGGAATATTGAGGCCATGTCTATGATCGCCATATAAACACAGTCTAAGTGTGATAAGCCTGTGTAATTACCTATGTATCAATGTAATATGTTGTTAATACATTTAAAAACGTATTTACAACATAATTATTGCACAACTGATGTAGTACAGCCACATCAATTCTGTTGGGAAGTTAGACCATGCCAACTGGTTTTGTGCTGGGACACCTGTATAGACATAGTCTGAAATTTTCCTAGTTTGTACTGAATAATAATGATTGACTTCTATATAACAAACTTCACTGACCACTTTCCCATTCAGTAACAGGGTACGACAGTAACTCTGTGAAGTGTTGAATCCTTGTCCTGTTTGATGGTCTTATTTTTTGCGCCTTTGTCTTGGTGTCTCAGTGGGGTCCCAAGAGGAAACAGATGGCACATTCAAATAAAGGTAATTTTAGGAATGTTTATTTACAAACTAGGAGTGGGCAGAGTGTAGAGAAATCTCAGAAGACAGCACATGACCCCAGGGGCAGAACTGTCACTTTTCCCAGGCCTGAAGTCATTAGGAAGGAGAGAGATTTCTCAGAACCCAGGAAAAGAGAGATCGCAAGGATCTTACTGCTTTGGGAGGAGCAGTGGCCTTCTGTTAAGGGACAAAATTTACCTTGAAATGACACTCAAGGAAGGTTACCAAGGAGTCAATACCCTGTCCTCAGTCTCTCCCTTCCCTGAAGTAGATTGCTAGTTCTCTCCTTAGTCAAACCTACACAGAGAACTATAGGCCATAGAAGTCCATTGATGTAATCCTACAAGTCAGTCTCTTGGAAGGTGGAGAAAGGAGGGGAAGTGGATCTGGAGGGACAAAAAGACCATAGCTGGCAGGCTTGTTTGTGATATTTTCTCATTACACAAGAACCCAGAAAAATATAGTAAGAGGGCTCTTTTATTAACAATTTCAATGACCTAATAATAATGCTCTTTCTTCAAATATTTGATTCTCTTGAATTGGCTCAGAAATGTAATTATGCAGCTATAACTTCTATTAATATTCATTAACAGGTTAATATCCATTCATCTGTCAATGGAGTACCGATCATCCACTGGTTAGTTACTATGCAAGGTTTGTAGGGTATAGAAATAAACTTGATCTCAAGGACCTACAGTCTAGTACAGAAAAAATGATCATATTTGATTGTGAGATTTTAAAGCAATAAAACACATGAGACATATTAATGAGTTGATAAGATCATTCAGAAATTGCTTATTATGAACCCATGACACTGAACAGAGATCACTTTCCAAAAAAAAATTAAAATCATAATCAAATCACCTGCAAATTAACCCACCACTAAACTTTAAGCTTATTGAGTGATTCTGTAATTTTTAAAATATCTTCAGCATTTCAGTGTCAAGATAGTGCATACTCAATAGAAGCTTGTTTAATAAAACAAAACCAAAATAAATATATTTTATTAAAGATACAGTATATGCAATTGTCTTTCTAATCATGTCTTCTCTATAAATATGGAAGAAATGAGTTTCTCTTGGAAATTTAAATATCATCTATCTAAATAATTTCTTCTATTTCCCTCTTAAACAATCTTCAGTCCTTCAAAAATATTTATTGAGTATCTAATATGTACTTAACACCATTCCAGGTGCTATGAAGGATGCCAAGGAAATAGAATGAACTTCTAATTCTTTAGAGTTCCAATTAAATAACCTAAAGTTAAACCAATTTGGGAAGGAACATTATGCCTTTGAGACTTTAAGTTTCTCTTGATTAGAAAGTCTTAAAACATTCTAAGTAACTAAACAGATTAAGGAGAATTCAAGGATGCTTCTCACTAGTAAATTTGGATTAATCTGGCAAATTTAAGACCTTAAATGGAACTTTTTAATAATTAAAACAAGAGAAAAAATGATAATTACAACATGTCTAGAATCTATGTTTACGACTCAACCTTCTTAATGATTTCCTAAGTATATCTGGTGATCAGGGTTTTATAATTCAAGAAGATCTTTCTATACATGCTGTAAATCTCTTCTTTTAAAAAGCTCTTCAATTTGGTATTTTGTTAAAAGTTAAAAGCCTCCATGAAAATGAGACAAAAGTCAGTGAAATACTGTAGCAATAAAAATCAGATGTGATTTTCTCTCGAATAACATCTGTTTTTTTTACAATTTTTCATGTTAAACTTTGTAAGAATTTATTATAAAAAGCTTTATTGACAGTTAAATCCTACATTCAAAAGGATTTATTTTCCCCTAAGTGGTAAGACTTTTCTTTTTTTAGACTTAACTAGTTGCAGATACTTCTTAGCTACATTTCACATGATGTATAGTATAATTTCTGATCAACTACATATGACTTTTAGCTCCTAGAAACAATTTGCTTAATACCAATATCATGCAATGACATTGACACAAAAGCATGTTCCTTACTCCACTGTATTATTTTCAGTTTTATTCTCTACTTGTTAAATAAGATCATTAAGTGTTTTTATTAGTCTTATTTCCTATTTAACTGGGTGAGAGGGGTTGGGATCTCCATTCAGTAAAGCATTGTGCTCTTCAAAGTAAGCAAAGTAAGAAAACCAAATATTGAGTGGTTTTACCATAGGAGTTTAACATTAAAGGACATATATGCACGTTTGAGTAGTATTTCTAATTTCACTTCAATAATTTATTTTATGGGGCACTGTGGCTCACATCTGTAGTCCCAGCTACTCAGGAGGCTTAGATGGAAGGATCACTTGGGCCCAAGAGTTTGAGGCCAGCCTGGGCAACATAACAAGACCCTGTCTCTAAAATAATAACAATTTATTTTATGTAGCAACCACATGCATAGTGCTTGTGACAGTCAATATATAAATATTGACACATTTCTTCTTGTACAATTCTACCTCTTCCCTTATCAGAGTCTCTTTTAGTCCCAGAAAGGAAAGTTAAAACCAAAAGAACAATAATTTGCCAAAGTAATGAAAGAGAACTTAAACACGAGATATCACAACCAAAACCCTTCTGATGTTATGTGGTATTATGTTTCATGATAGCACCAGTTATCATATTATTGTATAGAATTATTATTAATACTGTGTTTCCCCGAAAATAAGACACGGTCTTATATTTATTTTTCCTCAAGAAGACACCCTAGGGCTTATTTTCAGGGGATGTGTTATTTTTTTTAAGTACGGTACAACAATCTACATTTATTCAAATATAGTTAAGTCGTCTTCTTCTGGAACATCATCATAACTCTCCAAACCCCAAATTCCATCCTGAATTTCTTGCAACTCTATTTCCTTTAGAACCATTGGCCCCAATCTCTCATGTCGAGCAATAGAGCTCTCACGGGGCAAATGAGAAGGGCTGCTCGTCTTCTTTACCGCTATTCGACGAAATGCATGGGTTGTGCAGATGCGCTGCGTAGCCCCGCCCATCACTAGGTCTTATTTTTGGGGAAACACGGTACTAGCAATAGTAGTATTTTTATAATGCCTTCCCAATTTATCCTCACTTTTATAAATTCTGCTACTCCTTCATGGCCCATCTCAAATTCCTCTTCCACAGAACATTCTGCGTTGATTTCAGCCAACATTGATTACTCCTTTTTTTAAAATTCATTTTGAGCAGCTGAATTCGAAAACCAGAAATTGGAAAACCAGAAAAATATATGAAGTAAGAAGTAAAGAGGGGCGAGTTTCAACAAAGGGCCAATTTAACCTGGACTACTGTGGCCTCCGTACTGATTATAGTTGCTGATTAAATCTTACCTTTCCAAACAATTATAAACTCTTCCAGGGCATACTCTTATATTCCCCAAATTACCTAGCTGGGTGCACAGCATACGTGTAGTTCGTATTTGCTTATTTATCAATTAACTAAATCTTAACACATTGTTAAAACTTGTAAATTCTAAATAATGTTAAAAGGGTACAGTGCCCACTATTTGGGGATGGACATGCTTGTAGCTCTGAGTCGAACAGGACAAAAGCAACATATGTAACCTAAACATTTGTATCTCTGTAATATTCTGAAATACATATAAAAGTAGACTACCTACAAAAAAATTATCCCTTTGCACCACTCGATGCCATCCCTATTGTGGTTTGTTTTTTGTTTTTTTTTGTTTTTTTGTAGCAACCTGATTATTTCTTTCATAGCATTTTTTGCACACTATAATTTTTAAAATTTATACATTTGTTTACTTGGATATAGTCTATCACTTTCACCATACTTCAAGCTCCACAAAGGCAGAACCATTATATCCCTAGCAACTAGCACAGTGCCTTACCAAACAGCAGAGTCTCAATATTTGTTGAATGAATGAATGATCCACAGAAATTAATTTATTATGAAAGATCTCTTTTGCTAAGTTGTTTTACATCTGTTGTCTCCAAAACTAAAGTCCTTGAGGCAAAGAACGAGAGATTGTACATCTATGTTCTTCTCACAATGTTCTATATCAGTGCTTCTCATAGTGTGCATAAGAATTACCTGGAGAGGTTGTTAAAACACAGATTACTTGGCCAGACCCGCAGACAGTCTGATTCAGTAGGTCCCAGGTGATGCTACTGCTGCCAGTCTCTGGAGCACACTTTGAGTAGTAGGGCTATAAGAAGTTAGATGTATGGACACATGCTGAATGGGGGGTGATATGTGCATGATTGCAGGCTAAATAATCAATGTTCTCCTGAGTCATAGAACTTTGAACTTACAAGGACTTTTGCTGTTATCTAGTCTATGAATAGCAAATATCTGATACTGTAATATAGTGCTTGACTGCATTTAACCTATCTGGCCTTAGAATCTTCAAGAGTACCCCAGCAATATCACTCCAGGTGAAACTACCCTCTTCTTGATCTAGTCCTATTCCATCAATTAAAGTTGCAGCAGCAGTAGAGAAAAGGCCTGGGGTTCCTGCCACTGCAGAGTCCCATTCTGCCCTGGCCTCTCTACCTCTGCCTTTCTTTTACAGGGGGAGAGAAAAACTTCTATCTGTGAGTTTTTTGTTGCAACCAAATCAAATCTTACCATTACGTTTTCGAAAATAATTTGAAAAACAGGCCCGTGTAGACTTTATATGTGTCTTTTTAAATTTATTATTCAATAAACATACTGAGAGCTCATTTCCAATGAATGTATAAATAAATAAAGTTGCAGAAACTACAGTTGAGAGAGTTGACGCCTCTTGACTTCAAAGATCCCACAGCCAAGTCTTCTTAATTCTTGTTCAGCTTTCAGCATCTGGATAAAAATTTATTAAGATATGCTGAAGTAGCTTCTATCAAATTTGAGTGTCCATAATATGCTAAACCGAGAACTTTATCCCAATAACATGAACTTTCCTTATGCCTTATTTGTCATTCCTT
Organism: Cheirogaleus medius; assembly: GCA_008086735.1. Classification (NCBI taxonomy): domain Eukaryota; kingdom Metazoa; phylum Chordata; class Mammalia; order Primates; family Cheirogaleidae; genus Cheirogaleus; species Cheirogaleus medius. The sequence continues at coordinate 17,279,679 of VBSM01001483.1, forward strand.
GAAATTTTTCTCAAGTAAGTTTATACTAGTAAGAGTTAAATTACATAATAGCCTTCTCTGTATAAATCTTAGAGTAGATTACTAAGATACATCATAAAGTTTTTGCTGGTTCTTAGGTGATTTTAATTATATATGTTTTCTTTCAGTAATACATCTTTTCTACTTCATCAATATTATGTTATGTTAGCTGTAAGTACAAAATAATTGAGAACAAACTATGACAAATTGAAGTAAGCCCAAAAAAGGAAAAAGCAAATACTCTTGTGATTTGTGCTTTTTTCAGTCCTTGAAACTTTGAGACTATCTGTCTTTATTAACTTTTGCTTTTTGCTGATGGTTTCTCTCATTTTATTATAGCTCATAGCATTGTAAATTAATTTAACATGAAAGGATAAAAATGTTGCTTTTGAAATGTTTCTCATTAAATTATGGAAAAATATTACAATAAATAAAAGAAAGGAATGCCTCTGGTATCAGCTTCTGTTTGCTCAATTATTGCAGTACCAAAAGTGAATTATTACACAGTTAACTCAGAGGCAATATTATTGCCATTATATTATAAAATAGATGAGTTGCAATCTCCAAAAAAAAAAAAGGTACAGCATAGGTCCTTTGAAAGTGAAATACCCTTTTTTTTTCCTAGTGCTTCATTTAAATGCATACTGACCCCAGTTTTTTTTTTTTTAGAGTTCTTGCTAATGATGGACCCAATATTATATTAATATTAAGAACTGCAAAGTAAATTTCAGCCAATTGCTTTATTCAGGGGAGTCATTAAATTGAGGTACCTCTGAAATTTTGGAAGGAATGTACTGCCAATTAGCGAAAGCACTACTCAATGTTCTTTCTATGGTTCTATGCTTATTATCTCTCTAGTGTATTTTTAATTTAAGACAGTTTCTACAGATGAGGTGAGAAGTTGCTGTTTATTGGTACTTGTTAGGATGGAATCAAGGGTGTGGAAGACATTCATCTATTTCCTTCCTTATACAAATACAAATTAAGTAACTAATAGTTACTAAAGCACATAGGGAGAAGGTTAAGATGTAATATTTACCATGAGTTCAAAAGTGAAAAATGGAAGTAGCTTGAGGCCCCTCAACTGGATAGACTTTTCTTCCATATGGAATTCAATGCATTTATTTTTCAAATTCTCTAGGACAAGTTTATATGAGCTTATGTCTAAATATTCTAAGTGAGCTTTTAACAATGAGGCAAACATTTGAATAACTTATCTCTCCTAATATGTAAACCATTAAAGAACACAATCACCTACTAAGTGCAAGGCTCTATGATATGCCCTAGAGAATATGGCAATTAATTCAAACCAAGTTCTACCTTTATATGGTAAAGCACAAATAAATAATTTTAATGAAATGGAGAAATGGTACATCCCACCAAAGATTAACCAATGAGAGTAGTATGAAAATTCTTAGTTTTGAAATCTTTTAGAAGATTTTCATATTAGATTAAGATGCCCAATAAACTATCAAAATATCATATATATTCAATTAATTATCAATTTTCAATGTTTTTAGGATACTATATTATGAAACATATTAAACATCTTAAGCACTCAAACAATATTTTTGGTGATTCAGAAAGAGTTACAGAATGTTGCATCAGCTGAGAATAATTTATATACATATTAATTAGACCTGTATTACAGACATGCAGAAGTCTCATTTCCTCAGTGCCAGGAATCAAAAGGGCTGTCTCTACATAGTTTATTCTGAGTTGTTTAGAAAGGGTATAACTCTTAGCTAGTTTGTCTATTGCAGTGGTTCTCAAAGTAGAGGGACAATTTTGTCCCCACCAAGGGAACATTTAGCAATGTCTGGAGGAATTTTTAATTGTCACTACTGGATTGGGGATGCAACTGAGGTCTAGTGGATAGAGGCCAGATAGGCTGAAAAATAGCCTACAATGCACAGGATAGCCCTCCACAGCAAAGAATTATTCAGGGCCAAAATGTCAGTAGTGCTGAAATTGAGAAACCCTAGTCTAATATAAGGTTTACTTACCTTTCCTTTTCATTTTATCCCCTTTCATAATAATCTCAAAAAGCCCTAGAAATTAAAAATAATTTAGTCATTGTGTATGATATAAGTGAAAAACTACTTTATGACTAAAAATTTGGAATTCTTCCCTTTTTTATTACTGGAAATTAGCTGATTTTTTTCTTTTTTTGTTTTTTTCTTTTTGTTCTCTAAACAATGAGATAAGAGAGGCTCAAGCTGATGTTTTCAAACACATCTTCACAAATGACATTCTGAGCAATAGTGGAGTACAATTTTTTTCCTGAGATTTTGATTTTATTTGTGTTCTCTGGGGCTTGGGCATCAGAAGTCTTACAAGCTGCTCAGCTGAATCTAATGTGCAGCAAACTTTGAGAACCTTTGTTTTTGTGTTCCAGTTGGAAGATTCTATAGCTAATATAGCTAGACAGCCTGGGTTCAAATGCCCCTCCAACTCCTTACCAGCTACCTTTATGACCCTAGAAAATTATTTAAACTATGTGCCACAATTTTCTCTTCTGTAAAATAGGGCCAATAAAAATTTCTGCTTCGTGATCTTATATATGCAGTTTACAAATTGGATTACTCTGAAGATCATCTTCAGGAAAATATGCAGAATTATGTTCATTTATAATTTACTCAATAACTGTATATCTTTCAACATCAATAATACTCATGTTTCCCATCTTTAACCACCAGTCCAAATATGGATGTAAATTATAAGAAAAAAAATTATGACTATTATAATGATCAAAACTCTTGATAGTTAACAGTGTTGAGTAATTAAGCCAACTGAGTAATTAAGTCACGTGCAGAATTTTTTGATTCTCCCCACCATGTATTTGGCATCATAATTTAAAGATTTTTTTCAAGAATAGAGATAACTACCTTTAATAATCTGAACACTGAGAACATTTTGCAAACTCTTGAGAAATTTCATGAAAATAAATTGGAAAATGCTGTGCTCATAAAATCTTAGAGGTGAAATCACAGCAGAATGAGTCAACAAATAGTGTTAAGGAGGATTAATAAAACAACAGATGGACATGTACAAATGAGTCTAAACCATGAGTATAATTATATAATAGCAAAAAAGAGCTTTGGGTAATCCTTTCAGAAAACTTTATCAAAATGATTGCATTTAGAAGACAAATATTTAAATTGGTGGTTAGAAGAACTCTTATTATTCCATTACTTCTTTTTGTATGTGTGCCATTTTTTAAAAATTTTTTTAGAGATAGGTTCTCACTGTGTCACCCAGGCTGGAGTGCAGTGGTGTTAATCACAGCTCATTGCAACTTTGAACTCCTGGGCACAAGTGATCCTCCTGCCTCAGCCTCCTCACGTGTGTGCCATTTTTCAAGGTTAATTTTTATTTATAAATTATATCTAATTAAAAATCAATTTGGTTCTTAAATCACTGAGAAATAGCCATCACGAAATTTCTCATTGGGATATTTCTAAGTTCTACACATACATGTTTAAATTAGACATACTGTCAAACTCATTGTCCCTGATATTTGGCAATATTAATACCACATCACTTAGTAACCTGGAATATACACAAATTTTAGGTGTATATTATATGCCAGGCACTGGACTAGCCATTAATAGCACAGAGATTAATAAGACTCTGGTTGACTTCAGCCATGTTGTTAGGAAGCTCATATTCTAGTTTGGAAGAGGAAGGGGAAATTTAATAAAAGTAATACATACAAAGCATAATTCTAGCAGAATATAGAATGAATAACTGCCCTGTGGATCAGGCAAGGCTTTTTAGAGGAGGTGACATTTGAGTAAGGTTTTAAAGGCTGAGTAGAAATTCACTGGTTAAGATAAATTCCTTAAGAGGGATTACTTTAATAGAACTTGCCACTAGCCCACAAATAAACAGTGTGAAAAATCATTACCATCTGTCAATTTACTGAGTCTGCTTTACTCTTACCTTCAGAAAAAAAATCAGAAATATAATTTAGAAAATCTGAGTCTATTTTACTGTCACTTAAAATGAGGTAATTCAAAGGGGAAATTGAATATAATGAGAAAGAGAATCTCCCCAGTGGGAAAAATGCTATAGATTGTTTGCTTGTGTTTAATTATTTTCTGCCAAAATATATTATGCATAAACTTGATGATTAAAAATTCAGATTATTACATTTCTAAATTCGTAATGCCATTTTTTGTATCATATATTAATCATAAAAATGCTCATCCTGCTGACTTTGACAAACTTAAATGAACAAAATACAAAAATAATTTATATTATATTACACTCTAGTAGATTTGTTAAGCTAAACCAGAACAATGGTCCATGAAAAAGAGGTCCCTGATTCCGAACACTTACACCACAGGATCTCTCTGCAATTGTGTCATTTCAAGTCAGAGAAAATTGTTTAGTAAATTGTTGGCTTATAAAATTAAAACTAAAATATCTGTTGTACTATTTTTGTTCTGTTCCTTTTTCTACAGCTTTGTCCAATAGAAATATAATGTGAACCACATATGTAATTTAAATTTTTCTAGTAGCTACACTAAAAAAGGGTAAAATTAAAGAAATGGAATTAATTTTAATAGTATGTTGTATGTAGCCAAATATACCCAACACATCACTTTAACATATGATTGTCATAAAAGCTAATAAGACTTTTTTACGTATTAAGTATCTAAAATGCAGCATGTTTTAGTCTTAAAATACAATTCAGTTTAGACCAGCCATGTGTCAAGCACTCAGTAGCCATATGTGGCTAATGGTTACCGTATTAGAAAGTACAGTTCTAGAGATCCATATTAATCCAAAAAGTAAAGGACTTCTTTCCTTTGACTGATAAGTCATTCTTCACTGCTAACTTTGGGATCATTTCCAAATGTAGGCTACAGATTTTAAATACTCTATCTTAACATCTCTGAGGGTTTCAGTTTTAATGCCTTAGTATTCTTAAAAAATGTTAGATATTCTTTTTTATAGAATACTCTGAAAGAGCAATTAGAAGTTTATGATGCACATAATGCAAAATACAGATCATTTCCCAAGCCTATTTTAGAAGCAAAAAAAAAAAAAAAAACTATAGTCATTTATCACGTTTGAGAATATTGTCTTGAGTACATTTTTGTTTGGATACTGGTGATATTGTGAGAACTTTGTTACAAGAAAACCACCTTTAAGAATAAGGTACCAGGCTAAAATTGATATCTAGAAGAATAGACTTATTTTTAATGGAAACGGGATTTAGATCACACACAGGGATACACTGGGGAAACGCTAGTTTGAATATATGTCCCACATTTGTTAAGTTACTTAAAGTTTCTTGACTTAGAAACTTAACAAGAAAATTTCTTGTGGGTGAAGTTGTTCTCAATTTTCAGGTAAACTACCTATTTGGCAAAGCAGCCAGGACCATTTTGCATTGGAAGAATCACTTAGAGCCAAAATAAAATTAAAGTATCAACACTTTGTAAAAGAGCTAATAATGAGCAATCAGAAACCTGACCTCAAGATTACTTGTGAATTGTGCATCAGCAAAATTAACTCAAGTGTTCATTTGTTAAGTGTATTTCAATTATCAGGGGACTTCTAATTTATAAATAGTCTTTTTTTTTCTACCAGAAGTCAGCTTACAATTGACATGTTCAGGATTTGAAATAAATGTCCCACAGGAAAAATATTGTAAATAATAATTAATTTCCTATGCTAATTTAATTTATAATATACCTGTATACATTACCCTACTATCTTCTCCTACAATAGTTTTGTCCCCTAGTGTTCATTTCCCACCAAAAGAATGAAAGTGGAATATTATTACATAGTACATGCCTTGATCCTTTCATGAATGTTAATAATTATGTTTTTATTTAATGTGTTTTAGAAAAATATAGCCAATACAGTGGCTTTTAAGATATCATTGCTTAGAATGAGACTAAGTAAAACAAAATGGGTCAATACGAGTCAACCTAGAGAAAAATATCATATAAATAAGAGGACAAACGTGGCAGTATTTCTGAAGATGATTTGTGAAAATGATTGTAGTTGTTTCACTCATGGAAAATGCCTTCAGAGTTTCAAAAAGAATGCCGAGAACTTATTTCTCTTCCCTGATGCCTGTTGTCTTCTTCCTTCTCACCCCTACTTCCTTCCTCCTCTAACTCCAACCCCCTTTCCTTTGCTGATTTTAACAGGAACCAGAGCTCCAGTAAATTTGGGAGATAGCAGGAAATAAGATGGGTTAGGATCTAGAGTGATAGAATAGCTGAGCCTCGAGGGGTGAGGGAAAGCTTTCCCTGACATCTAAACTGAGACCTACGAGATGGGTTTGGTAGGTGAGGGGAGAAGGAGACATTGGGAACATTCTAAGCTAGGCAACATACTGTGCACAAGTCTTAAATCATAAGAAAGTCATTTTGAGAGGCTTGCAGCTTGGTAAAGTTGGAGTTTGGATTGGGAGAGATGAATATGGAAAGTTGGCAAGGGTCAGAAAGTTTTTTTATTTTATTTTTCACTTGAGTTACAATGGTAAACACCACCAAAAGTTCTTTATTAAGCAGAGGAGTGATTTCATTTAAAAGGAAAATTGGATTGAGGCAGGAGGGGCATGAACTGAGGCAAAAATATCTTTTGTTAAGTTATTGAAGTACAGATGAACACATTGGTGACCTAAACTGAAGTATTGGTATAAGTGATGGAAAGAAAGAAGTAAGTAGATTCTAAAAGGTTTTTTTGTTTTTTTGTTTTTGTTTTTGTTTTGAGACACAGACTTTGCCGTATTTAGTAATGAATTAATGTGGAAGGTTAAGGAAAAAGAAAAAACCAAAATTTCTGGTTTGGACAGCTGGAGATGTTCAATAAAGTAGGGAACCCAAGACTTAGAGTATGTTGGGAGAGGCCAGGTGTTTTAGTTGCACCGGGATTTAATTTATAGAGAGGACAGAGTGATGACATAGAGAGGTCAATGCCATTGGAAAAAATTTTCTTAGTCACAGTTCCCAAGAGAGGGGGCACACCACAATACATAGGGCCACATAGAAAGTACCAGGGTCTGTCTGGAGTCAAAAAAAGCTAAAGAGAAAACATGGCCTAGAGCCTTTTTGGTGGTTTGCAAGGGAGACAATAGTTGAGGCAGGGTAGGCAAGAGCGAACAAGTTTAGTTAAATCAATAAGGTGGTTGGGGGTATGGACTTTAGATTGTCTGGTTTGTATATGAAAGGCAAAATAACCAATCCTCCAGGGTACATAATCCACAAGTCTTTTGCTATCTCTAGGAATTAGCTAGCCCTGGGAGAGGCATTCTCTCGATGGCCTACAAGACTCTCAAGATGTCCAAGCATCATAACATATAGAAATTTTAAAAACTTGATTAATATACAAGGTAAATGCTGTATATAATTTTGTACAATGATCCTCAAATGTTAGCTCCACTAGAATCACCTAGAAAGCTTGTTAGCAGATGACTGAGTCTCACCCTTTTAAGTTTTTAACTGGGGAGGTCTGGGGAGGGCACGGAGAATTTGCATTTCTAAAAAGTTTTTCCAAAGACATGATTTCATTTTTTTATGGCTGAATAGTATTACGTTGTATATATCTACCATATTTTTTATCCAGTCATCCACTGATGGACACTTAGGTTGATTCCATATCTTTGCTATTGTGAATAGTGTTGCAATAAACACAAGAGTCCATTATCTTAAGTGAAACAACTCAGAAACAGTCAAATACCACATGTTTTCACTTCTATAAGTGGTGGTTAAATAATGTGCACACGTGGATGTAGAGTGTGGAATAATCAGCATTGAAGACTCAGAAGAGTGGGAAGGTGGGAGGGGGTGAGGAATGAGAAATCATTTAATGGGTACAATATACATTATTTGGGTGATGGTTACTCTAAAAGCCCAGAGTTCACCACTACATAGTATATCCATATAACAAAACTGCATTTGTACCCCTTAAATGTATACAAATTTTTTCAAAAGTTCTTTAGTAATGCTGCTGCTGCTGGTGAGGGACCAGGCTTTGAGAACACTGATTTAGGATATGTATAATTTGGGGAATATCCAAAAGGATCATAAGTTCAGGGATATTCTCGGGCAGTTGCCTATGTGAGTCTGAATTCAGAATAGATTATTAAACTGGGAATAAAAGATTTGGGGGCTCATCCAAATGATAATTGAAATTTTGAGAGTACATGGTAGGAGGGGTCCGTGTACAAAGAAAAGTTAAAATGACTGAATCCCAAGCCTCACTGACTATTGAAAATGGAGCTAAGCAAGAGGAGCCCACAAAGCTGACCCAGAAAAAGTCACAAGGACCTTAGGAAGCCAAGGAAAGAAGGCATTCATTGCCAAAATGAGAAGCACTTATGAATGGCTTGACTGGCTTTGCCAGCGTGCATTAATTGCTTCATAATTACTTGTACTTATTACAGTTATACATGTTTACTAAACAACTTAAGCAATACAACTGATTTTTTTTTTTTTTTTTTTTGAGACAGAGTCTCACTCTGTTGCCCGGGCTAGAGTGCCGTGGCGTCAGCCTAGCTCACAGCAACCTCAAACTCCTGGGCTCAAGCGATCCTTCTGCCTCAGCCTCCCGAGTAGATGGGACTACAGGCATGTGCCACCATGCCCGGCTAATTTTTTCTATATATTTTTAATTGTCCAGCTAATTTCTTTCTATTTTTAGTAGAGACGGGGTCTCGCTCTTGCTCAGGCTGGTCTTGAACTCCTGACCTTGAGCGATCCACCCACCTCGGCCTCCCAGAGTGCTAGGATTACAGGCGTGAGCCACTGCGCCCGGCCACAACTGATTTTTTAATTATTACTTGTGAAATTACAAATAAAGTTGCGTATATTCATGGTGCACAATATGATGTTTTGAAAAGTGTATACATTGTGGAATGGCTATATCAAGCTAATTAATGTATTACCTTACATACTTACCATTTATTTGTGGCGAAAACACTTAAAATCTACTCTCTTAGCCATGTTCAAGTATATGAGAGGGCTGTCTGGAAAGCATCCAGCCATGTAATATAAAAATTACATATTAACAATGGCTGGATGCTTTCCGGACAGCCCTCATATAATACATTGTTGTTAACTGTAACCCCCTGTTGTAAAATATGTCTCTTGAACTTATTCCTCCTATCTAATTGAAATTGTTTCCTTTGGACAACTGATTTTTTAAAATGAAAACCTTATATGTATAAGTTAGTATTCTAAATAGTCACTTTAGGAGCCTGTACAATTATTCCTAGAATGTTGTTACCATTTAAACTATTTTGGGTACTTTTGTTGAGGGGGAGTCATTTTCAGAGCTGTGGTTTCTTCTCTTTCCATAACCTTAGAGGTATTGAATTTTTATATTTTGAAAGTTGATTTGATTTTTTTGTCAGCCATTAAAAGGTTTTTATGTTGAATAAAATAAGTGGATGGTAAACCTAGATGCAATCAATTTTTAAATCAAAAAAGTAGATCCCTACTAAAACTTCTCTTGTAATTGCAAATTTTCTTTGAAGGTAGTTAAAAAAACTGTTTAGTTCCTAAACTGTAACATCATTCATTACATTAAAGGACAGCATGCACTTGTGTGTATAATGCTCTTGGTCTATTTGTTTTCAATGTCTTCTCACCTGATAGACATCTCATATAGATACATATAAATACATACATATCTCAGCGTGGCTCTGGGAAATGTCTTGATTCAAACGTTCTTATTTCTAAGATTTATGACACCTGGGTACTATATGGTGACAACCTTGTCAGCCTGTCTTTGGAGAAGCTCTGGATCCTATTCAGAAGATTCCCCAAAACTATTATATTATCAAGAATATAGACAAGAATAGTCAGGGGAAGATGTTTAGAGGGCAAGATTTTCATGTAAGATATTTTTCTCATATTGAAAATTAATTTACTAAATATAGTGTATTACATTCTCATTACAAGAAGATTTTGACATTAATATAAATGCATATGGCAATTGTGTCAGAAATGAATTGTCTCTCAAACTAGCACATGGAAAAAAGAGTTCTGAGATTTAGCACATACGTAGCTTTTATTTTAAAACTTTTTATGGATTTTTCAATAATAAGCTCTGTTTTAAACTTGATATGTTCGTCCAGGTTCTCTTCAACCATTTTTACTTTTTTACTTTATATTCATTTGTGTATTTGTCTTATCTTATTCATGTCCTGAGATTCATTTACTTCTTCAATTTTACTTTTTTTGATTAGTAGAAAACTTGGTTTTATTTTTTTCCCCTGGCCTAGATGTATTCCAGATAGAATCAGTAGTAGACTATAAATTCAATAGTTTAGGGCAGACATGAGTATGCATCAGAACTACTTGAGAACTTGTTAAAACACCGATTGAAGGGTCCCACCCCTAGAGTTTCACATTCAGTGAATTTGCATTACTACTAAATTTCCAATTGATATTGGTGCTACTGGTATAGAACCAAACTCTGGGAACCTTTGAATAAAAGTAAAACTAGGTGCAGAGATGTTCTTCATTTGACTTTTGCCACTGAAGACATTTAGATGGAGAGACATCCAAAGGTGTAATTACTTAGATATAGGTGGGGCCTGATAATTTGCATTTCTATCAGATTCCCAGGGGATGCTATTTTTGCCCGTTAAGGACCACACTTGGTGGACCACTAATTAAAATATCATTAAAAAGCAAAATAATAATAATAATAATTTAAGCCAGCAAAGTCTCCTATACCTATATAATGAGGTCTGAAGAGTTACTTTGGTTTAATTTGGTCAGAAGCTTTTTGTGGGCAAAATTATCACCAGCATACCTGAGATTCAGCTTGTGTTCATAGCAGGCATAAGGGATACTTCGCAAAAAGGTGAGATTGGCTTTAGGAGTAAGGATGAGCAGGGAGGAAGAACTTTAAAAAAGAAAAAAGTCAAAATTAAGTTGTTCACTGGGTTAAGAAAGAGAAAGGGAGTAGTATCTAGAAATGTCTTAGACTGGTTCAGCAAGTCAGGTCCCTCACAGTCACAAAGGAGAGACATACAGATGCAGGAGGCGTACAGAGACATACAGATACAGATAAGGAGGCCATTTCTTCAAAAGACACACAAGAAACTTTAAGGATTCATGGGTTCTTCATCAGACAAGATTTATGCCATTCCTAGTTGAGTATCTACACTCTCCTAGCCCTGTGCTTGGCTGGCAAGAGTCCCACCCTCTGGAGTTTACATTCTAATTGAGAAAACAGCCAATACATTTGTAATTTATTTTTATTTTTAAAAAATTCTTCTGGCTGCTGTGTGAATATAGGATGTGAGAGGTGTACAAGTATAAGACTGGTGCCCTGTTCTGAATTCTATCTCCTCCAAGCTTTGTCCAGTCAGAATTCTCCTTCTTCCATAATTCTTAAGTCACCTTCCCACTGATCCTTTGCTGTCAGCTTACCACTCAGCTACCCTTCATTTTAACAAACACACACACACTGTTCAACCTCAACCTCAATGCTGCTGCTCTCTAACACTCTCCCCGCCCTTCCAGTGTCTTCCCTCTCCCTCCTTCCATGGTCAATCTTGGTAAAAGAGGAGCGCAGCTGGCTGGCTCCCCTTCTCTAACCACAGCTCACTTTTCAGCCCATTTATCTGGCTATTACTCTTCCATGACAGGCAAACTGCTCTCACTAAGAAAACCAATACCCTACCCCCTGCCAGACTGCCTGATTTAGCTTCTCTGTGTAATTTTCTCCTTTATTTCCCTGACACTTTCTTACCCAGATTTTCACCTGACCTATCTCCATACTATGTCTGAGTCATTTTCCCAGATGATTCATCCTCAGCCTCATCCTTAAGTACAGCTCTTTTCCTGATCCCATCCCCAGCCCTTCGTCACTTTCCATCTCGCATCTCTTCTGTGATCTCATTTTCATCCACAGCACCAATTAGTACCTACAAGCACATGACTCTCAAGTCATTATCTGTTGCCTATGTCCCTCCCTTGGCGATTCCATATTTATATCTGCAACTCCCTGGTGAACTTCTATATATAGGCCACAGGACGGGTGCTAATAAGCACAGGTGGGGTGTACTGAATAGTGTCTTCTCTGATTGATTGGGCTTTTGCTATAGCACTTGTTAAATACTTACAGTCTTACCTCTGGCTGTAGACATTTCAAAATTAGCATGTCCCAAACTGAAATCCCCAGTAAATTTGGACATCTGCCTCTATTCCCTATTTCAGAAGATGGCACTACCTTACCCAATTATTTAAACCAGAAACCTCAGATTCTGGTGAGACTTCTCTCTTTTATGCATGTATCTACACTAACATAAAATATTCCAAATTCTACCTCTTAAGTCTCTCTTAAAACCAACTTTTCTCTGGCTCTGGTTTCAGGCCCTTATCATTGTGGAGTCAAACACACCTGATTTGAACCTTGCAGCCTTTGACAAATTTCTTAATCTCTTCTAGCCTCAGTTTCCTCATAAAATTTTCTACTTTTCAGGGTGACTGAAAGACTTAAATGAGATTATCATACAGAGAGTCAGGTACACAAAATGCAATTAATAAAGAGTAGTAACTATGATTGCTGCTGCTGATGCCATTACTATTAGTATCACCTAGAAAACCACAGTAACTTCTTTACTGGTCTTCCTGCATCTACTGTTAGTTCCTCAGCTGGAGTAATCTTCAAACATGAAGGCTGACCGTCTCAACTTCACACCCATGGTTGAAATTCTTCAGTACCTTTAAGATAAACCCCCATCTCTTTGGAGTAGCATACAAGGTCATGTATGATGTAGTCTATTCATAGCCCCATTTCTTCCATTCTCCCCAAGGGAGATATGTAGCAGAAAATTGAAGGCCACCTGGCTACTACCCACATTATGTCCCAATACTTTCATGTGCTGGGAAGAACTTCCACCTCACTTCCCCTCCTCAACGTAATTCTTACTCATTCTTCCAAATAAGCTCAAACTCCAGAATAGACCTCTGGTCCACAGGGGATCACAAATCTCTCCAGTTAGTAAGTTGTACAGGATGAGCATGCCCCTTAAAACAGTTTTTCAGCTATTGCAAAGATAAAGGTAGAATAATCACATTTACAGAAAAGGAATTAGCTACAAAATGGTGACACTGGTATAAATGTATGTAAAATATAATGTTTGTAATTCTGAATTAATTTTTTCTAATGTTTTAAAATAAAAATGTTTAATCAAACAGCAAAATTGAAAGAATTTTACAGTGAACATCTGTATACCTGCCATCTGTATTTTGCCACTGAAATTTTACTATACTTACTTTATAATATATTCATCTATCCATCCCTCTCTATATGATTCATTTTTATTATTCTAATAATCTTACCCTTAAATGATAAGTTGTCTTTTAAAAAAATAACAAATGCATTTTTAAATAGGTGAAGAAAAAGTAAACTTATTCTTATGAAAACAATATAAATTATAGCACTTTCTAATTCAGTCCATTAAAGTATCTAGTAAAAACAAACCAGAAAATATATAACATTTATCATTATAAAATGTGTTTATTAATACTCCACTGCACCTGATTAGATGTAGACCATTAAGAAGAATTGCTATAATTAAAAAGTTTGGGTTTGCCAATATTAAAAAACCTATGTTTTTTATTCTAGTGGAATGTTTTGTGAGGAATATTGTCCCCCTTTTTATAAAATTTACCTTTGATCTGTATTTTGTTAATGCACCATGGGTTAAGCTACATACACTATGGCATGTGCTAAATAGATCTGGCAGTTGTAAAATTAGGTTGGTTAGTTCCTTTTAAATTAAATCCTCATAACATCTTATCAATTAATTGGCATACATTACCATTTTAAGGGAAATTCTCAGACTGGCAGGTGAGAATTAAAATGAAAACAAATCAACATGGTAAGCAACAGCCCCCAAACCAATCAACATGTAGTCAATGCATCCTTTTAAATTAGCAAGGCACAGCTTTCCAAAAAGTCACAGCATAATTTTACATGCTATAATAGTACTGCTAAAATAATGGAGAAGGCAACATTTTCTATATAAAATTTTTCTTTTCTAGAAGTTTTCATGCAGCTTAGTATACTGCAATGACCACATTATTCAGTTCCAGAATTAGTAGCACACCATTGTGAATGCCTCAATTCGTATTGTGATTACTCATTCAACAACATTCCAGAGGGTTTACTAAGGATGTGCAAAGCATTACATTAAGTAGTGTATGGCAGAGGTTCTCAAATGCAGATGATCTGTGAAGAAGATTTCCCTAATCAGCAGAGAAATGAGAAATATAAGGACAGGAGAGAGAGGGGGAGAAAGAGACAGAGAGAAAGAGAGAGAGATCATGTAAGCTTATCACCTACGTTTCTTAGGAAAGCCTGCCCTTTATTCTGAGATCAAGTCCTTCTGATTCTTTTATATTGTTTACATGCCCCTTCCTTTACAATATGGTGGTAATAAATAGATGATGGGTTTGGTTTTGTTTTAATAGTTTACCTGGTAAAATTATTGTTTTGTATCTGTATCAGTTATCTAATACACACACACACACACACACACACACACACACACAATGGTATATCTATTGCCAAGCCACCCCAAAACTCACTAGCTAGACCATTCCAAACTCCATAGCTTAAAGCAATAAGTATATATTTCTTTAGTTTGCTAGTTTATGGGTTGGTGGTTTATGTTGGGTAGGTAGTTCATCCATTCTGGCTGGTTTTGCTTGCAAGTCTGGAGGGTGGCTAAGAGCTCGTGTTTCTGGAGATGGCTGGGTCAGTATGGCTCGGCTGCCCATATCTTGCACATTCTTCCACCAGGCCCAGGCATGTCTTCTTGGTAAAGGCAGAGCTAGAAGAATAGAAGTGGAAGCATGTAAATAATTTGTTAAGCCTCTGCTTCCACAAGCCTGCTAATATCCCATTTGTTAAACAGGTTTTATTTTCCCTGGTGATAGGAAGAATAATGAACCCCTTGAAGATGTTAATCTCCAGAACCTATGAATATATTATGCTCCATGGCATTGAGGAATTAAGATTGCAGATGGAATTAAGGTTTCTAATCAGGTGACCTTGAGATGTAGAGATTATTCTGGATTATCCAGACAAGCCCATTATAATCACAGGGTACATGACATGCAAGTGAAAGATAAAAGCAGGAGAGTGGGAGTCAGAGACTGAGAGAGAGATGAAGATGCTGCACTGCTGGCTTTGAACATGGAAAAAGGGGCTGTTATCCAAATAATGTGGGCGGCCTCTAGTGCTGGAAAAAGCAAAGAAATGGATTCTCCTCTAGTTTCTCCAGAATGAACACAGCCCTGCCAACACTTTGATTTTAGTTTATGACACACATTTTTGACTCTTGACTTCCAGAACTGTAAGATAAATCAATTTGTGTTATTTGAAGTCACTAAATTTATGGAAATTTGTTACAGACAGAAGCAATAGGAAACTAATATACCCTCCACTGTTCAATCTTTTAATTAACAACTACAGTAATATTTTTCTTAAAATCAACTTATCTTTGTCTTTCGATTTTAGTCTTGCTTTAAGTAATTATACCTGTAAAACTGCAGCTTGATGTGCTAGTGTGTTTTTCCTAATACACATAAAAATAAATTAATATTAAAATTTAAAATTTAAGCTGTATAGCACCATAAATTGGCTCCCTACCACTTACTAGTAAGGAAACAATTTTGGGAAACATGGATCTAGGTGATTCAAAGGAGCAGGTGATTGGGCAAAAATGACAATTTCTTAGAGAAGTAGGCATTTTGCCCATGGATAGAATTGTTGGCAAAGAGAGAAGAGAAAGACAAATAAATGATTATGATTCAATATTGCTCTAGTGTGCACTTTGCATTTGTATCAAGCAATTTGAAGCTTACTAATCTTGACATGTCTTAATGCTATTGGATTATTATTTCAAGTGGCTGAAATGTTCACCAGGACTCTCACCTGTCTTCAGGTTTAAGCTCAGATTTATCACACTTCTTCTGGGAAACATCTTCTGATCCCCAGGGATCAATATCTGAGATACTTATAACTCAATCAGAGCATGTATCTTGACATACCCATTGGAAATCCCTGCTTTACAGCATTTACCAACCGAGAACTTTTTTTTTTTAATTTCAGCATATTATGGGGATACAAATATTATGGTTACATATATTGCCCATGCC
>VBSM01001483.1:17295953-17311877 GCA_008086735.1 Cheirogaleus medius
TGGTATACATATACCACATTTTGTTTATCCACTCATGTATTGATGGGCACCTGGCCAACCGTGAACTTTTTGAAGGCAATGATTTTGTTCTGTTCATCATTCTATCCATAATTTATAACATGATACATGGTAGGTATTAATAATTGTTGGCTGAAATGAAGTTAAATAGATAGCAAATGGCTTGTCCAAGGTAACACATTACACAGCTTTACTTCCCTTCCCTTTGCTACCCGCTAGTGCCAGTCATATCTACTGATAGGCCTCATTTATAGGCCAGCCTCATCTTACTTTCTGAATTAGTCTATATGGCTCTGATAGCACATCAGAAATCTAACCTTACTATCTGGTGGGGTTTGTAATTCAAATTCCATGGCTTATAGACTTGGTATCCAATATGTTGGGAATAAACCTGAGATGCTCCAGTGATTTGCAAATCAAGCATTCCTGACTTCCTTTCTTCCCTTTCTTTCCTATCCTCCCTAATGGTCTGGTAGTTTTTGTTATTTTGGATACTCTCCAACCCTTGGCAATTTTTCTTACATCTATCCTCTAGAAGCTGTCGCAAGTGAGTGGAGGCAGGTTGGTGCTCGTTTGCAGTGGAAAGAACATAAAAGTAAGAGTTAGAGGCTCTGGGTTCCAGTAAATGCTCTATAGTGGGATTTAGGGCAAGTCTCTTAACTTCTTTCAGCATCAATTTCCTCATCTGTGAAATAAGATTGATGATACCTGTCTTGCCTATACTTCAAGGTTGTTTTGAGGTTCACATGCGTTTTCCACCCCATATAACCTATAAATCTCCATTGCCTACAGATAACCTACAATGTTCTACAGTAAGTTTAATATTTCTAGGATTTAAAAACTCAATGACCAGCACTGATAGGATCTAACATCATAATATATGTGTCAATATGTATAGCAGTCTCTTTGGTTATCAATATTTATGGAAGTTTATATAGTTTACCTAAAATAGGACAAAGCTATAATATTAATATATATCATCAATATGTGTTTTTAGAAGATTTATTTTCCAATATAAAGAAAATTTTTCTTTAAAGTTTGGTAGGTAATTTTAATTTCTATTAATTTACACATAAAATGATGGCATTAAAAGGGCCCCTTCTTTTAAGTATAAGTTGTAATCCTCACATTGAAACTAGTCTGTCATTTAGGACAGGGAAACCATATAGTTTGAAAATTCACTGGCATCATGGAAATAAAACTGTGTTTTTTTAAACCTATCAGTTTCATTTTTCTTTGTTTAACAAATGAAGTGGTGATATTTCTGAGTGTATATGAAGCATACTGATTGACCAAAAAAAAAAAGGAATGAATATTGTAAACTCCTCACTTAACCATTATGCACCTTTTCCAGTCACATAGTACCCCTTTCTCTTTGTTTCTAGGTTGATTTCATTTCTTTAACCATTTCAATTCTAATCCCAGACAAACTGTTGTAGTTCTTTAAGAGGACACACAAAATAAGTATTGTCCAATGCTAACACTTTGAAGTGTGATATTGTAATTACTTACCAAGTGAATATTAATCACTACTAGATTAGAATGGAATTACCTGTTATATTCACATTAATAGCAAATGAGCTTTCCCTGATTGATGTTGTTATAATGAATACAAAAGGAATTAATAATGATCTATCACTCACTGAAAGAGGCGTAGTCATTAAGGGCATGCCATCAAGAAATGAGTAATACTTTTAAAAAAATGAATATTAATTAAAATAAAATCAAAATGAAGTCCTATTGAATTACTTATATCCACATTACAAAGATATTATGCTGTTGAGATTAATGTGATTCTAATGCATTTTATAAAAATTAATAATGACTAACCATTTAAAATATTTAGGAAGCAAATACTTGTTTATATTTGCTAACTAGCTATGCCAGCTATTTAGCTTTTTGTGGGTAACTTATTAGCATAGGAACAGTCATGAATAATACCAAACATTATATATACTATATTTAACTCATATGTTTTTATTTGAAAATATAAATTTTGTTTTCAGTATTTTTCTTGTTTACAATAGAATATTCTTAAAGGCCTCTAAATGGTAAATGTAACATTGACTAATTTCTGGGTTTTTTAAAACAAAAGTATTTGAAAGCTGATCTGCCATGAATATTGAACCAGATGTTAAGGAGCATGCTATAGTCTGAAATGAGACTTGGGAGCAGAGCAGCAGAACTAAACTTTTCATATACAATTCCTAAGGAGTAATTGAGCATACAGGTATCAAGGGGGATAAAAATCAGGTTCTCTCACTCAAGATGCTTTCTGTCTTTTAAAAAAGTGTCATTTTTGAAATTTTCTGTGGCAACAATTTCATAACAGAAAGCAAAGAGTGTTGCATTATTTAAGTGATCAGAATATCATTTTTATAATTTTGCTACATTGAACATTATTTAGACAAATTTGGAATAATATCAAAATATCTATAAAGCACATTTGTCTAACATAAGAGTTAGCATTTAAACTAGGTTAAAATAAGTATACATTTAAAAGAGTGCATGTGAAAACTGATGAAATATAAATGAGGTCTGTATTTGAGTTAATAATATTGTACCAATGTCAATTTCCTAGCTTTAGTAATATACTATGGTCATTATTTAAGTTGTTATCATTGGGAGAAGCTGGATGAAAGGTACATGAGAACTCTATACTATATTTGTAATTTTTTGTGTTGTAATCTATTTCAAAGTAAAAAGTTATTTCAGAAAAAAAATCTAAATATGTATTTTAAGAAAGTGTTATCTTTTTCTCTATAATTAGTGGCTAGTTAGCTCAGTCTGAACTAATATGTAGAGGTGGTTAGGAACTGTTAAAGAAATTATATTTCTGACCTAGACTCAATTGATGATTCTTGAATTAGTAAGTGAGTAATGTGTGTCAGTATATGCTATGGCACATAAGAATATATAAGATTAAATGATAAGAGCTAATTATTTCTTGGTATATTGCAATGGGTTCATTTAACACTGTTTATGTAGGAAATTATGGTAATTATAAAAATGAATATAGCCAAACAGCCAACTAAATTAATTGAAATATAAAGGTGTTGTGCTTGTGATTTGAAATGCCTTACAATGAACTTTGCATTTATTTTCACACAAGGCAGACACATTTCATTTTGATTTTAGTGGTCCACATTTTGTCATAAAGTATCAAAGGAAAACTCTAAAATATACACTCAAAATCCTGATGTGCCCTTCCTTCCAAAAATGTAGCACCACAATGAATACAGCCTTGAGTTAATATCTAAGATGAACCCAGCGGTTGTACCAGCATGCTTTAGCTCCTGCTGTGACGGTTATCATTTTTATTTTATTAATTTTGCAATTAAATTGCAGAGTTAAGCTCTATATATTTCCAGCTGTGGCTTTTTCAACTATCTCAATAGTTCATAGATAACTTCGTATGTTCAGTAACAGTGAAAACATACAATCCACATATTACTTCTGTAGCACCAATTTTATGTGTAAAAGAGATTTATCTAAATCTCAGAGAATTTCTATAACTAATTTCATTATACATCTAAAAAATAAAATAGGTTAAAAGAGCAGAGTAGATTTTTAAAATAGTTACATCATGGGCCAAATCCACCTCATTATCATCAAGAAGATAATTGTTGTCAGGTTATAATTGCTGCAAAATAGAATTAAAAAAAGAAGATAACTAAAGCACCATGTATGTACAAAACCAGGCATTTAAAAAGAGGGGGAAAAGTCAAGAGAAAATTTCTTTAGCCCTCAGGAATCTTTCATTCTAATAGTGTAAATTTTGCAACTTTAGAGGGACTTATTAATATATATCTTGTTTATCTTGATTCTGAATATAAGTACTTTGTGATTGTATTAAAGTCATGAAATATTCCACACCTCATTCAAACAGGGTATTTTCATAAAGAAAGTGACATTTGCAAAAGATTAGGAGAAATGCACCTTTGTTAATAAAATCGTACTTTTCTTTTGTCTCCTGGAAATGAGTAAGTTAGTTTATGTTTGATATGGCCAAATATGATGTGGAATTTGCTAAAGACTGAAAAGAGAAGGGAAATTAAATAGAGGTTTGCGAGTCAACAGACAACTTTTTAATTAAAAGAAGAAAAAAAGTAGAGTTGCTAAGTTCCCAGAGAAGTCACTCCCCTTTGATTTGGTGCATCTCACTTTAGTGGTTAAATAAACTACTGGCCATCTGGTCACCTTTCTAGCTCTGTCCCCAGGTAGCTGAGTATTCATAGACAAATACGCTAACTTTTCAGAACATTAGATTCTTTGTTCATATACTAGGATTTCTATTAATAAATTCTGTTTTAGATCCACATTCTATGTTTCACTCAAAGACAATCTTTTGCACTGGAATTATCCCGCAGTGGAGTATAGTAATAAAAGTGTAGACTCTGTTTCTGAACACTAGCTATGCCACTTTCAAGCTGTGTGATCTTCCTTCAAGCCTCTCAATCTCTCCAAGCCTTGTTTCTAAAATGAGGATAGGAGTAGAGGTTAATATTGTGAAAATTAAATGAAAAAACTTATTTAAAAAGCACTTGGCATAGTGCCCTGCATATTGTGAAAGCTTGTTATATTGTTTGTGACCTCATTTTATTATTATTACCATTATTGTTATTAATAATAATGAACCCTGGCTGTTGGGGGAATTGGTTCTATCCTCTTGTCTCATAGTCAAAATATGTTAAAAGGCCTTTTAGATCTTATTTCTCATGGTGCATTATAATTACTAATAGTAATGTGCCTTATTTATATATATGGCCATTTATAGTTTATAAAGTGCTTTTTTTATCTTATGAAAATTTCAAAATTAGCTTTTTGTGAAAAAGCCAGAATTCACAAGAGTGTAACTTAGAGAAAAAGTAAATATTTTGCTCAGGAAGTCCTTCAGCTTGACTGATTCAAATCTTCTCATGTCTCATATGATATCACATCTTTTGATAAACAGAATGCTAACCAGAGTACAACCTTGTATGTACATATTCACTCGGCTTGAGAAAGATCCAGAGGTACAAAAGTTGGGATAATCCAAATCCCACTGTAGAAGTTAGCATACACAGTACAATTGTCAGAATGTCCATAAACAGTATGTTAAAATATTAGTTTGGACCACATATTATTGCCAATATTTAAATGTTTTGGAGCTACATAATTAGTAAGATGTTCTTATGTTTTAACCTAATAGTTAAATGCGAATCATGTAACTTGAAGTTACAAATGGTAGTAAAAAACAGTGAGAAATATAAATATGGTTAGTAAATTATGCCTGGAAAATTCAAGTCCATAAAGCATTTCTGACTTATATAAAGAGGAGTCCTTATTTGCCACTTCCACTGGCCAAATTGAAATTATCACAAATCCCATGCCCTCCTTTACTTCACCCCTGACCCATTCTGCTAGCCAAATGTCTATTGCAAATTTTTCATTCCATAGATCATTTATAGGAATTTCTGGTTAAAAATGATGGATCTTGAAACTTCCCTAAAATGAGAATAGGGGAATTAAAATGATATTTACCTACAAGAACAAAGCCTAAGAGAGAAGAAACAATAAAATATAGAAGATAACAATTTTTTTATTTCAGCGTATTACAGGAGTACAAATATTTATGTTATGTATATTGCCTTTGCCCCACCTGAGTCAGAGCTTCAATCATATCCATCCCTCAGATGGTGTGCACTGCATCCATTAGGTGTGAATATACCCATCCCTTCCTCGCCCCTTCCATCTGCCCCACACCAGATGAATGTTATTACTATATGTGCACTTAAGTGTTGGTCAGTTAATACCAATTTGATAGTGAGTACATGTGGTACTTGTTTTTCCATTCTTGTGATACTTCACTTAGTAGAATAGGTTCCAGCTCTATCCAGGATAGTACAAGAGGTGCTATATCACCATTGTTTTTTGTGGCTGAGTAGAACTCCATGGTATACATATATCACATTTTATTGATCCGCTCATGTATTGATAGGCACTTGGGTTATTTACACATCATTGCAATTGTGAATTTTGCTGCTATAAACATTCAAGTGCAGATGTCTTTTTTATAGAATGTCTTTTGTTCTTTTGGGAAAATGCTCAGCAATGGGATTGTTGGAACAAGTGGTAGTTCTACTTGTATCTGTTTGAGGTATCTCCATGTTGCTTTCCACAGAGGTTGTACTAGTTTGCAGTCCCACCAGCAGTGTATGAGTGTTTGTATCTCTCTACATCCATACCAGCATTTATTGTTTTGGGACTTTTTGATAAAGGCTATTCTCACTGGAGATAAGTGATATCTCATTGTGGTTTCGATTTGCTTTTCCCTGATGATTGGAGACGTTGAGCATTTTTTCTTCTGTTTCTTGGCCATTAGTCTATCTTCTTTTGAAAAGTTTCTGTTCATGTCCCCTTTTTGATAGGGTTGTTTGATTTTTTTCTTGCTGATTTTCCTGAGTTCTATATAGATTCTAGTTATCAGCCCTTTATTGGGTATGTAACATGCAAATATTTTCTCCCATTCTATAGGTTGTCTGTTTGCTCTTGTGATAGTTTCCTTGGCTATGCACAAGCTTTTTAATTTGATCAAGTCTCATTTATTTATTTTTGTTGTTGCTGTGATTGCCTTAGGGGTCTTCTTCATAAATTCTTTGCCCAGGCCAATGTCTATAAGAGTTATTCCAACATTTTCTTCTAGAATTCTTATAGTTTCATGCCTTAGGTTTAAGTCTGTTGTCCACCGTGAGTTGATTTTTGTGAAAGGTGAGAGGTGTGGATCCTTTTTCAGTCTTCTAAATGTGGCTATCCAATTTTCCCAGCACCATTTATTGAATAAGGATTCTTTTCCCCAGTGTATGTTTTTTTTCTGCTTCATCAAAGGTTAGATGGCTATACAAGGATGGTTTTATACCTGAGTTCTCAATTCTTTTCCATTGGTCTATGTCTTTGTTCTTGTACCATTACCATGTTCTTTTAGTTACTATAGCCTTGTAGTATAGCTTGAAGTCTGGTAAATTGATACCTCCCAATTTTTTCTTTTTGCTTAAGATTGCTTTTGCTATACGGGGTCTTCTCTGGTTCCATACAAAGTGTAGAATTATTTTTTCTAGATCTGAGTAAAATGATATTGGTATTTTAATAGGAATTGCATTGAATCTGTAGATCACTTTGTGTAGTATAGACATTTTAACAATGTTGATTCTGCTGACCCATGAGCATGCTACGATTTTCCACCTGTTTACGTCCTATCTATTGCCTTTCTCAGTGTTGCATAGTTCTCCCTGTAGAGGTCTTTTACCTCCTTAGTTAAATATATTCCTAAGTATTTTATTTTCTTTGTTGCTACTGTGAAGGGTATTGAGTCTTTGATTTGGTTCTCAGTTTAACTGTTGTTGGCATATAGGAATGCTAATGATTTATGTACATTGGTTTTGTAACCTGAGACTTTGCCAAATTTGTTTATCAATTCCAGTAGTCTCATGACAGAATCTTTGGGGTTTTCAAGATATAAGACCATATTGTTAGCAAAAAGCGATACTTTTTGACCTCTTCTGCCCCCACTCGGATGCCCTGGATTTGCTTCTCTTTTCTGATTGCTCTGGCTAGGACTTCCAGCACTATGTTGAATAGAAGCGGTGATAGAGGGCAACCTCATCTGGTTCCAGTTCTAAGTTCAATTTTTCCCCATTCAGTATGATGTTGGCTGTGGGTTTGTCGTCTATGGCTTGTAATATTTTTAAGTAAGTCCCGTCTATGCCTATTTTGTTAAGCATTCTTATCATAAAAGGGTGTTGAATTTTGTCAGATGCTTTTTCTGCATCTATTGAGAGGATGATATGGTCTTTATGCAAAGAGAATGGAGGAATTAGCAGATCTGGGGAAACTGACACCAACTTCCTAGAATCTGGGAAGTCTTAGGAATTTGAGCAACCAGCTACTACAGAAGTCAGAGATGAATGTGGGGTTAAAATTAGGGGTATTTATCAAAAGTGTGTCTTAGAAGCAATAGATCCCCAGACCCCTCAGCCCTTTCCTTGGAATCGAAGTGACTGCCTCTTCCCTACCCAACCAGAAGACTGGAGATTTATTCTCCAGAGAAATTGTACTAGAAAAGTTCAAGACCTGGGAACATCAGGTACAGAAGACAGGGCACAGTTTCCACCTTAAAAATGAGAATTAAGTGAAAGTACACATACTGAATAAGATCATCCATTACCCTCCAAGCTCAAATCCTGCTTGGTTCCAGAAAAACTGACAGTAAATATGTACTCCCAAACAAGAGATTAAAGGTTTCTCTTCAGAGAAAGGGAGTGACCTTTCAGAAAAGACCTATTAATACTCTTATTTGGGAGTCTTCACTTATGCAACCAGAACGAAAGTCAACCATTGAGAAACCCTACAAAAAAAGCTTATCATTACTTTTTTAGTGTCTAAAAATTCCTAAATATAAATAGGGAACAGGATCATTAGACATTTGAAAAAATGAGACCAAAATATTAAAAGGAGAGAAATAACTCAGGGTAAATCGACATATATAATTAATATCCCTAGAGACAGAAGAAAAAAAATATTAGATCATGAAAAAAGATTTTATTAAAAATAAACATTTAAAGAATAAGAATATATTCTTGGAAATTAAAATTATCATTGCAATGATACAAAATTAAATTGAAATTGGAAAATAAACCTTCAAAAAAAAAAGCTCATGAAATAAAGACCAAGAAATGAACAATAAAAAATAAAAGATGGTCAAATTAAAGGAACAATTCAAGAACTCCAATATCCAACTAAAGGAGTTCCAGGGAAAATACATGGAAGAATTTATCAAAAAATAATATAAGAACGTTTCCCAAAAATGAAGGACATGACTTTTAAGGTTAAACGTACCTGCCAAGTTTTCACCACAATAAAAAAAAAATTCACATCAAGGTATATCATGTGATATTTCAGAACAGCAATAAGATTCTAAAACCTTCCAAAGAGAGGGAGGGATTGCAATCGATAAAGATAGAGGTAGAGGTTCTAAAACATTACAAAAAGAGATAAAGCTTGAGATTAACATAGAGAGATGGAGATAGATAGATAAACAAGCATACATAGTTAGATATAGATAAAGAATCAAACCAACAGAAACTAGGTCACTTATGAAGGATTGACAACCAGAATGACATCAGAACTCTTAACAGCAACACTTGAAGGTAGAAGCTCAAGAATCTATATATTTACAATTCCGAGGGAAAATAATATTCAACTTAGAATTAATATACCAACTACCTGGCAATCATTAATCTGTTTTTCATTTGTATAATTTTATAATTTTGTGAATATTATCTAAATAGATTTAAATCATGCAGTATATGGCCTTTGGGGATTACTTCTTTCACTAAGCATAATGCCCTTGAGATCCAGCATGTTGTGAGTATTAATATTTTTCCTTCTTATTGCTGAGTGGTAGTATTCCATGATCCAGATTACCACATTCTGTTTAACCATTCACCTATTGAGGGACATTATGGTTGTTTCTTGGTTTTGGCTATTACAAATTATGCTGTAATGAACAATGTGTACAAGTTTTTTGCATGAATGTAAATTTTCATTTCTCTGGGATAAGTGCCCAGTAGTAAAATTACTGGGCCATATGGTAAATGTATGTTTAGTTTTTTAAAAACTGTCAAATTATTTTCCAGGTGGCTGTATCATTTTACATTTTTTTCCCCAGCAATGCATGAGTGATTTTTTTAATTGAGTTGTTTGTTTTCTGTTGTTGTTGTTGAGTTGTAAGAGTTATTTATATATTATGGGTACAAGATATTTATCAGATATACAGCTTGCAAATATTTTCATCCATTCAGTAGGTTGTTCACTTTCTTGACTTTTTAAATAATATACAAAAGTTTTAAAGTTTGATGAAATCAAATTCTGTTTTTTCTCTTGTTGCTCATCCTTTTGATGTCAAATCTAAGAATCCATTGCAAATCCAAAGTCATGAAATTTATACCTTTTTTATTTTAAACAAAAGGACTTTTTAGCCTTATTGTGTCTTATCAAAATACTTGGATCTTCCCTTTGTCAATGAACAGACTAACTGTAGTCCATAGAGAATGCTCTGCAATTTTATACTGTCTACCAAGCATTCCTTTCGAAAGCTAAGATTCAAAATATAGTATTTACGGAGAACTGCATAAAGGACAGGTAGTGAATTCATTTCTCAGGTCACCACACTGCGTATATATGAATCATTTTGCTTTGGCCCACTGTAGACATTTTTACTTCATTACAAAATCTTCAGAAGAAACTTATTATCTTTAATTGAAAATAACCGCAGATATTAAGTCCATTTGTGTCTCATGGGTCCTATAGAACATTTTTTAAAAGAGAGCAAATGGAAAAGGCCTATGTTTCTTGTTTTGTCAAGAAAGGTGGAGATTTTTGTTTTATTAGTAGTCATTGATTTTAATGTATACTCAAATGCACAGATAAACATGCCAAGTAAGTAAAAACTGAATCAGTTTAATTTTTATCATTGAATAATATGAAATGACATGCTTAATTTCTTTAAATGAAACAATAATAAAGTTACTATTTTCTATATTATGATGAGGTATGGGAGATGAAAAGAAGAAAAAAGAAAAAATGTGTATACAGACACAATCATACACACAGAAATCATGGTGCATAAAAAGAAATATTAAGAAAAACAAAGGTGGGAAAACATATTAAAGAAGAAAGAGAGGCAATTGACAAACATCTACATATATTCAGAAGGACCTATCTATGTAAAAGTAGGAAAAAAGACCATACATACATCTACGCAGAGAAAGAGAGGCCAGCAAAGAATCACAGCAAAATACAGAGATAAAGAGAGTGTGAGGTAGCAAGACAAATAATTTAAGACTGAGAAAGACATAGAATGTTCTCAGATAAAGATAGAGGTTTAATGAGCAATCCTATCCTATGACCTCTTTGGCTTTGGCTGCTAATATTTGTTGCAGCTCTATGGCATTTCACAACGACAGGCACAAAGGTCATCACTGCCCTTTGCACTTGCTCCTTAGATTACTAACCATCAGTGGAATGTTCAGGGGAGTTGTAAGTTCCCCACTCCAGATTGCTCTCCACTCCTTTTTATGCCTTCTCCTACAAGGACCAGAGGCACATGGGTAATTTTCAAATGGCTTAACAATTAGTCTTTGGCAGGTGGGAATGTTGTTCTAATTTAGACATCTTTGATAAAGTGAGTGAGGCATGAGATGGTTATTTTAAGTAGTATTAGACGATTACCTGTTCTATATATTCCTTGGTTCATATAAATAAACTCTTCTCTTAACCTACAGAATGGATGAAAATATTTGCAAGCTGTACACCTGATAAATATCTAAAACTTAGAATAAATACAGAACTCTTACAAATCAATTACATTATAAAAACAACTCAATTAAAATAGGCAAAGGGCTTAAATAGGTATTTCTCTAAAGAATATATATCAATGGCCAACAAGAGCATTAAAAGATGCTCAGCATTATTCGTCATTAGGGAAATGAAAATCAAAAGCACAATGAGATACCAATTCACACTTATGAATATGGCTTTAATTTTTTTAAAATGTAAAATAGCAAGTGTTGGTGAGTATGTATGGAAATTGGAACCCTTATACATAGCTGCTAGGAATATAAAATGGTTCAGCCACTGTGGAAAACATTTTGGCAGAGCCATAAAACATTAAATAGAGACTTAACATAAGACCCAGCAATTCTACTCCTAGGTATATACCCAAAAGAATTGAAAGAAAACAGGTACTCAAACAAATCTTTGTACATGAATGTTCATAGAAGCACTATTTGTAATAGCCAAAAGGTAGAAACAACCCAAATGTTCATCAACAGATGAATGGATAAACAAATTGTAGTATATACATAGAGTGGAATATTATTCAGCCATAAAAAGAATGACTACTGATGTATACTACATTGTGAATAAACCTTAAAAACGTTATGCTAACTGAAAGAAGAAAGACACAAAAGGATACACGTTCCATTTTTTTGAAATATCCAGAATAGAGAAATCCATAGAAACAGAATGCACACTGGTATTTGCCAGGGGCAGGGTGAGGTTGAAATGGAAAATAACTGCTTAATGGCTACACAGTTCTATTTTGAGTGATGGAAATGTTTTGAAACTAGATAGAGGTGGTTACACAACATTGTGAATGTACTAAATGCCATTAAACTGTTCACTTTAAGATGGTTAACTGTATGTTATGTAAATTTTACTTCAGTAAAAAAGAAAATTGGGAAAATTTTAAAAAACAAATAAATAAAATGGTACTTGTCCTAGGTTTAGCATATTTACTTGTTCTAATTACAGGGCAATAACTTTGCCACCTAACCTAGCATGCAGTAAGGACTCAATAATTCTGAATAAATAGTTGTTGAATTGATTAATAAATGTTTCACCCAGAAACAGACCCAAGTTAAGAATTTAATGCAAACTCCGAGTCAAAACAGATTCCGAGACAAAGATTCACCTGGGAAGGGAATAAAATATCCATAAGTGGAATTTAATCCCACTAGGGAAATTCTGAGTATAATGAAAATACATGTTTAAAAGTCATCCTTCCAAAGGGATGGGGTAGCTGGGGTATTTATACACCAAATTCTGCTACTCACTGGTTGAGAACTACTTCCAAGGGGAAGTCATTTCCCTAGCATTTCTGGCATACTACCTTGGCAAGAAAAATACTTTTGTGTCTAGAGTATGTCTGAAATTATTAGAGAAAAAGAATGTTAACCTTCACAGTTGAAAGCCAGACCAGTGTGCACTGAAGTGGTGAGGCTATTTTGTTTTCAAGACACAGGTCTAAGAAAGAAATCCTACAGTGGTTACCTCATAGGCAAGAATTTTAATTTGATGGGTTCAAGGTGTGTTGGCTAAGAGAAATGAGGAAGGGTTGCTTTTCATGACTGTGGCATAGCTCTACACTAATAATTTTTACTGTATTAAGCAACATTACCTTATGCAATGATATGATACATTTAAGTTATATGTGGAATCTCTTTTAAAAGGAAACAATTTTCAGCAATTTCTTGGAATGAGTCATGGCAACCTAAGGGTTTCTAGGACTCTAGTTCAGGGATTAGTTTTCTAAATCAGTAGTCCTCAATATGGGGTGATTTAATCCACAAAGAACATTTAACAATGTCTCAAGATCTTTTTGGTTGTCACATTGGTTGTGGAGATACTACTATCATCAGTTGGGTAGGGGACAGGGATGCTGCTCCAACCTTCTACAATGCACAGGACAACCCACCACTATAAAGAATTATTTGCTCCAATATGTCAATAGTGCCACGCTTGAGAAATCCCACCTTAAACCAGCATTGTGATGTGAATTATTTGTGATAACGAAGATATTTTATATCTGTACTGTCCAATAGTGTAGCATATGGCTATTGACCACTTGAAATATGTGGCCAGTGTGACTGTGGGCCAGGTGTGATGCTACTGAGGAAATAAGTATGAATAATATATAGTCTTTAAAGTCAGAGCTCATGGTCTAGTAAGGGAGCCAGATTCTTAAAAATAACTTATGCAATAGAAACTGGTAGTGTTGTAACAGAAGATGAGTAACATGCTAAATTTGAATAATCAGGATTCAGACAGACAATTAACAGTTCTCTAAGGTGACTTTCCACCCTTGGGTCAGAGCATTATAATGTACAAAAGCTGTATTCTATGCAAAAAAAATTAAATCTTTTGTCATGTAACTCATTGTTTCATCTTATTTTACCCTTTTGTCAGAGAATATGTATAAAAGACTGGAATCTGATGAGGGAATTCTGCTTTATTTAATAATCCTATTGAGTTTCTCAAAGTAGTTTACTAAGGAAGCCTATTAAAGTATTGATTTTTTCATAAAGGATAATACAAATAGCATGACAGTCTCTTTAACATTTTAATCAAGCTTAAAATTAGTCTTGCATTTGAAACAAACTTGCCCTGAGAAATTGTTGGAGAACTTAAGAAAAAAACTTAGCATAAAAAATTGATGGGCCACCTAGGCTGTGAGAACATTAAAATCCAAATCTAAAATATGGCTAGCCATTGTCACATCTTTCTTTGAAGCTTAAGTAACTCAATATTCCCAGAAGAATACCCAGTGATTTAAAGTGACACATATACTGTCATTTTATTTTCCTTCCCAGTGTGCTGGTACAATTTGTATACATAGAAATATGTGGAAAAACCTATTAGTCTTGAGTGTCAGAGCCAACCAAAAGGAATCTTTGTCACCTAACAAATAAATTAATAACATAAGATAAACAATCATATTAAGTTACACTGGCGTAAAAAAAGACAAAAGCCAATTTATGAATTTAGAAAAGGAAACAAGATTGGTCATACAATAACCAGTCAAATAATAATGTATTTTTGCCATTTACTGAAAAACCATATTTGAGGGACAAATTTTCCTTATAGAAAAATTCCAAATAGCATAAATGGATACTCCTTTTCTGGGACGTGAAGTTTAGTCATCCCTCCCTGCACTTTGGATGTGAGATGAACTTGGTAACCTATTTCCAAAGAAGAGAATGTGGAAAGGTAGAAATAACTTCATAATGAAGAAGAAACCTGGCAGGCACCACCTTAGCTAAGCAGTCAAGTGTAACATCACTAGTGATAATCATATTGATATCATGTCCCCTTTGATATTATGTGATAAGAAGGACACTTCATCTCTCTGGTATTCTTCCCCTGAACCCATAACCTCAGTCTAACCAGAAGAATACTTCAGTCAAAATTTAAGAGACATTCTATAGTATATCTGATTAGCCCTCTTGAAGAACAAGAAAGTGAGAGACTGTCACAGACTAGAGAAGTAGGAAAAAAAACACAATGACCAAATGCAATGTGAGATTCTGGATTGTATCTTGAAACAGAAAAAGGACATTAGTGTAAAAACTGATGAAATCTAAATAAAGTTTGTAATTTTGTTAATAGTGTTGTATCAATGTTTATTTAAAGGTTTACATAAATGTACCATGGTTATGTAAGATGTTATCATTAGAAGTTGTAAGCCAGGCAGTTAGAAAATTGTCAGAAACATAGGTACCTTTTCTACATCATATTTATGTTTGTATTTTATTAAAGGCTAATTGTAAAGAGATAAAATCATGACTCCCATAAAAATATAAAATTAATATGTCTCTAACATTTTATTAAACCATTAACTGATGAAAGAATTAGTAAGATGTTACAATTTGTTCAGAGGAAAGTCTAAAGAATAGACATATGTATAACAATCAGGAATGCTGATATGAATTTGATAACAGATCCAATACTAAACACTGTATGTATGGCAGAAATCTATTTCATTTCATGAAACAAATGCACTTGCATCTCAATGAACAAGAATCATTTGCAGCACTATCAGCCCTCCACAAGTTGACTTCTAACTCTACAGAGTTTCAAAATAACCCAATTGAAGACTAACATACAGACCCTTAGAGCACCTTTTTGGCACCAGGGGCCTGTTTCATGGAAAAAAATTTTTCCACGGATGTGGGGAGGAGAGCAGAGGCGGAGCTCAATCAGTGATGCAAACAATGGGGAGCGACTGTAAAAACAGATGCTTTGCTTGCTTACTCACACCCACCGCTCACCTCCTGCTGTGCAGCCGGACAATTTTTCCACAGACTGGTGGACAGGGGGCAGGCAGAGCTCAGGCAGTGGTGATGCATGACCTGGTTCCGAACAGGCCATGGACTGGTACCAGGCCAAGTCCCAGGGGTTGGGGACTGCAGACTTACAGAATCAGATAACTCCTACGTTTTGTTAGATAATGTGTAGGATTCCATTAAAATGACACCAGTAATCTTTTTTTATTTTATTTTATTTTTTTTTATTTTTTTTTTATTATGT
>VBSM01001483.1:17311977-17412125 GCA_008086735.1 Cheirogaleus medius
TACCTCAAACAGATAGAAATAGAAATACCATTCGACCCGGCAATAGCATTGTTGTGCATCTACCCAAAAGAGACACCAGTAATCTTTTAACCATTTCAACCTTTCGTGTTTGTTTTTAAAAGTTTCTATAAGTAACTTGAACCAAACTCAGTCAAAAATGGGGACATTGTTTTGCATAAACTGAAACTAAACTCAATGCAAATACCAATGTTTTATTAAACTATACAGCAGATCGCAATTTGCTATTGTTTGTTCTGTTTTCTTTATTTACATTAGTGTGAACTAGAAAAGTTACAATTTTATTTTTTTTAGAAAATATAAAATGAAAGCAAAATCACAAATGTCAAGATATTTACCAAATTAAATGAAATCTATACACTTTCAGATTGTATCCCTGGTTTGCTTTTTATAAAGCTCATTGTTCTTTGTTCATGATTTCTAAGCTATTTAACTAAGTGATGTCTCCCCATTACCTAGGTTTTGAACTTTGACTCCATCTTTAATTAGCCAAGTAACAATGAGAAATTTTTTTTTTTTTTTTTTTTTTAGAGATGGGGTCTCGCTCTTGGTCAGGCTGGTTTCGAACTTCTGACCTTGAGCTATCCACCCGCCTCGGCCTCCCAGAGTGCTAGGATTACAGGCGTGAGCCACCGCGCCCGGCCAACAATGAGAAATTTTATGAACATCTTTGTACTTCAGTTTTCTCACCTGTAAGCCATGATAATGAAAATACCTACTTAATATGATTTTTTGTAAGAATTAAATTAAATGACTTGTTATGTGTCAAGTGCTTAGAACAATAAGCCTGACCAATAGTAAGCCCTCAATAAATATTATTTATTACAATCTATTCACCTGAAAATTTCCTTGTTGATTAGTGTTTAATAAATAATCCTTGAGAATTTTCCCCAAGATAAAATACCCTACTTCTCTCGAATTCTTTATGTTAACTAAAATCCCTTGACATAAAACAATAAACAAACATAGGATGACTCTGAAATGTGGAAAGAGATCCCTAGGGATCTCTGGACTTGAGGACTGACACACAAGGGAATCCTCTGGGTTTTCTTATTGCCTCCTACATATCCTCAAGCAGGTGCTAAAGAAGTCTCTTATCTGGAACCACCAGCAGGCACGAACAAGGAAAGCTCCAAGAAATGTCAGTTCCCACTAGCAATAGGACCAAGAAAAAGGTGGCCTAAGAACAGAAAACCTTTTTGTCCATGCCTGCCAAACTCCAACCAAACACTAAAGGAAAAACTGCACAATTCCCTCACCCACAGATTGATCAGGGCTAAGAGGGAATTGGATATTCCATGTCACCCCACCCTACCCTTGCTCAGATCAACATGCTCAGATCCTACCCCCAGGTGGTGTTGGTGAGACCTAGCAGGGAGCTAATCTTATAAGAAAAGTTGCAGGCCATAGAATAGTGAAAACAATCTTAAAAAAGCAAAATACATTAAGAAGACTCATTCTACCTAATACTGAGGCTTAGAGTATATTAACAGAAATCAAGACAGTATGGTGTTGGTTAAGGGACAGATACAGAGACCAATGGAACAAAACAGAGAATCTCAAAACAGACCATGCAACAAATATGTCCAACTGATTTTTGACAAAATTTCAAAATCAGTTCAATGGAGGAAGACTAGGCTAGCCTTTTCAACAAATGGTACTGGAGCAATTGGACATCCCTAGGCAAAAAAATAAAAAAAAAAAGTACCTCAAACTAAATCTCACACCTTATGAGAAAAGCAATTCAAAATAGGTCATGGACTGAAATCTAAAACATAAAACTATTAAAATTTAGGAAAAAAATGAAAAAAACATTAAGAGCTAGAGCTAGAATTGACATTGAAAGCATGACCCATAAAAGAAAAAATTGATCAAAAAAATTGATCTCATCAAAATTAAAAACGTTTGCACTATGAAAGATCTTGGGAAGAGAATGAAAAGATAAGCTATAGACTAATACAAAATATTTTCAAACCATATATCCAACAAAAGAATGGTGTCTAGAATATACAAAGCATTCTCAAAACTCAACAGTAAAACAATAAACAATCCAATTAGAAAATGGGCAAAAGACACGAAGAGATATTTCACCAAAGAGGAAATACAGATGGCAAGTAAGCACATGAAACAATTGTCAAAAACATTAGCCATTAGAGAAATACAAACTAAAAGCATGAGATATCCCTACACACCTATCAGAATGGCTAAAACAAACAAACAAAAATAGTTACACCACCAATTGCTGGCAAGGATGTGGAGAAAATGGATCATTCATACATTGCTGGTGGAAATGTACAATGGTACAACCACTGTAGCAAACCATTTGCCAATTTCCTATAAAACTAAACATGCAGCTACCACACAACCCAGCAACTGCACTCTTGGACATTTATCTTACAACCTGTACAAAATGTTCATACCAGCTTTAGTCGTTATAGGTGAAAACTGGAAAGAGCCCAGGTGATCAACAATGAATGGTTGTACAAACTATGGTGCATCCATACTAAGCAATACAACTCAGCAATAAAAAGGAATGAAATATTAACGTTTATGCACACAACAACTTGGATTAATCTCCAGGGAATTATGCTGAGTGAAAACAGCTAATCTTAAAAAGTTACATACTGTGTGATTCTATTTATATAAAATTTTTGAAATGATAGAATTAAAGAATATAGAACAGATTAGTGATTGCCAGGAGTCTGGGACAATAGGGGGAAGGGAGAGAGGTGTGACTCTAAAAGGGTGACACAGGAGGGATCCTTGTAGTATTGAAACTATTCTTTATCTTGATTGTATCAATGTCAATATCCTGGTTATGATTTTATAAGATTTTTTCTTTAGGGAAATGGGGTCAGGGGTACAGTGGCTCTCTCTGTAATATTTCTCACAACTGCATGGGAATATACAATTATCTCAAAATTAAAAGTGTAATTTCAAAAAGTGATTAAATAAAAACAATTCAAAAATTTTAAGATTTTAGTAGCCATTTTATCTCACATGTTATTTTACTGTTGAGAAAACTGAGGCACCAAACACTTAAGTGACCTGCTTTTATGTTTCACTTAAGCTTTTTCCTTCTATTCTTTACTCAGTTAAGCTTCTGTAATACAGAAACTATGTCTTGTGTTCCTTTAACCCCCATATTAGTTCAAGTAATGCTGAGCATACATTAACACTGTAAAACTTGTTGTCTGAGTAAATAGGAAATAGAGATTTATTTGTATATGCAAATATTGTATTAACATGTTTCACTCTAATATAAATTTCTACATAGAACAAGAGAACTCAAATTATCTGATTTAATTAAGATAATTAAAAGAAAGGTGATAATTTAGGAGATTTTACTTGATTGTTTTAAATTTTACTTGTTTTGGAATAAGTGATGATTTTTATGCTTCAGAAATCAAAAGTGACAAAAAGATGTAAAGTGAAAAATTTGTCCCCTACTCTCTATGCATTGTCCAATCAATTCCCCTACCCACCACCAATCAGTATTGCTAGCTTTGTGCATCCTTCAGGAAATATTCATGAATTTTCAAGCAAATATACATAAGTTTATGTATATTTATGTGTGTGTGTTTCTATGTGTATATATAGTTACATAAATGGTAGCATAGTATATACACATTTATTCTGAATCTTAGTTTTCTCCCCCAACAATATATCTTGGACATTTTCTTTTATCAGTACATAAAGAATGTATTTAGTTTCCTAGGTTTGCCAGAGTGAAGTACCACAAACTGGGTGGCTTAACCAACAGAAATCTGTAATTTCGCAGTTCTGGAGGCTAGAAGTCCAAGATTAAGGTTTAAACAGGGTTGGTTGATTCTGAGGATAGTGAGAGAGAATCTGTTGTGTCTTTCCTCCAGCTTCTGGTTGTTTGCTAGCAATCTTTGGTGTACCCTGTCTTGTAGATCTCTGCCTTTATTTTCACATGGCATTCCCCCTGTGAGTGTGTCTGTCTCCATTTCTCTCCTTTTAAGGACAGAGTCATATTGGATTAGAGCCCAACTTAATGACTTCATTTTAAGTTGATTACTTCTGTAACACGCTATCTCCAAATAAGGTCACATTCTGAGGTACCAGGGGTTAGGACCCCAACATTTAAATTTGGAGAGAGGAGGGACAGAATTCAATCGGTAACAAAGAACTTAACTATTCTTTTAATGGCTACATAGTGTTCTATTATGTGGATGTGCCCTAATTTATTTAAGCAGTTCCCTGGATATTTCATTGGTTTTCACTTCAGTTTTTTGTCCTAATATTAGCATATGTTTCATAAAATAGAATTATAGTATCTGAGACTTACTGAGATTTTATTTAAACAGTGATTATCCCTGTAAACTTCAAGTGCCTTGAAGATAGGATATATTAAGGGAGGAGGGGAGACTTTTAAAGTTCATACGAAATAATAAATACTTGAGAATAGCCCAGAAATGTATGAAAAAGAATAAATGTCTCTGCATTAGCCGTCAGGGAGGTACCCAATATTAAACTTGCTATAAAGCCACTGTAATCCAAATGGTATAGTATTAGCGCAAAAAGAGACAAATCACTGAAAAAAAAATTGGGAGTAGAGAAGCAAATCACATTGCTTTTGTAAACATTTTATGGCAAAGGTATTATTTTAATTCAATGAAGAAAAGGCATTTCATTCAATAAATGGTGCCAGCACTCTTTGCAATCCATCTCAAAATACACAGATTGTCTCCCAGATCATGCAATATAAAAATAAATTTCAAGTGCATTAAAGTTTTTAACATAAAAACAAAAATCCTTGGCATAAGGAAGACCTTTTTTAAACAAGATAGAAAACCCAAAAGCTAAAAGGAAAAGACAGACCTGTTTACTACATAAAAAATAACAGAAAACAAAGTCAAAATAAAAATACTAGATTAAGTAGATATATTCACAACTTATGCAACATAAAAAGATGCATGCTCCTAGTATACAAATATCTCCTACAAATTAATTTTTAAAAAGATAAACAATCCAGTAAAAAACTGGTCAAATATATGAATATACAATTCACAAAACTATGAAGAGATACTTAACCTCGTAGTATTCAGGGATATGAAAAATAAGAAACAAGACACAATTTTCATCCAACAGATGGATAAAAATTGAGAATGATAACTTCTGGTGGAAAGGGCCACTTTCAGATTTAGCTGCTGAAATATAAATTGCTATGGTGTTTGAAAGAAATGTGGTATTATTTACTAAAATTTAAAATATACTTACCTTTTGATCAGTCACTCCATTTATTAGAATCAACCTATTCTAGAAATTAAAGTACCAATATGAAAGGCTGTATGTGGAGGATGTTTATTGCAGCATTGTCTGTGGTGGTCAAAAACTATAAATAAAAGCAAATACTCATCAGTGGGGAAATTATTGAATAAATTATGGAATTATGTGGGCTTTACCAAAAGAATTATTTTTCAGTCTAGTTAGATGTATGCCTGCTATCCTAGAGGAATAGCTATGATATCTTTTCAACAAACAAAACAATTTTCACTAAAAATATTCCATTTTTTAAATCAAAAAGACAAAATTAATCTTATGGAATTACATGACCATGAAGGAGGAACGGAGAACTATACACCAGATTATTAGTATTTGTTACCTTGGATCCTCAAAGAAGAGAGAGTGAAAGAAAGATTAGAGGAAATAAGAATGTATCAAATTGCATAAAAAGTGAAAAAGTGAAATATAAATATTACTGCAAATATATATAACCATTGAATATGTGCCTGGACAAGAACTATAAATTAATATGGAAAAATGAATATATTGATTTTATTATGAGGTGGTTGGATTGAAGATGTTTGTCTTCAAATATTGTTGTTTTATTCTATAAAGAAATATGAGTGGGGAGAGAGGGAAGCCCTGACAAGCATAGTACCTGCCATGTGAGCACTCAATAAATGGTTGCTGTTTATTATTATTAGTCGTAGTACAGCACTGTCCACCTTCATATATTTAGATTGACACCTAATAGCACTGAGTTAGCCTATATTTTAGGGACAAATGCCATAGCTATACATACTAATGGTAAATTTGAGTCTATAACTAGCACTGTTGAAGGATGACCTAGCAATGAATGTGTATTGGCCTAGGGATTGAAGGATGGTACTTAAGGAACAGTCAGATTTTCACTCCAGCCAGGCTACCCTAAGACCTCTCCAAGAAACAGGGTCCCTCTCTTCCTGTTTCTTTACCCTCCCACCGCATTTTTGTTTATTCAGTTACAGCCTAAAGGAAAAGGAGGTAGGAAGACTGACTCTCCTCTCCTCTCCTCATCAGTCACTGCGGTGAACTGGAATTTTGTGACAGTGTGGCAGCTTTGAAGTTGGCTTCCTGGAGATGGGATTCTTGCCCTCAATCCTGGATAAAGTTCCTGAGGCTATAGCTTCCTAAGCTTGGGAAATGGGAACTTTGACCACTTTTTCAAAAGTTCTCTGTAATTAATATCCAACTTGTTAAACAGTATATGGCTCATTACAAGATTGCTGCAAATTCACACTAGGCTGTGTATAAGAATAGGGAAAAGGGAAGCTTTTGGAAAGTGCTGTACGGTTGACCCTAGAGCAACTGCACGACCCCAGCAAAGCTGAAAATCTGTGTATGACTTTTGATTCCCCCAAAACTTAACTAATAACCTACTGTTGACCAGAAGCCTTACCAATAAGAGTTGATTAACACACATTATTTATATTATATATATATTATATATACTGTATTCTTACAATAAAGTAAGCTAGAGAAAAGAAAATGTTATTAAGAAAATCTTAAGGAAAATAAACTATATTTACTACTCATTAAGTACAATTGGATCATCATGAAGGTCTTCATCATCATATTCTTCATGTTGAGCAGGCTGAGGGAGAAACAGAAGAGGAGGGGTTGGTCTTGCTGTCTCAGGGTGGCAGAGGGGGAAGAAAATTTGGGTATAAGTGGACCTGTGCAGTCCAAACCCATGTTGTTCAAGGATAGACTTTTTTTGAATCATCATCTCCCTTTCTTAGTATCTAACTCGCCCACTAGTCACTCAGACCTACAGTGAGCTCATGGAAAAATGAAAAGTTGTGGTTGTATCTATGTTGACATGATAGATGCCTGAAAATATTCACTGAGCTCTATTTTTTTTTAAAAAAAGTAGTTTTTCCTATAGTACTATGCTATGACAGGATATCTACAATCTGCTACTAGTTCTGTCATTAACTAGCTGTGGCACATTAAATAAATCACATAACCATTCTGTTTCCTCATAGGTAAGTTAAGAGGCTTAGCTAGATGGTCTCCAAGGCCCCTCCAGCTTTAGATTGCATACTTAGTACTTCGTTTATACAATCAAAGTTTTTGTTTTTCATTTTAAATGCTGGGCCCAGCCAATGGCTATACAGTTCAAACCCTTATAGAGGAAGGCATGGTCGCTTTTGAAACTCTATTTTGATATGTCCCATTCGGTAATATAAGTGAAAATGAGTCTGTGGACTCACTGAATCCTGCCATCCTGATTATTGTGAAGCCCATTCAGCTTTGTGAAGAGCTTATCTTGGAGCCACCTTAGACAACGTTGTATTAAAGATTTGATAATTCAGACATAGTTCTTTTCTTTCACAGTCACTCTTTCTTTATAGTGCTCGTAGATTCGGTTCTGGACTTAGGTGTCCTATTTGGTGATAATTGCTTCATTTTCTTAAAACAGAATCACCTTGCCCCAAAAAGTGTGATTCAAGCATCAGCATCACTTAGGAGCTTGTTAGAAATGTGGAATCCCAGGCCTCCTTTCATAACTGTTGAATCAGAATCTGCACTGGAAAAAGATGCCCAAGAAATCTGAACGCACATTACAGCTTCAGAAGCATCACAGTATCACACATATACACACATTGAATCATATTCAATGCCAAAGAGAGAGAAAGATGTGAGAGGTCATAAACTCTCAGATGGAGATCAGTTCCAACTGTGTAATCTTTACCTCAGTCACCTTTAATGACCTCATCTGTATAAAATGACTTCTAAACAATATTCCACAATATTTTTATTCTGGAGTATCTATGACAGCCTTGAAAAAGAAGAGAACCCATCCAAGATTCTCTCACCTAAAATTTGAAGAGCTTTCCACTTATGCAAGAGTAGGGGTGTGATTTCCCAGGCAGAATATCTAACAGAAAACACTGTGAAAAAGAAAGTAAAAGGGCTCCTGTAGGAACTAAGTGAGAGTAGCCAGAAAATACCAGGCAAGAGAAGAAGAATGATTTAGAAAGCTGAGCAAGGAGAAAGTTTCAAAGATAGGGAAGTAACTAGCAGTGTCAGGGACAACCAGGCAGCTGAGTAAGCCAGATGTGAACACTATTCCTTGGAGTTTCATCAAGTAAGAGGTTCATGATGATGTAATCAAAGAATTTACAGTGGAAAAAGAGTCTTACTGTGTTGAATAGAAGATAAGGGAATTGGAGATAAGGGATGGAGATAAAAACATGAAAGAATTTGAGAAATGAGGTAATAGCTAGAGAGGAGTATAGGAATACACATAGCCACCACCCCAACAATGGAAGGGCTGGATTCTGATTTCATGAGCAAATTATCTACTAATTAAAATTTACAATATCATAGGAAATTGTGGATTCACTTACTGAATAATAGCTGAAGAGTATCTCTGCTTTTTAGAGAGATCATTGTAAGTGAAAGTCAACTTCCAGTAGTAAGTGTCATCTTTTTGTTTTTGTCTGTAATTTTTTTAAAATTTGAACTCTTTTTTCTTATCATGAGAATGGTATGGTAATGTTACCTCCCATAACTTTAAGATTTGTACACACTTATTTGACAGGCTTTCATGCTGAGTGTGCTGTGACAACTTGGCTTAGATTTGCATTGAATGCTGTTGAACTCAAACTAGTCACCAACCACAGTTAGATAGCCTATAGGCATTCTGCTTTATTTTATCCTTTCAAAGGGATCTAAAGATACAATTGCAGGGGAAGAAAGAAGAAAGAAATTTAAGAAGAAGCAAGTTGAAAGAAAATTTGGCTTATGGAAGACAGGTCTTTCTATTATAGTAATAATAATATATATGCCCCATATACATATATATATATATGATATATAAACACATAGAAGGAGAGAAAACTCTACCTTCCAGCAATGTAGAATTCTACTCAATCATATATTCACCTAAAGAGAAAAAACACTCTCTATATAATATGTATTATTCATAGATTGCCACTGTTCAGAGCTCTTCTTTCCACCTTAATATCATCTTTCTTAGATCAGTCACAAGATACTTTGTTATCTTCCAATATTTCCTGTCATTGTTATAAGCAAAATTATTCAGGCTGTATCCAAGGGAGTGAATCAAAAAATATGCCTATCTCCTCCCAATCCTGTAATATTTTTATTCTAAAGTGTCTAAGACAGCCTTGAAAGAGAAGAGAAGTCACATAAGGACAGCTACAGAGTATGTGTATCAGGGAGTAGAGGATATTTCACTCCTCTTAGCTTAGTTGATTTTTTTCTCATCTGTACTTGTATATGAGTATCATGTGTATGTTCATATGTATACATATGTTCATATGTATAAAATCAGGTACACACAAACCTCAGATCTGTTCATTGTGCTGGTTAGAAAAATATTTTCTTTTCTCCCTTCTCCTACACTCCACCCTTTCTTCTTCCCCTCCTTCAACAACCAAAACACTAAGGTATTAATAAGCAGATTGGGACAACTATTTTGATACACTATTTTTTGATAGATTCATTGATTCATTTAGTAAGCATTAATTGAGCACATGCTAAGGGTTAAACACTGTACTAATTACTATATTTTAGAATAAAAGTGATAAAACTTTTGGCCTCAAGTACTCTAGAGTGCAGTCAGGGAGACAAATGGGTAAATCAATCACAGTGCAACGTGTTCTGTGTTAAACAGAGGTTTGTGCCAAAGTCTATATACACTGAACTGGAGATGACTGTGTCTCTGGTGCTGCCCTGAGAAGCCTAATGGTCAATTTAATTATGATGTTCAGGGTGAAAGGACACTGGGACAATTTGCTCCTACCATAGTAATTATCCATAGATTTAGGGGTATCTTCATAGAAAATAGTGCATAACCCACATGAGCCAGTCTTGCCTTTTCATAAGGCCACATTTAAGTTCTTTGGCATGTAATGCCCTGGGCCTTCTTATCTTTCTCTCTGTCCTTTTCCTGCCAATCCCCTAATCATCCTTGAAGGACTGTCTCTCATAGCTCCTCAACCATGAGCTGCTCCTGATTCTCCAACTAGCTATGTTTCTCCTTTTTTCAAACCTCTATAGCTTTTTATTTGTACTTTATTTGTACTAGATTGTGTTTAGTTTTGGAGAATATTCTCCTTCTTTATAATTGGACTGTAAAGTCTTTGAGAATATATTTTTCATGGTTGTACCTTTCTGCAGTATCTAGCAGAATGGCTTGAAACAAATGGGCAATAAATAAATCCCAACAAATATTAAGTTCAATTGCTCCAAATTGTACATTTAATTTTACAGTGGAATTCAGTGATAATATATCTTGAAATAAAGGCCAAAGTATAATACTACCTGTTTCTAAATATTATTTACTTAAATATTAGCTTTCTAATCTAATTAGTTATATCTTTCAATGATACTTTAGACCTAAATTTACATTTGTATTGTTCTAAATGTCATCAAATGATTCATCTCTTTTGTTTTTTTAATAACCTTGGAATAGATAAATGAAAGTAAGCAAGTGTCATCAGAATATGATGCCTATTTATTTAATTCAACATTTCTTTGTTCATATATTTGTGAGATTTTTCTCAATTCCTTTTTGGGTGTAGCCTCACATGTCATTTCAGAAGTCAGTCCATTTTAAGATTTTTTTCTTTTTAATTTTTATCACTTCATAGGAAATCAAATTGGTTCCTTTAAAGTGCATGAAATGATTAAGAAAATTAAATGAATGATTTCCATCAACTCCAGTGTCTTTTTCCCCCTACCCTGGGAAATTCAAATTATTATTTTTTTTTAAACTTCACATATCTCCTCTGTCATATGGGGAATTGCCTCGATGCAATGGTGGCCTCTACCAGGCAACCTGGCCAGAGGTCACAGAGCAGAAAGGCTCACAGACCAAATTAAAATACTTGACTCACACAATTTATTAAAATCATACAATGAGAAGCAAAGGGGGAAGATATGGAATAAGTTAACACACTTAGAATAGAATATATTAATAAAAAAGGCAGAAGGGCTGTACTACTTAAATTCTAGGGTCCACAATGTTATGTCCTGTCTATATTTCATCAGCCTTCCCTAATTATGGTGTGCTTACAAGGACCAGAGCTGACTTTTGAACAAGGGAGCCCATGATCAGTCGTGCCTGAGCCGATGGCATGTACTTTATCAGAGACACAGAGACAAATATGCGTGGTCACAGCTGTAGCTTGCCAGAACAGCCTGATGAATAGCTATGTCATTTTCAGGCAGAGGGCTTATAGGGCTAGAATAGATGTCACCTATGGGTGGCTGAATTAAGACCTCATGAACATTAAGTACTCATGTATATTTATTTTATCCTGAATATTTAGTGTCTCTTGTATATTTGGTCTCATGTATATTTAGTATATTATGAATATTTAGTACCCAGGTGCCTCATGAATATTAGGTATCTTTTGGGCGTTCTATCCCTCACTATCTATGTTTAGCACACACATGCTCTGCTTGCTAACTACTTATCTTATAATAATAAACACATTCCAGGAGCCAATTATGTGCATCTCTTTCTACTGAATTCCTCATTCAGTGACTTGACGTTCTTAGCTTGAAATCAGCCATGGTGAGAATACTTATACCACAGAAATTGGCAAATCCTGCAATTAGCCATATCCTCCCCATCCCAAGCCATTTATCTGACATTTACTAGCATTCCACTACTTCATGCTCTCACTCCATGTGACTCCTCAATCCTTATCCCTCTTTAGGTAACTCCACCATCATATAAAGTATCAGTATATCTTGCTCCTGGCCCTCCCATGCAGATAGCTCCCTCTCCTAAGAACAGTCTGTCTCTCCTCTCTCACCTTTGCTTACTTAGCTAGTTCATAATCTCCTTTCAGACAGTAGTCTGTAAATAGATTCCTTAACATCCAAAACTGGGTTCTTGCATCTTCAATGTGCATCTTATCCTTTGGCATATGGTATTTTAATTGTCCATGAATTTGTATTCCCCTCTAGATTTTAAGCTTCTTGAGGTCTTTTTGTATCTTTTTGTATTTTATATACCTACCAGATAATAAATATTTAATTAAAGCATTAATAAATAATTGATGGAATGAGTGGATGAGTGTTCAGTAATGACTCAATGTGTATCAAAGTGATAACACATTTTATAGATGACCTTGCATGAGGAAAGGAACATATGGCCACAGCCTGGCCTGGTTCTTTTAAGCAAATCCTAATGTAAAATAGAATCAACATCTCAC
The DNA here is from genome assembly GCA_008086735.1 of Cheirogaleus medius. Classification (NCBI taxonomy): domain Eukaryota; kingdom Metazoa; phylum Chordata; class Mammalia; order Primates; family Cheirogaleidae; genus Cheirogaleus; species Cheirogaleus medius. The sequence continues at coordinate 17,324,487 of VBSM01001483.1, forward strand.
AAAGAACCCATCACAGTGGGTTCTCCCAACCAGCTACCAGCTAGTACAGATCAGAGCCATATTTAAATGTGAAGTGGTTAGATTACAGGTGTCCTCTAAGGAAATAACTCTAATGACCATTAGTATCATCTAGAAGCTTTAACAAACATGCCCAAGTTGTACCCAAGACCAATGATATCAGACTCTGGAGGAACCCAGAGATCAGGTACTTTTTAATCCCTAGATATTACAATTTAACCAAAGTTGAGACCCAACAAACTAAGTTCTTCTGACTCTCCTCTTCTCTTCTTCTGGCATAGGTGAGAATTAAGGGAAGCGTTTTAACAGCCAGCTCTTCCACATCTTTCTTAGACACATACATTGTTTCAGCGGTAATTTGTGAACAGTGCATATGTCAGCAAAGCGTGACTGAAAAAAATCTCTGCTCCCACACATTCTGATCCCATCTTGACACGGCATAGCTGTTGGCGAAGGCAATTTCAACAATGAAGAAGTGGGAGAAATGACTACATTTTATGTAAATATGTATTCATTAAAAATCAAAAGGACATATGTAATGATATCATTTAAGATTCTAAATGAAGGACAATACTTAAAATAAGATTCCTCTGTAATCAAATTTCTCAGCAGTAGAAAGCATTGTCTTTTCTTTACAGCTATTAAACATATGGCTGAGAAAATGTTATCCTGCAAGCCTTAAGATTTGAAATCTGACTTTATATTAATGCATACGCTTTATCACACAATCATGTATGATCTCTAAATAGATTTAAAGAGTAGCTATTCCTCACTTTTTAAATGTAAAGGTAATAACTGTAAGATATCAGTTATATAATACTCTGATGGGCTTGATTAGATGATTGTTACACTAAGGTACATATATATGAGCTATATATATATATATATATACCCATTTAAAACAAACAAGGACTCAAAATGGCCTGTAAAAGACTTTCTAGTCAGTCTTTCTGGTTCTGGACAGAGGAGAAAAATTCCCTTGCAGCTAATATCTACTTCCATCTTTAAAGGACCCTACCCATGACTGCACAGTATATAACTGAAAATGGAAATGGAAATCTCAAATGCTAGAAATGCCCAGAAGGGGGCCACTGCTGAAGGAGGGAATGTTAATATTCCTTATGAACTAAGCCTAGCCTGGCATTTACCCTTTCTGCTATTTGGCTAGAGCAGTGCTTTTCAAAAGTTGAACATGCGTCAGAATCCCTGGAGAGCTTATTAAAACACTGATGGCTGGGTCCTGCCCCTAGAATTTCTGAATGGGTTGGTCTGAGGTGTGGCCTGAGAATTTACATCTCTAACAAGTTCTCAGGGGATGTTGCTGGTCCTGGGACCACAATTTAAAAACCACAGCTCTGGACAAAGGGAAAGCTCTCTGCTGGCTGGATTGCCCCAAGCCTTTTTCCGTCTTCCAAGACACCTTTTGTGCAGTAGTTTGCCTCCTTCCTTCCATAATAATAAAATAATAATAATAGCTAGCATTTCTTGAGTACTAAGTACCAAGCACTGTACATACATCACAGCAAACCTTTAAGGAAGGTGCTATTATCATCTCCATGTTGCAGGCGAGGAAACAGATAGGGAATTTGCTGAAGGTCGCAGAGCCAAGATGAGACTCAAACCCTTGTCTGTTTGGCTCCAAAGCCCAGAATCTTAACTTGTTCCAGACAAGCTCATTTTGTGCTCTGGTTTTCACCACTGAAACATTCTGAGTGTGCGGCTGAGCAGTGGGATGGGGCCAATGCACCCTAATAAAGAAAGGAGGTGATGACTATCTCCTCTTTCTCTGAGGCTATGCTGGCTGCCATCCCCCTGCCTGCCTGGCAAGAAGCAGCTATGTCAATAGGATCTAGTGTTTTCTGTATGCAGGAGAGCATGTGGGCAATTGTTTCTGGAGATGAATCTGAGATACTCATAGTGCACATTCAGATACTATTTACAATCCTCTGGGAATAACATAAACATTGGGTCAAGGTTGCCTTCATGATGTAAAACACACAAAAAAACTTCAGACCTAAAACTGCATGTCAAAAGTTAGAGGTAAATGATGTCCTTTTCAGTCATTTGTTGTTAAGCTGCAAATCTTTACATTAACATTTTATTGGTACTTTTCTTTAGGGAAATTTCTCCACTTTTTTGAATGCATACATTATAATTCCTCATTTACAATTTTGCCTGCAAGTGCAAGTAAGTAAAGATCATCCAGTTATGAAAATGCTCTGAGATTTGAGAATTGCTGTTTTGGCTTTAAGAGCCCTGACCTAGTCCTTGAAACTGAAATAGTTTCATATTAAATGGAATTAAAACCAACATGCATCTTTTAAAACTCTGAGGAACTCCTATGCCACAATTTTCCTGTAGTTGGTGAGATTTTATGTTTAAATTTGAGGGACAAATCTAGTTTATATGCAAAGAAGTGTAGGGAGTTTTGCAAACCCAGTTGAATCTTGTGTGTACAGTGTATGCATATGTTTACTTTGCTGTCATTTTGAGTCCATAGTCCCATATACTATTTTGTGGGTGCAGATTGGGGGTAACATCTAACAACATGCAGAACACACACTGTAGGCATTTTGTGCATATCCCCTTGGCTTTGGGGTGGTAAGTGGACACATGGGCCATTCCAAAAGTGCCAGGGTATTAACTGAAGCAAGACTAGATCAAACAAGAGCAAAAAAGCTAAAATCTCAGCTTTCTCTTGCCGCACTGGAATGATTTTGAGGTGTGTTCCACAGATTCTCAGAAGGTCCTCACTAGCATTGAGACCCTGTTGCCCACATCAGTAATTTGCTCCATAAAGCACTCTTGATGTTTTCTTCTTCTTCTTCTCTCACTTTCCTATTCCCCACAGTATTTCACAGGATCATCTCCTAAATAAACTACTTGTACCCAAATCCTCTTCTGCTTTAGGGGGAACCCAGACTGAGACACCATGACAGGCAAAGGCATTGTTGCTTTGAGACTTTAGTGGACATAGTTACTGCATGTGGGAGGGGAGATATTATACTATGTACGTATATGTAACCTGTATAATATTAAGCCATGCTATATTTGAATTATTTACTGGCCAGGATTTCCAATCTGTATTAAGAGTAGTTAAAATTGGAAAGAATTAAAATACAAATAAAGTAGCTCAGTTGGGCAAAATGCCTGCCCCAATGCTTTAATATCCGATTGCATAATTAAACAAGTAAAGGGGAAAGGAAATTATTAGCAACTCTATCTTTAAATGCAACTGATGTCCAAGGAAGTCATGAAGAAAACTCTTTGTGTTGGTAAACTGAAGGCCTGTTCTAGCAGGCTCTGTGTTTATTGTTCTGTTTCTGACCATTTTATTCCAAACAAATGAACTTGCTTGTCATTATACCCCACCCTTCCCTAGTACAGGGCTCCCATTCTTTGAAACAGTAACTCATTCAGTTCCAAGGAAAAGATGAAAAGGGAGGGTATATATAAAAAGAACTGAAATGAAAAGTGGCCTAAGTGGGACACATTTCCATCGTGGATTCCATGGCAGTGTAGGGTCGATGGCAAAGCATGGTGGGAGATGTTAGGCATCAATTGGCTCTATCTCCAAGGGGATTCCTGAGGTTCAAATACCACTCCGGAGAGTGGCAAATGCTCTTTCTCACCTTCCTTGAGTTATGGCTTAGATAACTCAAAACCAAAAACTGATGAGCTATAAGTGGGATGGCTATATTACTTGTTTTTACCTGCTAAGCAGTTCAGAGATTTCAAAATCATCTCAAACTTAACCTATGGTATAGTGCATGTGTTAAGCCAAATACTGTAACTTTTAGTTGAAAAGACTGTGTAACCCTACACAATCTCTTGATCAGAGGTAACTTTGTCATCAAAGATTCATGATTTCAAAAACCCACGAACAATTTTGAAAGATACTAAAAGATCTATGCTTTAAGTCATAATTTCATAAGCATGAATTTACAAATATGTTTCGTGCTTGCAATTTTCATTTAAATTGTAAAAATCATGCATTTTAGCTTAAATTAGGAGAAATATATCTTTTGTCACAACAGAATATTCAGAGAAATGTAAAAGCTAGGTGATGTGTTTTATGAAAGAGGGCATAGTCATAGTATATCAGGCATAAGAATTTTGAATTCTATTTGGTTTTTGTGGCTTTTGAAAAGATTGTTCTGGGAATAGAGAATTCCTTTTGGGAAACCTAGCACATACATAGTTCTCTCAGTAACAGAGTTAAAATACTGACTTCGAAAGTTCATTTGAAAAAGCCTACAGAAACTTTGCATGTTAGGAATAGCTTTATATTCTTACACGTTGCACTCAGAGTTTCTATTCAAAAGCAAAAATAACTTTGCATAGACCTTGGCCATTCTTTCACATTCTAAAATAATCCATTCTTTTGGGGTAGTTGCTCTCAGTCTTGATTTTTTGATACTTCTGATCATCTTTAATTTACTCAAAAAAAATTTAAGAAGAATCAGAAAATTATATACTTTAACTTAAAAAAACATATATAAGTGAAACATAGATTTTTTTAAAAGAGGAACAGATAAAAGGAGGGGTGCAATTGGTTGTATTGACTTGATTTCTCTTTGCATTCATAGAAATGTTGTTTCCACATAGTTTTCTCATTTCACAAATTTCAGTAATCCACCCTCTCCTCATTTTCGTAGACCTTCGTGATACAAAAGAAGTTACCAGAGATTACTTTGTAATACTGTACTTTCTTTCTTTAGCATATTCATATATAATTTTTAACATTTAATTGGCATTTTTTGTAAACTAATATACCCATTTTTCTATGTGTTTGTGTGTGTGCATGTTTCCTTCTGTGTGCCAAATAGCTGCATGCCCTAGTCTTTCTATTTAAACAATGAATTTATATAATAAATGTTATATGATAAACAGAAAGACATTTAGTTTGAAAAATTTTGTCTAGTTTACCCATTTAAAAGAAGCTGAAATAACAGGAAAGAGGAATGTCAAAAGGTATTCATCTTTTTCATAGTGCCACCATTAAACAAAGATACTTAAATTTCAAAATGACCTGAAGTGAGATTATTAATGGCTCTGGAGTAGTTTTCCCCTCTTTTCCTCTCCTTACTTCTTTTCTTTTCCTTTATGACTACATGTTCATTCCTAATAATTTAAGCATCCACTGCTTGTGAGCTTGGGAGTTGAGGAGTCATGGCCAGAAGTAAAGGAAAAGCAAGAGGGATGTTCAAGGGTCAGGATACTTAAGAATCCCCTGGTGAGCTTGTTAAAATGCAGATTCCTGGATCTGCCTCAAAGATTCTGATTTAGCAGGTCTGTGGCAAGTCCTGAGACTCTGCATTTCTAAGAAGCTCCCAGATGATGCTCCTGCTTCCAACCATGGACCATTGAATAGCACTATTCCAAGGGGGAGGACTATGAGAAAGTGAAGTCGAAGGCACCAAGATCTGGTGCTGTGGAAATCCCTCTGGTTTCTTCCTTCTCCACTGATTCACTTGTCTGTGTGATTTTGCAAAATTCCCTTAACTTCTTAAATACCAGTTACCTCCACTGAAAAGGAAGAAGGTTGCTCCAGATCTGGTGCCTTTCTAACCACACTTCAAGGCATTCTAGAAATACTGCAGGGTGCTTCAGAGGCCAAAGGGGGAGATGGGAAGAGAGGTCAAATGGGCTCTTTCCAAGGCTCCCCCTACTTTAACACTTTTATCTTTTATCTATTTTATATATTCCATTTCTGAGTATGGTTTAATTTATTTTTTATTTTTTTAAGTTTTTTTATTTCAAAATATTAAGGGGTACAAATTTTTTTGTTACATGAATAGCTTTTGTAATGTTTTAGTCAGGGCTATAAGTGTGCCCATCACCTGGATAGTGTTTATTGTACCTGTTAGGTAGGTTTTTACCCCTGCCCTTCTCTCCTAGTATGGTTCCATTCAAAAATAAGACTTCATAATGATTTATAGAAAGGAAAAAGAAAACCCCAAGTTTAAAAATGACTCATATGCTTTAAAAGTATACAGAACTGAAGATTTTCAATTTAGTGCACAGTTCCAGAAATTCTCTGGTCCTTCCACGGCATGCCCAATGTGCTGCAAAAGTAGCAACAAACACGTTTTCCGATCACAAATTTAAAACTTGACCCCATGTACCAGGAGGCCCCTGGTTTGATGTCTTTTTAGCTAATCAGACTGCTGAGAGTAGAGGACAGCATTGAGCCTTTCTCTGCAAAGTCATGTCTGATTCATTAAGAATCTACTTTCCCCAAAGAGATATTAATTGCCTTCTGTTGCAGAATTTGTTTTTAGAAAATAATTCTTAATTATATCTCCAACCATTGTGTCATTCGATCATTTTGGAAGTAAAAACAATCTACAAAATTCCATTTAGAAGGATTGACACCTCCACTATTGCCACACTGTTGGTTTGTCTATTTTATACACCATGCTAATCTTTGCATGGTGCTAGCATTTCATTATAATCAGCTTTCATTTTTAATAAGACCATGTATATATCAAATTGTAGATTTTAGTCTTTGTATGAATTGAAAGCTATTAATCTTCCCAGGGTTAGGTTATGTTAACCAGATTGTAATGTTCTTTTTATTATGTTCTTTAAATCCCCTTCATTTCATACTGCACCAATACATTTCTACTATCTTGGAATAAATTAATTCCAGTTACGTGATGGAAAATTTTGCTGTAAAAATATAACCTGCAATGTAAATTTTTCTGCCAGAATATCAACTAAAACTTGTATGTATTATTTTTCGTTAGAAATTTGAGTTATCGCCTTGATTTTTAACAGTGGGGTGGGAAAATGAAGATTGATATCTTCCAACATTCATTCAGCAAACATGTATTAGGAGTGTTCTATGTGCTAAGCATGATAGGGAGTGTTAGAGATATGAAGATAAATAAGACCAGGTCCCTGCCTGCAGGCATTTCCTAGTATATGTCATAGATAGGGGACTATTTTCTTCAGAGATGAAATGTGACCCTCTGACAAGAGGCATGATTGATGGCTGCAGCAGCTAACTGGTAGATATAGGAGGCTAGAGGACTATCCATGCTATTGGTATGGCAAGTCCTTAAGGAAAGGAAGGAGTTATCCCCAAAACCCATAAACAATAGCCAAGCAAGGGAAAATTATAAACTTAAGTGTAATAGTAAGATATGAATAACTAAAGGATAGGATCTGGTAGAAGAGGAGGTAGGTGTCAGTCAGCACCTTAGTTTGGGAAGCAGGATGGGGATACACAGTAGGTTTTATCTAGAAAGAAGCAATTCATAGATAACAACTAGGGTCCAATTTCTTAAGAAGAGAAAAATGGCAAAGTGTAAGCAGGTAACCAGGGTTCGAAGCCAAGCTCTAACTTTGGTTTAAGCAAGGCCCTGGGGTATAAATCACTACCAGAGCAACTCAGCCAAAATGACTGAGGATCTCAGGTGGTTGCTAATAGGAGAGGTTGCAGCCCAGGGCAGCTCAGCTCATGCCCACTGAATACTGAGATTACACTGATGTACCCCATGAAAACACTTAATATGGTATATGGCACAACAGAGATAAGTACTCAGAAATGTTTGCTGATAGTGCTGCTGTTGCTGCTGCTGGTTTTCCTTTTAGAAGATGCAGGAAATTAGTCTAATACAGGAGTCCATCTGCTGGTGAGGCTTGTGCTTCTACTATTTGACTGATTGGTTTTTATTGACCCAAGGTAAGATGCAGCCATTACTTCAGGAAAGAGCAGGCAAAGAATGATAATAAATTGCCGTAACTTGATTACCACTTTCTAGCTGAACCTCCTCTCTATACTTCAGTTTCCTCATGTGCAAAAAGGAGACAAGAGTACCAACCTCATAGGGTTGTTATGAGAATGAAGTGAATTATTACATTGCACTCATTTAGAACAGTAGCTGGCACATAGTGAGTGCTCAAGTAAATCTCAGATCATGTCTTCTAGTGACGGTCTGGCTCCTGATACACTCTGGGGCAGCTAAAGGAATTCATTGATTTTGAGCCAAAAGGGCTGACCTTTTAGCCTGCAGGTCATTGGTAACTGTGGCTGATAAAGTCCAGAGTGGGCAAAGGTTGACTAAGCCTTGTTAGAAATCATAAATGCCCATTTTTACAACTTCTGTGGTATTTGCCATCTTTTCTCTAGAATACTTTCTAATTAAGGCAAAAAAAGAGTAATTACTGCAGATAGCACACAGTATTTTTTCACAACATATTTTCAAAAATTTTGATGAGGAAAATGTATCACTCCTGTGAAAAAAATGGCAGAAGGAAAATGATTTGAGAAATCTAGTAAAAAGAAATATGGCTCTTAAGCTGAAACAAGTGTCAGAAGGAAGTCCCAGAAGGCAGAAGGAATTATAGTAATCATGATGAAGTCTAGAACTCACACCAGTTAACAGAATGACAACAGCAAAATTCATCTCACACCTCTTCCATGCTGTCCCTGAGTGAGCTTCTGCTGAATTGCCTGGCTGGTTAGGATTGGTTTCAGCATTAGGGGGAATGGGCTGCAGACTGAAATCTCTGGGCCTGATACTGGGTGGAACTGGGAAAAGCAGGGGCTGACCATTGAATTTGACCTTGGTCTTGAATTTGTTTCCATGGAACAACCATAATTTGGCAAACTCCCTTGAAGACTTATCCTTTTCTGTATTCAACATAACAGGAGTCCTTAGAGCCCCAGGAAAATTTAGTCCTTTTCCATTCTGAGAGTAAACCACACCTAGATTTCTAGAGATGAAGAGAAACCAGGCTGTGACTTTCCTTCTGGAATCCTTTGTCTATTCACCCAGCAGGAGTCTAAAATGCTGTTGCCTTGGACTCGTAATTCAATTTTCACAGTTCTGGGTATGTCAGAGCCATTCTTACCAACACTTTGTTCTCTGGGAACCCAAAACCTGCATGTCTAGAGTTTTAGAATCTACTTGACTCTTACTACCATAGGGAAGAAAAGATTTCTTTTCTGACCCATTGCTAGGTTCATGGCTGAGGCACCTATAATGAAAGGCAGATTAACAGGAGAAATGCATACAAATGTATTTAACATGAGTTTTACATGACACGGGAGCTTCAGAAATGAAGGACCCCCCATAATTTTTTTTTATTTCAGAATAATATCGGGGTACAAACATTTTGGTTACATGATTTGCTTTTGTACAGATTGAGTCAAAGTTATAAGTGTGCCCATCACCCAGATAGTGTGCATTGTACCTGTTAGGTGTGCATTTACGTATCCCCTCCTTCCCCCTCAAACCTGCATGATTTCCATTGACTTTTACTATGATAGGTGCACATGAGTTTGGTCTATTAGTTCCAATTTAGTAGTGAGTTCATGTGGTTTTTGTTTTTCCATTCTTGCCATATTTCGCTTAAAAGGATAATCTCCAGTGACCTGTGTATTTTTATGCTAAATTTGATGAAGAGTAGACAGCCATGCAGAAGTATGATTGGAGAACAAAAGGATATAATCTAATGGTAATAAACTGGGGGGGGGTGACTTAGCAAGGCCTGTTTGTGCGGAGTCTTCTCTGTGTTCCTGTGTCTTCAGAGATAAGGACATTCCTTTCTTTCTGGTAGAGGGAGGGTACCTCTGGAATGAGGGTTTTATGACCTGCTTCAGAGGAGAAGGGGCAAAGAGAAGGTGAAAGTGATCTTCCTGATTCTGCTGTTTTTTCAAATGCCAAGATTCCATATTTGGGAGTAGCATATCCTGAACCCTATTACCACCTTAGCCAATGGACATCTCTCAATTCTCCTTTCCTTGTCTACACTTTTTTGGGAGTTACCCACACTTCCCAATTGTATTTGAAAGTTGACCTATTTTTTTGCTAAATTTAGAAAGATGCCTAAATTCTTTTGCCTAACCAAATTCTTAGTTCTTCTCTCTGCCTTACTGTTCTTCCTTGCTAGTCTAAAATGTACTTTGCCAAGTTCACAAAGGAAATAGTTGTTAGTTCACTGTTTGTATTTGCACTCGAGATAACACTTGAGACTGTGCTACTCAAAGAACTTGGTGGCAAATTTCTTCATCACTCCCATATCTTATCAGTCATCAAGCTTTTTTCCCTCATAAAAATGCTTTTAGCTCTTTAAATACTTTTCATATCTATATTAGGAGAGGCTAAAACTGCTATATCAAACATTCCTCCAAAGGTATGACTATAAAATGACTTAAACAAAGTTGAAGTGTATTTCTTTTTCATATAAACAGTCCAAAGTGACTTCATGTTAGTCTGCGTTGGGTATGTGTGTGTGCAAACAGAGAGGTAGAAACCCATACAATTTTTCAAGAACCCAGGCCAGCAAGGTCTTCCATCTTCAATAGCCAGTTGTCAAGGTTGGCCTCCTGAAAGCATTCAGCCAGCCTGAAGGAGAAAGAGCTGGAGGACTGTCTCACATCCCTTGGCTCACATTCTAATAGCTAGAACTCAGTCCTGTGGCCACATGCAACAGCATAGGGGCTGGGAAATGAAGTTTAGCTAGGTACCTATGAAGAAGCAGAGAAAGTTTTTGAGAGCAATTAGCAGCCACTGCCACATTATTTATGCCCTCCCCTCTATTCATAGTACCCCTACAACACTTCTCAACTAGGTTGCTGCATTGACCTCTTATCTCTTACCTAGAAACTTAGACCACTCTAAACACTCTGGCTCCTCTTCTACCTGGAATACGTTTTGTTGTTGTTGTTGTGTTTTGTTTTGTTTGAGACAGGTTCTCTGTCTGTAGCCTTGGCTACAGTGGAATACGTTTTTAGGATGTGATTAATCCTCCACCACTCTAAGGATAGAAGGTCAAACTGCTCTGGTGAATACATGATGCCTGCTCACCTCTGTACCCCCATCTTCCACCACACCCTCACAGAAAAAAAACTCTTTACTCCAACCACAGGGGAACTACTTTGTTTTATAACTCATAATAATAGCAGCAAATACCAGTGTGGATTGGACAGAGTTCTGAACAGTACATTAACTCATTCATTTCTCATAATAACATTATAAGGTTGGCAATGGTATTATCCCTATTTCATAGAGGAGGAGACAGACACAGAGAAGTTAAGTAATTTGCCTGTGGTCCTGCAGTTAGTAAGTTGGTATAGCTTGAGTAAGGCCCAAAGGGTAGGGATTCTGGATTCTTAAACATTGTATTATACTTCTTCTTCCAGTGTTACTGCATGTACCATTCCCTCTTCCTGGAATGTTCTTCCTCTTACTTCATCTAACTCCCACTCAAACTTTAAGAATCAACTCAGCGTCTAAAATAGTGTTGTCCAATAGAAATATAATGAGGGCCACCTAGGCAACTTTAAATTTTCTAGTAGCCCCATCCTTTAAAAGTGAAAAAAGGTGAAATTAATTTAATAATCTATTTTATTTAACCTAATATATCTGATATAATTATTATTATAATATGTAGTCAATTAAAAAGTATTAATAAAATATTTTAGACTTTTTTCCATTCTAAGTCTTTGAAATCTGCTATGTTTTTTACAATTACACCCTGTCTCAATTCAGGCACTATATTTTCATTGGAAATACTTGATCTGTATTTACATTTCATAAAATTTATAGATGAAACAAGCAATTTCACATGCCCAAGTTGTTTCAAACATACTAAAAAAATTTTTTGATAAGTGAATCAAGTATCAGTTTTTAAACTTAAATTTAAATTAGTTAACATTGAATAACATTTTTTTTGAAAACTTCAATCTCAGTCTCACTAGCCTGATTTCAAATGCTCAGTAGCTGGCTATAGCTAGTGGTTATTGTGTTGAACAGAACAGCACAGAATATAGCAGGCTCTAATTCCACGTTTGTTGAAGAAATTAATACATGACAACGTAGAAAATTTTCAGTGATTATGTCAGGATCAATAGTTCCCCACCCATTCCATCACCCATTCTCAAGAGGGCCAGGTTTTGTATCACTAAATGATACTCCTCTTACTTCTTTCTGAGCAGAAACAATTTTGGAAATTAAAATCTTTTTCAATTTTCCAGACTCAGCACTTTAGTAGTATTCTGATTTATACCAACAACCCCTCTCTATTTATTTTTCTTGCTTCTTAATATGTAAACCTTGTGCAAATGTCATTTTGTAGGTCAGTGTAATATTGTCCAAGAAGGTTTTCGAAGTTTTATGGTATTATAAGAACTACATGGTTTCCTTCTACTTTTCAGAATGGAAACTCCTCGGAGCAATTTTCATCTGGAAGTGCTGCATTTAGGTTATTTCACAATTCCCCAAGCCTGAGTCAAATATAGGTTGATGTATGAGCAGCAGTGTCTCTTGGCTAATCAAGAGTGTCTCCTTTTGCTACGCTCAATGTTAGAGAAATGGGGAAAGTCAGCTGGGTTTAGAGATTAGGTGAGAGACTCAGAGGCATACCTTTTGATAAATCATAAATCATTTCCTGTTTAGAAAAGCACACGTTTAGACACCCGTAAAATCTCCAAATGAATGGTGTTTTACTTTTCCTTCAAAATCTCAGTGGGAAAAGGTACTTCTGACTTTCAAGCTAATAAAAATAATGAATCCTGATTACCTGGTATGTTTACACTGATTTGCAAAACAAGTGAAAAAGCTTCTAGTGAGCAGTGATAAGCATCTTTTAGACATCAGAAGATGTATTCATTTAAAGGTCTGTATTTTTCTATAACTAGAATCTATTGTGATTCAAGTATTATTACTCTGTGTGAATTTGTTTTCTCTATTTGTTTATTTCTTATTTTAAAATGTCAATTTGTAGATATTAAATTCTTAAGTTTTCCACAGCAATCCAGGGTTTGTTTTGAATATACAGTTTGGATACAGAACAGCTACGGAAAGTTATCACAAACTGATCTCTATGTTCTGTTTCTGAGTGGCAATTGCCAAAAATTGGGAGTTATCAGGTTATCCTTCCCCCCTCCAGGAAATTCCTTGTACTTCCTCTTTGAAACACTCATATCATAGTTCAATGTCTGACTTCTCCACTAAGATGTAACAACCAAAAAGACAGGGACCATGTCTGTTCTGATCACTGCTGTATCCCCAGTGCTTAGCAACATGACCTGGATATTAATGGATGTTTAATCAATTTCAGTTTTTACCTGTTGACATCAAGACAAAAGTCTTTGCAAGTATCCTGCCACCATTTGTATAGATTCAAATCAAATATGGCTCACAATGATATTACAGATAATATCTCTGTTGTCCCACTCACAATTTCTCTTCCCCCTGCATTGCTTAGCCTGCCTAACAATGGCTCCTACTACTTATAACATGAGCATTTAAGTTGTGCACTTGTCACATTTTATGTGATAGTTTTATGATGTTGAAGACTATTTCCTGTTATCATGCTGTGTTCTCACATGACATACCTAGATTTATTTATGCTTGTGACCCAAGGCAGGTAGTTAACTTTAAAAATAGGTTAAAATTTGAAAGGTAGTAAATCATAGGACTGAGATTTATAATTTATCTCTCTAAGGAATCTATAGTCCAGGTGTGATGTTGAGCAAGTTGCTTTGCTTTTCTGGACCTTGATTTTCTCCTCTTCTGGAAAATGAAAGTATTGACTAGATCAGGGAAGAAAAATGAGTGGATGGCTTCCATTTCTCCCTTATTTGCCCATGAAAAACGTCACTAATCAATGAGTACTATATCAGAATACTGCTCAAGACAACACTCCATGCAGCTACCACTCACTAATGACAGTTAGCACATAGGTGAAACATCTTTGTCATCTCTAGCCTGTATGACCTTTAAGACACTTTCTGGCTTTAAAATTCTAATAAGTCCATTAAACAGATTGAAATTCAAGAATGCAAGAATAATCATCCCTCACCATTAAGAGACAGTCTGAGGAAAAAATAGTGAAAACTAACAACCCTTCCCTTTTAGTTCTACTCAGAGTCACTATGAAAAGTTGTTCAGATTATGCAGCATACAACTTACTGTGTGAATGTTGCTTGTTTGTTTATTTCAGTGTGCAACCTGCACAGCTGTTCATGGCCCTCTGCTTCCACAAATTCATTTTTCAATAACTGTACCTCAGTTCTTTGACTTCCAATTTGTTTAATTTAATATAGATTTCTAGAAGATTTATGATATATAAAAATATATCTCCACAGGGGAAAAATTTGATATCCCATGCTTTTCATTGTAATAGGATTTTATAAAACTATTTTTCTTCATTGAAATAGAAACATATGTACTAATAACTCACAGGACATTAGCCCTTATATATAAAACAATAACAAAAATCATTCAAGTCACCAATGACTAGAAAAGACTGTGGTGGGATAGACTTATAATGCAAGCATACATGTGTCCATTTAATTCATGAATATTTATTGATATTCCAAATGCTGTCATAGACACTAGAGGTACATCAATAAATAAACAAGATAGTTTTGAGCGCTATCTTCTTTGATCTCTAGTTTGAGGGAAGAGGAATAAACAAGCAATTGTTACAGGTTGAACATTCCTAATCCAGAAATCTGAAATCCAAAGTGCTCCAAAATCCAAAACTTTTTGTTTGTTGACATGATGCCACCAGTAGAAAATTCCACACCTGAACTCATGTGACAGATTGCAGTCAAAATGTAGGCTCTCAAAACACAGTTTATCAGTGTCCCCAAGGGGGAAAAGACCCTCACAGTCCCCTTCAGCAGCAATGTATCTTTTCTGCACATGCCCAGATTCCCGCATGCAAGCATGCCCACAAAGGATAACAAGATGCCATGTGTGCAGGTTGCCCATGATGCTCCACACAGGGCCAAGACCTAAATGCATTAGTCACTGTGATTTTTTTTGGCTTGTTCTCTACTATGTGGCATAAAGATATTGTTGAAAATGTCAAAAAGACCTGCATGCTACCCATAAAATACTGCAAATATTCCAAAATCTGAAATTTAAAACACTTCTTGTCCCAAGCATTTCAGATAAGGGATATTCAAGCTGTATATGGTTCAGAGTATTACTATGATAGTGCTGTGGGAGTACATAAAGATAACTCAATCCTGGCTTGGTAGGATGGGGAAGGCTTCGCCAAGGAAGTCTCACCTCAGATGAGACCTGAGGAGAAGCAGGAGTTAGCCAGGTCATGTTGGGGAATTGGAAGGGGAGGAGTCTCAGCAAAGGAAACAGTGTGTATAAAGGCTTGGAAGTGAGAAGTATCATGGTGATTCAGGGAACCAAAGGAAGCTCAGCCAACTGGAGACAAGGAGACACTATTACCTTTATCCAGTTGAGTGATGATGATACTGTAGACTAAGTTGTGGCAGCTGGGTATGTGAACTGTGCCTATGGAAAAACGTTCTAGGCTAGAGATATTTAATTTGATTTTATAAGTATATGGGTAATTAAAACCTTACATGGGTTTAAAATGGTTCTGTGTAAAGTTTGTAGATAGAGAAAAGGAGAAAACCTAGGAGTAAACCCCAAAAAACAGCAATATTTAGGGGATAAGTAAAGAGAAGTAAGCTTGCAGTAGAGACAGACAAACTAGCAGTTCGGTAGCTAGGAGACAAACCAGGTATGTGTAATGTCACAGAATCTAAGGGACAAGAGGCTTTCAAGAAAAAGTAACATTTATAGTTTTCAAATGCTATGAAAGGGTCATGGATGATAAGACCAAAAATATTCTGTTAATTTAGCAACAAGGATGGTATTGATAACCTTGATGTAGGTTATTTAGTGTTCATTTTGGAGAACTCAGTAAATACTCAGTGGTAAATAGAGAACCAGGATTGCAATGGGTTGAGACATGATTGGGAATTGAGAAAATGGAGGAGCAAAGGTAAAACAATTCTTTCAAGACTTGTGGCTGTGATGGGAAGAGAAAAAGACCATAGAAGCAGAAGATGGATGTGGGAGCAGAAAGAGCACAGTCTTAAGAGGAGAGAGACTTAAGCATGTTTAAATGCCAACAGGAAAAAGACATCAGAGAGAGAGAGGTTGAGGATGCAGGAGAAATGAGAGATAATCAGTATTGCAAGTAGTTAAGAAGGCAAAAAGATGAAATTACGGAATTAGCCTCAGATAAGAATGAAGGTACATCTTCTACTGCAACGTTGGGCAAGGAAGAATGGGCATAGCTCCTGGGAATTTTGTAATTTTAGCAAAAGGTAAAGGTAGAGTCCTATTGGATTTATTTTTCTCATTGAAGTGGAAGCTGCAGATAACTGCAAAGTGATGGGGAAAGTTGTAGGAATCTTGAGATTTAAGGAGAGTGGCAATTTAAAATAGCTCCTCTGGGATATTAGAGAAAATGTTGACTACACAATCAGTGAGCAGTTTTAAGTCCATTTCATTGCTTCCAAGTTTATGAAAACTGTTTCAGAATCTTCCTTGTTGTACTTCTTATTTCCACCTTTTTCTTCTGTTTTCTCACCTCCCCAATTTAAACTCCCTCATTTTTAAAAATTAAATGTATACCAACTGCCATGAAATCTGCTGATAAAAGATGCTGTGAAATGAGTTTTGATTTTGGTTTGTTGGCTTACTTGTTATTATTAATCCTAGGCCACAAAGCTGCCTTGCATAAAATGAGGGGATTATAGTAGAGAAGAATAGTTTTCAATTATCTCATTAATTTAAGACTATGTGGGTAGTCCAAATAGACATTATAGGCCAAGAAAAGTCCACCTTGAGATTTTAACTCCCAGGATAGGTTTTCTACCTAATCAAAAGTACCTAATAATTACTCAATCTACTCTTAAATAGTTTAGTTTTCTGTGCAAACAGTTTTACCATTTAGCTGATTTCCTAGGTGTTAAATTAAGAAAATTCTCTCAAAAGGGTTGTTCATCATGTACCAGAATCTCTAATGTGTTGGAGTTGTCCAACTTTCAAAGTACTTTGTGTTCAGAGTACCTAATCTAAGCCCTAATATCATCCTTTTGAAAAAGAAAACCTTAGCCCAGGCTGGGAAGGTATCTGTCGTGTTTATCACTGCTTCCCTTGGGCCTCGCACCATGCTGGGCACCTCGCCAGTACTCAGTATTTGTAGAATGAGGATAATGGCAAATGGTAGCCCTGCCATCACACTAGAGGTAGTGAAGAGAACTGCTTTGGAAAATTAGAGGAAACAAAGTGGTTAAAACATTCATTCAGTAAACGGGGCTGCTGTCAAGAGAAACCGGTGCTGTATTATTTAGTTACATACCAAGGTTACCAACTTCTTGATTCTCATTATTAACCTTCTTTGATGTTCTGCAGCTGCTTGACTTATTTTATAACTAATCAATCCAGTAATGTATCCATTCATTTATTCGATAACTCATTATCAAAGACAAAAGCAGCTGCATGCCAACTATCAAACTGGAAGCTGGAGATACAGCAGCAAACAAGGCAGATATTGTTCCTGCCCTCAGGAGCTCCTAGACTAGCAAGATATTTCCATTCCAGTGTCTTCTCTCCTCTTTTCTTCAAAAGGAAAAGGCTGATGTGTATAATTTGCCATATCTCTTTGAAGCTCTCTGATTAGGGATTTTAGATTTAAACCAGTTTTTAATCCATGACTTATAAATCTAAAATCCGGTATTCTGTTGTTTGTGTTCTTGTTTTGTTTTGATAACCCTATTCTCCCTAGAAACAAATAGAAATGTCTGGGAATAAACTTTTGGTTGGTAGGGGAAGCTCACAAAGCCATTTTTGTAAATGTAAAATTTGTATTAAATGTCAGGTACATGTGAAATGAATTACTTCTCCATAAAGGAGAATTTAAAGTAAATTTCAAGAAAGTGAATTCTTTCCAGTTTGCATTGCCAACAAATGCAGAAACTCTAATTTTCATTTGCTATGAGGAATATGGCAGATGATACACAATGGATGGCATAGCAACATTCACTTACGTTCCCCCCTTTTTTTAAAAAAAAATCTTTCTTTCAAGAAGCTATTCTAGGATCTTTCTCTTGACAGTGTCCTAATTCTTATCTCTGCGACACACAGGCTCATAAAATGTTTTCTTTGAAGGGCACTTTGTTATTGGCCCTCGTTTTCTTTTCCTTCCCATAGCAAACAGAACTGAAGGTATTTACTCCCCATGGTGAGAGGGCACCTGGGTGCACAAAGAGTGGTGTGAACCCCTGACTTTTCCCTGCTTGTCATTCCCTGAATGTAAGAAACAGGTGCAGTGATCAATTCACCACTCACAGCGAACCCCAGGCAGAAAGGGAACATCGTGTCACAGACCTTTTGTTACTTGGAGAGAATGCGTGGGAAGAAAGGCTGCCTCAGCTGCTACTAAGAAAATATAAGACCTCAGTCAGGCCCTTTTTCCCCACTTTATTGACTGCTATAGGTTTATCCATTTTGATTTGTCTAGGACAGTCTCAACTTATGCCTTCTGTTCTTGGACAATTATTAATAGCACTCTGGATAGTCTCAAAAGTATTCAGGTTTGGACAACAAACTATAGGGTCACCCTAATTACATGGGCCCAAGAGTAGAAAACCTTGACCACCAGGAATGGTCAATGCTCACCATATGAATCTCTCCTGAAGTTAGAACTTGGTACTTTGGGGAAATGAACTTGTACATGGAATATATGCAGAGTGGGTGAATGCAGCAATATGATTCAAAAATGCAGATCAGTTTAACCAGTGCCTAGTATGTGCTCAGCACTGTGACAGGTGCTGACAACAGAGAGGTAAGCTCTGTCCTCCAGCATTCACTCATATGTGCAAGCCAGGCTTGAAAACACACTGCCTTTCCTTAGTATCCCTCCAGTCCTCCCCATGCCTTTACATATAAATAAAGTTTGTGATATTTTACTTCTGGGCTTTTTTTTTTGGAACTTTAATGTCAGTGTATCATGTGTTAATTAATAGAGCATAATGTTATGAAACTGTTGAATCAAATATTTTCCCTAGGCATCAAATGAGTTGTCAGTGAAAATTTGACATCTAGATATGAGGAACAAAAGAGATAAAAATTTCTAAAGGATGCTGATATAATATTTGAGTATTTTAATGTGCTGTCACAACCTAAAGTGTTTGTAAAGTATGTTCTTTAGAAATATTAATAGAATAAATAAAATGTATTTATTTATAAATAAATATAGAATAAATAATACAAGGCATCTGTCCAAAGGTACAAATCCATTTGCCTTCCTCACTTCCTACTCTTCTTTGATGGGAAATCTCATTGTTGTGACAAAGAGCCATGTTGATAAAACCATGAAGTTTTATTGTTTGTAGATTTTTTAAATGACTAAAGAAAGCTACTGCAAGTAGTAGAAACATATAGAGATGCTAACTCTGAGCATCCATATATAATAGCAGTCAGGGCCCAGTGCAGAAAAGGGAAATTACTCTATGTATGCTAATCAGAGAAGGATTTAATACACAGAATTAGATGCATACCAAATTTTTGGAAAGACTAAAGGAGCAGGAGCAGGTTTTAGACTTGGCTTCCAGGATATATGTCTAAAACCATGTAAAATTGATCCACTAGGAAACTATCATCTCTCAGGTACCATTGAAGCAATGATTTTAAGAACATACACTGTAACTTTGAGTTAAGAACCAGGAAGTTGAAATCTAGAGGCTACCACTTTTGTAGCTGCTCTTAGCAACTGCCTTTCTCCAACCAGGAGCTGGAGAATGGACTTTGGAACTCTGATGTGGGAAATCTCATGTTTCTATGGCTAAGCTCCCCAACAGAAACAGCCAAAAGGGGCAGGGAGTTGACCTATACTTCACTTCCACCTTCCAAATCTCTCACAAGTGTATCTATTTGGTGTAAGGTTGTCATATTTAGCAAATAATAATACTACATGCAACATATTTGTACTAAATAAAAATATTATCTATCTGCCATTCAAATTTAACTGGGCACCCAGTATTTTATCTGACAACCCTAACTTATTGTAACCTAATTCATAAGGAGAACACTAGCTTCAAGGAAGTCTGGCAAATACTGTTTTAAATTTCCAACTTGTCCAATTAGAAGGAGGGTGAGTAGGTTTGAGTGACCCAATCCATATTATTAACCAAAATAGGTTGCCTAACAAGAAAGGCTGAAGCCTTTCTGTCCCTAGACACTTTTGCTACCATCTGAATATTTCACTTTGCATTCTTATACTCTCTGAAAGCCTACCAATCTGTGATTCATTTGGATTAACTCAGCTTCCTCTTTTTATTTATTTTATTTTATTTTTTTATTTTATTTTATTTTTTAGCTTCCTCTTTTTAAAATGTAAAAATCTCACAGAATGTAAAAATGGTTAGTCTATCCTTGGGGAATAAGGTTTTAAACAGGTAGGAGAGAATGATGATTAAAACAGGAAGAACTTTGAGGGTAGAAAAGACTGATGACAGAAGGTAGAAGGAGATGGCAGATGCCCATTCAGATCTCCTTTGCTTACTGTTTGGCATTGGACAAATCTAGAACTCAAAAGAGGAAATATTTCCTTTCCATATTTCCTCTCCCTTTTGCATCCCAAAAGATGCATGCTTCCTAAATCACATAACCCAAAATAATGTTATCAGAATGATATAGATCATCCATGTTATAGTTTTGAACTATACATAGTATGCATATATATGCTGGCCTGAGACATGTGTATGACTATTATTTCAATGGAAACTTGAGTTTGGGGTTCTCAACCATTGATTTGCAAATGATATTTGGTTAGAGAACTTTTTGTAAGTCAGGGACTGCTTTTACTTATTTCATGAGAAAAGATGTCGAAAGGATGAATACTGAATTTGCACCATGCTAATTAACTATTTAGTGAGAAGAAATGTTAGCCTAAGTATAAAAAAAAAAAAATACCGCCTCTCCAAGAAGCCAAGGCTGATGAAAAACAATCATACAAACACAAAGCTGCTCTTCAGGAACACGGAAGCACTTTTTTGTTCCCCAGTCTCCCTCAGATTTTCTCTTCTGCATTTAAAACAGTTGGGTAGTTCAAGTTTCTAGGCTACTGATTGTAACAGGAAATCAGTAGCAATTGGAAGCAGTGGGATGTTAGGAGAAGTAATAGAGGTAGCTGCTCCCCAAGTTATCCTGGAGGACTTTCCATGGCAATGAAATCAGGCAGTAGAAGCTTGGCTGAGTGCAAGCAAATAGTTCTTCTGAGAATGGTGTTGTCTCTTCAATCCCTTTATCTCTGTTGGTGAGAGTGGGAAGTAAGGGAATTCTTTGGCAGAAAATTTTATCCAAGGGTTAAGGAGGGTTATTTGGCTAAAAGAGGAGATTGTTACAGTGAAGTCAAACTTTCCATGAGTTGTTTGCTACAAGAGCAAATTGAAGATAGCATTGTACCTTTGACAAGTGAAGTGAACTTTGCAAGTTAACTTGTGTGCTTTTGGAATACAACAGATTTCTAAATTGCTTTTATTTCAGAGGTATGGCAGGTTCATTTTCTCTTTGAAAGTTTACATTATATTTCCTAGCATCTTACATCTGCCTCTAAAAACGTTATTATACTTAAAAGCACAATAGCTATTTGGTGAGAATCTGTCAGCCTCAAATGATTTCTACTAATTATAATTTAATTTCATACATTTAATGACATTATAAAACACATGAGTTATTTCATAACTCCCAACATCACAAGGATAAATTTTATTCCATTGACAAAGTATTGTGCCAATCGAAATATTTCATTTAGGCAAAGAAAGAAACAGAAAAAAAAAAACACTGGAACTGTTCTATATAACTCAGACGTTATATGACATATCGATTCTCTGTTCATATTGTTATATTATGTTTAAAAGAGAAGACAATTGAACAGATGACATTTAAAAGGCCCAAGTCCTCTTCTAAATGCTTCACGATCTATTATTTAACTATGATTTTAGATCTAAAATCTGACCTTTTGAAAGATTTGATTTGCCCCAGGTGTTAAGAAACAAGATTTTCCTATCATACTATATGATTATTTATCAATATTTAAACCAGCAGCCAAGTGAAAAATCAGTTCATATCATTTGATGAACACCATGATTGAGCATCTGGGTAGGTAAGTTATTTTGGAGTTTTGGAAATTCCAAAGCTTAAAATCTTATCTTTTGAGGTTTCAGAAATTGACTGGCCAAGGAATATTTTCTTGCTTTCTCAGGCACCAGGCAGTTTTCCAGGAGCAAGCATGCATCCATTCAGGGAGCTGTTACCTGTAGTTTCTATAATACTTTTCTAGCCATCACGCTTAAAACCATTAGAATAGGCCCTACAGGATTTACAAAGCTTAGCTTCTCAGGGCAAGCAGATCCTTTCAGCTTTCACCTGTGCGTTTGTTAGGGTTCACTTCCGTGTTCAAGGAGTTTCTTGTAGCCTCTGGAGTCTAAGAGAGAGAAAGGAGAAGGCTGAAAAAGTCTAACTCATGTTCATGGACTTATCTCTCCAATAAAGAGGCTGTTTTATCTTCTTTTATTTATTCCAAATCAAGCCGTTAGCCTGCAACAAAGACATGTAATCTTATCAGAGTGAAACTGGGGTCATGCCATAGGCTGGCTGAGTGAGGCCTCCATGGCATGATGATGTATAGCCACTGCACAACATCGCCTTTCCCACATCACATCTGCCTTTTAATTACATTTTAAATTTCATTTGAAGAGATTTTATCATTATGGAAATTGCTCTGTAAATGTGCCCAGGATGAGACCCAATAAAAGTTTGCTGAGAAGAATTGAAGACAGAGGAGATGAATCAGCAGCTAAAACATTATCATCAGACAGAATTTTCTTGGCTTCAGGCAAAACAGCCCATGCAATAACAGAAAATCTTCATTGACTCAGAGGTGTATTTTCCCTAGATTATTACAGGGCACTTTTGCCTGTAGTGCTATCACTTCTTTGACAAGCTGAAAGAAGCATTCTGCTCTCCACCTCAACGAGCCTTTTTCTCCCCAACCTCAGAAGCCATCATTTGAATTTATTGTTGCCAAAATGAATAATACAATATTGGCCTTGTGTTCCTGACTTCATGCATGCATGCCGAGCAGGCCTAAGGTTCTTTAAATGAAAGATTGCCTTCTTTTCATGAAATAAAGAGCACCTCTGCTTTCTTTTCAGGGTCATTTAAAAATATCTATACCACTGGGTTATGGAAGGCACATAGGGAGGCTTCTTAGGATAAAGTCAAAATGTGCTTTTCCCTACAACAGAGATTGTCTCGTATCTTTGTGTAGCACAACTGATTTGAAGTTTTCTTTTAAGCACATTCTTAATTATCTCTTTCTTTGATCTTGAACTCTTACACTAGGCTACCAGACAGCCTAGAGCCCTACCTATGCTTTCCCCCAGGTGCAAACTGCTGTGTCCTTCCACAGGCAGGCCCCTGGCTGAATGTACCCTTTTTCTCCATGGTTACCAACCCACCACTATTTTATTTGTTTTTCTCAAGCAGATGGCAGGTTAGGAAAGGGCCAGGTTACTTGAACGTGGTTATAGTGACAGGAATTTCCTTGTAGCATCCAAAAAATGTCCTTTACTGTGCCCCCTTCCCCACATCTGGTCATTTTATACTTAGGATCACTGTGAGTAATTTCCAGATGTGCAAATAAGCAAAATCACATTTTGGCAACATTTTCCAATGTTGTTTTTGTTTTTTGTTTTTTGTTTTGTTTTGTTTTTCTGAGACAGAGTCTTGCTCTGTCACCCGGGCTAGAGTGTCGTGGTGTCAGCCTAGCTCACAGCAACCTCAAACTCCTGGGCTCAAGCGATCATCCTGCCTCAGCCTCCCGAGTAAGGGCCATTATGCCCAGTATTTTGTTCTCAAAGTAGGGTCCCTGGACTAGCAGTATTGGTATCACCTGGGAACCTGTAAGAAATGCAAATTCTTGAGCTCTGCCCCAGACCTACAGAATCATGATCTCTGGGCTCGGGACCTAGTAGCGTGTGTTTTAATAAGCCCTCCAGGTGATTCTTAAGCTCAGTCAAGTTTAAGAACCACACTGTACTAGACAAACTGCTGATACATGATGCAAGGTCATGTTTGCAGGCACATGTGGATGACGTAGAGAAAACAGATGCCTGAGAAAGCAAGAGAAAGAACATAGGCTGTCTGACTCCCCACTGGACACTTCTTTACCACCCCTACTCCAAGCCACCATGCCTGTAGGTGGAGGATGTATCCTCCTGTCCCAAAGGACAACAGCACTGTCCCTTCCACACCCTATCAGTAATCCCTATCCAATTTTAAACCACTCATATCACCTTGGAGGTTCACCACTTTAATCATAGGTCAATGGTATCACCTTCCATCTTCTGTAAGCCAGAAACCCATCTTGCCTCCATATGTATTATCCTTGCATTCAGTCAGTCTCCAAGTTGTAATTGTGGTCTCTTGGAAAGATCCTTTTTGTCCTCATCCCATGTCTATTACCTTAATTTAGATCTCCATCTTCTCTTGCTCAGACTATTATAACATTCTTTTAACTGTTCTCCCTGGCTCTAGTGTTCTTCCCTCTAATGCACCTTTTCACTTCCACCAAGATAATGTTACCAAAAACTCTTAAACAGATTAAACATCTTCACAGGATAAAGCCCAAATCCTTACCTTGCTGTATAAGCCTCTTCACAATCCGGGCCTTCCTCCCTGTCCAGCTATATATTTACACAGACATCTTCATTGTACCATCTCCTCTCCTGCCCTCCATGGATCTTTCCCTCCGACTACACAGAGTTACTCAGCTCCGATGTATATTATTATCTTATCTCATTCCATCTCATCTTCACCTTTACTCATGCTCTTTCCTCTGCCTCAAATTTCATTTTCCCACTTGTCCCCGGTCAGCTCCTACTTAATTTTCAAGATCCCACTCGAATATCATCACCTGTGTGATGGCATAGTCAGGTCTTGTAGGCAAGCTAATTGCTCTGTGTTCCCATAGGACTACATTTCACTTTACCATAATCACATGTTATTTGTTATTTATGTGCTTAAGACTTTTTCAGGGTCTTGTGGGTTCCTGCAAATAAAGAACTTATGTCTTATACTTTTTAAAAGTATTTTTAGTCAAAGTTTAGGGAAACCCCATCTTTCTGCCAGTACACACACAGACACACACGCACACACACACACACACACACATCAGACAGTGAGTGAGGAAAAGGAAAAGAACTGTGACAGAATCAGGCAGAAAGGTTTTTCAGAAAGTCCTTTTATTTCCTAGTCAAGATAACATTCATAATTAGGTATTATCCACATTGATTTCTCAGTCTCCTATTGTGAGAATTTTTTCTGTTAAATTTAAAACCATATCACAAACTTGTACAGAGATTCATGACATTTCAACAGGTTTTGTACCCCTGTCTAAGAGTAGATTGAAAACATTTGTTCATGGTAAAGCACTATGGACATGACCTAGTTGCCACTTCTCTTTCTTGGTCACCACCAGACCAGACTTCCACATTTCCTTATTTATACTCAAGGTGAATGACAACAATGACATGCAGCTACAATTTCTCCTTTCTTGATTTTTTTTTTTTTTGAGACAGGGTCTCGCTCTGTTGCCCAAGCTAGAGTGCAGTGGCATCACCATAGCTCACTGCAACCTCGAACTCCCAGGTTTAAATGATCCACCTCAGCCTCCAGAGTAGCTAGGACTACAGGCATATGCCACCACGCCCAGCTAATTTTTCTATTTTTTGTAGAAGCAGGGTCTCACTATGTTGCTCAGGCTGGTCTTGAACTCCTGCCCTCAAGCAATCCTCCCTCCTCGGCCTTCTGTAATTCTAGAGTGCTAGAATTACAGGCATGAGCCACCATGCCCAGCCAATTTCTCCTTTCTTATTCAGGGTACTATGAGACAGGTTTCCCCCATCCTTTAATAAATATTACAGTGTAGCTCCCATGTGTAAAAAATCTTATGATGTAAAATAATCTGTAAAGACATCCTCTTTTCTATTCTAGTTCCTTATTAAACCTTACATAATATATCTCATGGGCATGAAAAGGCCTAATCCTTCCCAAACCTTGCTGTCCTGTGGATAGTTTTCCAAATATGCTTGTTCTCAGATGAAAGAAGCATGGATCATATCATGGGCAAAAGCCAAAAATGCCCTGAGCCTGCTTCAACAAGATAGTCCAAGGGTCTTTAGGATCTTCTGAACTGAACTGAATGAGTTGGGAAGGATTAATAAGTTTATAATGGAAAGCTCATAAATGGATTTCTGGACCCAGCACAGTGGGTTCTAGGAATGAAGAAATGTCTCTTAGCATTTTGCTGATTTTCTCATTTATGACATGTTTCCTTTGGCAAATAAGTCAATGTTATCTACCTTTACATTAACTTCCATGTGCATATCCCTTCTTCCTCCTTTTCCTTATACATTAAAAAAAGAGTAACTTGGTTTTCTCCTCATCACCATCCACCTGTTCCATGAGAGAAGAAAATCAAAAGAGGATGAAATAACTCTCTAGGCACAAAAACCCATTAGATTCTCCAGAAGAAGGAATATTATGAGGATTTGGGGAAGGGGATGTTGGGGAAGGTAGAATAAAGTTGTCATTTTGCATTTGTAACCTTCATAATTAAAACAAGCCAGAGGAAATTAGCTACATGGCTGTTATGATTTCTACTGTATGATCAAAAATAATTATGGCACTTTGCCATATGTTCTTGCCTTCTTCTTAAATATTGCTGTAGGGATAAGATGAGATTTGACATCAACTAATTGCTTATTTCTAATATACAGTCTTGAGCTACAGTGATTCTCAAGAGGAAAAAACATAGCTTGGTGACAAAGAGATTTCAGAAATAAGAGCTTTTCTAACTTTTTAACTGTATACATAATATAGACAAATTGCTCAAATAAATATAACCAGATGTGTATTGGTCCACAGGAAAACAGTTGTCTATTTTGATAATAAGAATGTATTCTGTTCATTTAGAGCCCTCCAGAATCTTCAAAATACCAGTTCTGAGTTGAATGAGGAGAAATAAAACAATTCATATCTAACTGGAAAATAATTCAGTTGCTGGTCATTCCTATTGGAGCACCACAGCATTCTAAAACCAAAGATCTCACAAGTGCATTAATAAGTTAATTATGTTGCTATGTTAAATATAGCCCAAGTCAGAAGTCACTTGCTTTGTATTTAACTGATGGGGAAGAAATTGGGGCAGGAGGGGAGTAAAAACAACAGAAATTCAGGCAGATCTGTTCTCCAATCCTGTTTCTGCCACATAACAGCTGTGGAATTTGGACAGGTTACTTCATTTCTCTAACTCATGGTTTCCTAAATTGGGGGATGAGAAGGCCTACTTTATAGAGTTGGTGTAAGGGATGTGTAAGGGCTGTAAATATTAGTTTCCTGCACTGTTTCATCCCCCTACCCTACCCCCAGCCCTCATCATGGCTCTGCAATAATAAATACGTTTCAATGTTGGAAAGACCCATCTGGTCTTTCTCAGATAAGGATAGTTTTCTTCAAACAGGTTGATTCCTGTCCATAAAACATAATACAAAACCAAAAGTACCTTCAACATTGTGGACTTTTCATATGTGGTTGCCTCTGTGATTTAAATGTACGATCTAAAGTTTGCATGTGAAGAAAGTCTTTCAAGATTACCATTGGCAATGATCTTCTGAAAGATGCCTCATTAAGGAAATGTTCACCCAATTATAAGCACTGAAGCAGTACAGCAATATCTGAAATAATATTGCAGCATACTATATAGGTCTTTTATATGAATTTTAAATATAGTATTTAAAAAGAAAACTCAGCCTGTCTTAGGACTTTTTTTATCTTCCAACACCAGCCTTATGAAGGCATGCCATTCTTGTTTTAAACTTTATGTGCTCAGCCAAGTGGATATCAACATTAGTTCCCCTCTGGGTCCGTGGCTTCTAAGTTTTTAGAAATATCTGAAACAGTGTTGCTCTATCTGCCCTTTCTCAGGAGATTGTGTCCTTTAGAACTCACACCCATATAGTTTAGGAATGACTAATAAGATATATTTTAGGTGGGAGTCACCTATGTCTATATGCAGCTTTGGTGTCAATGCCCTTGTCAATGGTGTCAATGGTCTTGTCATTCTAATTTATTTGGCACCAATGGGTGAATGTATGTATGTGTTTGAAACATGGCATCTGTAGTGATTTTCTTACTCCTTGGAAAATAAAACTTACAATGGCATTTCAATCTTTAAAATGCTTTTGTGAATTGTTATCACTTTCTTCAATTCTACCTTCCAAAGGTAGGACAAGAGAAGGATGAAACTGAGTCACAGATGCAGCTGTTTCTGTAATTTATGAGTACTCAATGGTGATAGCATTCCTTCCCTTTACTTTCTCCCTGTTTCTGGAGCCACCGCTTTGTTGGTTCCTGAATGGCTGAAACTGCCTGTCAACAAGACTTCCTGCCTCCATTTACCTGCTGCCATTTACCCTGAAAATGTCCTCCCAATAACCATTCCCAAATACTTTTTGTCACAATGTCACACCTTTACACAGGAAGCTACAGTGGAATCTTATCCTTATGGGATCAGATATAATCTCCAGGCTGCATTCAAAGCTCTCAGTGGCTATTCTGTATCCTTTGAACCTCATCTATTGACCCTCCTTATCACTACCTCTTAGGTCCTACCTACAGCTCTGTCTCCCATCTCTATACATTCAGTAGTCATTTTTTTTTTTTTTAGAATGGCCTCATGTCTTCTCTACTAGCAGGCTTAGAGTCATGCCAGAAAGTGAGAGGAGCACCAGAGGGACACAACTTTGATGAAAACAACTTTAAGTCAAGTACTGGGTTAGGTACTTAGGTGCTGTACCCATATCATCTCATCTAATCTTTGCCAAAACCTTGTAAGGTAGATATTATTAGCCATATTTGTGGACATACAATAGGCACTGAATGCATATTTGTGTGATGAAATTGGCATTGTGACTGAATAAAAGAAACTAGAAAAGACAAGATGCAGTAGAGAAACGATACCTCTCATCTTACTTTCAACTTAGCATATCTTAAATGAACACTTCAATTTTAAAAAGAAATTTTAAGAATAGAGTAAACTAGAGGGTCAGACAAGGAGAGAAAGCATCACGTGTTACCAGAATTTGGGATTGCTTAAGGCAGTTCGACAAATGGGATTTTGCTCAGTTTCCTCCAGGGGTAATCCACCCTAGGTCAGGCATTTTTAAAGATTAGATTTTGAAATAAAGCTTTGCACCTGGGAACGTACTGAGGCAAGAGAGCATATCCCTTCTCTCCACTGTTCTAATGCTTAAGTGTGAGAATTTTCGAATGAGATATGAAAGCAAAGACAACAAACCCTGCAGGATAATAGTCTCTGAGGACTTTAATAACAGCCATTTTTAAAGCAAAGCCTGTGGACTCCTAAATCCATAGCTGCTCGTTTAAGATGCATTGCAATGCAGTGGACCTGAAAACATACTCCTTATCTACCTAGAGCAACCAGGCTCCAAGCCAAACAGCAGTCCTCAAATTAACTCTTGTTTCTCTTGGGATGACAACTCTGCTGCTTTTAAAGGTATTGCAATGGCCACATATAGAAAAGGAAAAATAAAAAGCCATACTCTCTTGTGACTCTGTACCCAGCTCTATTTCCTGATCTAGTTAGGAAGCTCTAGTGGTTAGATTAGAGTCTTTTTAAGGCCAACACTGTGGGTCCAAATCCTTTATATGAGTACTTCTCAAAAATCCCTTAGGAAGGATAATTTACTTTCTTTTGCTAGTTTTAATTTCTAATGCATGATAGACCGATACTTTTGTAACATGCAATAAAAAAGAATTACTAAAAAAAATTTTACAAAAACCAGACATACAAAATGCATGGCCATGCTTTTTTATTTTTAGATTGCTGTATGTGTTTCTAAAGATTTGCTCTCAATTTCTGTTCTTCATAATGGAATATCTGCGTGTGTGTGTGTGTGTGTGTGTGTTGTACATGTTTCTGAAGATTTACTCCTGATTTCTGTTCTTCATAACGGAATATCTGTGTGTGGGGAGGTGTGTGTGTGTGTGCTCCAAATCCTCAACCATTTACAGACGATGGTTAATGAGTCATTTTGGATAACCAGGATAAGGGACTTTTGTATGTTCATTTTTGTCTTGTTTAATTTCTTTAAAACAATACCACCTTTTCAAAGCAACTATATTGGACAAAAGTTTTTTCAAGCATTACACATACACTGCTTTCTTCTTAAACAGATTTATTGAACATAAATCTGCTTTCTCTGGCTAATTCAGGATCATCATCATTAACATTAATTATTTTGCTTTGCTATAAAGCTATGTGATGCCTTTGACTGGTACTAATACATGTAGAGCTGTTAGTTTCCACACTGTGTGACACTGGCCGATTATGTGTGCCTGCAGCCCCTTTTACACCTTTCTGGTTCCCTGTCAGGTGTGACTTCTTGCTACTCTCAACTTAGCCCTCAAGGACAACTTCTTTCCTATTTTGTATC
Source organism: Cheirogaleus medius (assembly GCA_008086735.1). Lineage (NCBI taxonomy): Eukaryota > Metazoa > Chordata > Mammalia > Primates > Cheirogaleidae > Cheirogaleus > Cheirogaleus medius. The sequence goes on from VBSM01001483.1 coordinate 17,354,872, forward strand.
TTCTGTTTCTGACCTCCTAAATTCTTGGAAATCAGATCATCACTCCCCCCGCCATCAAGCTTATTTGAATTAGGCAAAAATTATCAATAAGGAGGATTTAATGGCCTTGCAATTATTCATATATTAATTACTTTCAGAAAAGCTTAGAGAGGGTGTGTCTATAATAAAAATGTTAAGGAGATTCAGCCACTTATTTTCCCTATGTCATGTTGTTCATTTGTTTTCCTACTTCTCAGCTATATTAAAATAGGGAAGTTTTCATTTGCTGAGTTTTTTTTTTAAAGACAAATAAGTCCATATACATAGAAAAGAAAATATGTGGATACTATCATCCATGGTGTTCTGGAATAGTATCATAATCATTTGTTTGGATAATAAAAAGAAGTGTTCAGCACTAATTCTTGGTATCTCCCTTCTTTATTTTTCTTCTAGTAAAAAGTTTGTAACTTTTCATATTCTTCCCCAGTTGTCTTATTACATATGAGCACCATGGATCATTTGCTTATTGAATGAGATAGTATAAATTTAATATTCAATAATCTTTGTACTTTTCTTTATAAACTTTTATTCTCAGTGGCTTCCTAAAAGAAGGGTTTTGTCCTACTTAGTTTAAGGAATTGTGCTGCATTCTACCTAATATTCATCATCCATTCTAATCAGGTTATCAATTAATTGTCCATGCTCAGAAACCAAACTCCTATGACCTTTATGCCAGTTCCATGCTATTCTTTTTACCTGAAATATCCTCTTTGCTCCACCTTTCTCAGTCCTATTCATCCCTCAAGGCTCAAGCCAAGTCCATGACTTCATGAAATTTATTTCTATCGCTTGATTTCCACATGGATTCTCTTATAATAGTAAGCCTTACATTAGCTATTATTTATTAAAGACTTCCTGTGTTCTGGATGCCGTTCAAAGTATTTTACAAAAATTATTCCATGTAATATTCACAACAACCCAGCAGGTATGTATTATTATTTAATATTTAGTGAAGCCAAAGAGATTAAAGAGTTTCCAATGTTATGCAGCTAATAAGGGAAAGAGAACCGGGAAGAGGCAAACCTATGTCTATTTAACTGCACTTTGCCATGAGTTTTCTCTGGAGGCTGACAAAGGGGATTTATAACGGGAGTAGCCTAGACTCTTAGGTAAGAAGGAAATTTGGGATTTGTAAAAATCCTCCAGAAAACAAGATCCCCCTACTCCTAAAACAACTACACTATGAACATATTGCTTATCCATATCTGAACTTTTTTGGTACACACAGCTGAAATTTGCTCCCTAATTGTACAGAACTTTAGGATATATGTTTCTTTTAGGGGAGCACACATTATTTTTACATTTATACCCATTTTCTTAATTACTTTATGTTCTCTCTTATTGCATTGGATGTATTTCCGTCTACTGCTACAGATCTATTTAGCAGTCTCCACATTAATAAGACCAAAAAATTACTTTTTGAGTGCTGAAAACAATGTTATCCTTCATTGTGTGATGGCAGTACTAGATTTACTGAAATTTCAAAGGGAGCATTATTAATAGGAAAAATTGCCATCAACAAACTAAAACTCAGAGGTAATACAGCCTAATAGTTAAGAACACAATCTCTAGAGTCTGACTGCCTGGGTTTGAAATCTTCCTGCATTGTTTATTAGCTATGTGACCTTGGACATTTTTAGTCAACCTTTTTATAATTTCATTTTCTTATATGGAAAATGAAGATAATAGTAATGCCTACCCTAGAGGCTTATTAAGAGGATAAAATGAGCTCATGTATACACAGTGCTTTGGATAGTGCCTGATATACAGTAAGTCTTAGATATGTTGTTGCTGTGGCTGCTGCTGCTATGGTTTTTGTTGTTTTGTAACAAATACCTTTTTCTTCCTGTTCTTTATTATTCTTCCTAAAGAATGCAATCACAAGAAGAGAAAATTACATGGAATACAGTGAATGTAGCAACTAAGCACTAAGGTTTGAGTGATCTTTTCTAGTTAAGTCAGAAGTGAAATAAAACTATCTAAAATTGTCTATGCAAATTACCCTGTGCCCAGATGGACTACACTCTGAGAACCCACTTGATTCTCTATACCAACCTTCTGCTTTTCTGTGCTCCCTAAGTCTAAAATTTAGCCTTAAGACAAATGTCTTCATGGTAGTTTTATGCAAATGTGAGTATGTGCCTTCCTACCTGCCCTGTCCTCCCCACCTAGTACTCATGCTGCCTATTGGTACTGAAAAATCCCCACTACACTATGCCAGCCTTTGCTAGATGGCCTTGTGTTCTTCGTTGCTACTCATCTCCCTTTTAGGGCAACCTGCCTGAGTCCTGTAGCTTGACAGATCCCTACTATCCTGCCTTCAAAAAGGAGCATGGTCAAACTATGTTTATGCTGATATGCCAAGTCACTACCTGGTGTGGCTCATAGTTCACATGGCTCTTGTAGACAAAGAGATGATTTACTAATGAGAGAATTTCTGTTCTGGCAGCAGGATATTTTGTAGTAAGGAGACCTTTTCATTACAAACAGTTTTTGCTTACAGGTGGTCCCTGATGCCCCATTGCAAAACAAGAAGTGAAAAAGGTAGTCAGGATTCCATTTTTCATTTGGAAAAAAAGCCATCTATGTGGGTAAATGGTTTATCAAAATCAGGAATGCTATCTTTCACTGTGCTATCCTCTTAACAATAATTTTTCCCCTCTTCTAAGTAACATCCTCATTCAGCTTTAATAACTACTGTGTGTTACATCTAAGGCTTATAGCAGATGTGTTGGCAGAGATAGCCCAAGATCTCCTAGAGTTGAGAGAACTGGATCCAATTCCCAGTTACTAGATATGTGACTTTTAGGCAATATATCTGATCCTCAGTGGTTTCATCTGCAAAACAGAAAATGTGATGTAATTCATAGAGCCAGGGAGAGGAAAAACTAAGGTGATGCATTTGTGAGTGCTGTGTAACCTGTAAAGCCCTTTTCTGTACATGTGTCATTTGTTGCTCTAAACTACCATCATGACCTAGAAAAGTAGTACTGACATATGAGTTACCTTCCTCCCAGTGCTAAAACTTTACTTCAGCCACTTCTGCATTTCTAAAGGGAGAGGTTTTTATCTCAATGTCTATGAGGTTTGGCAAGAAATTCTCATCAATATTTAGTTGGTAATATAAATGAATTAAATAAAGTACACATTAGATTTTAGGAAATTAAAGACAGAACTGTCATTTGCATTCCTCTTATATTTCCCACAGTGCTAAAAGTAGGCAAATAATCAGTCTTTGATAAAATAAATACTTTACCAATTTTATACTTATTTCTGTATTGATAATACAACAAAGATGTTTATATGTAGTGTAACATACATGGCAAAGATGAAAATTAGCAAACTTATGAATCAACATCCTATTTATGCTTGGAAAAACTTTCTTTAGTCAACAAAGAAAGTGTTGATGGCTTCATAATTTACTTGATCTTAAGGAACTAATGACTGGGCCTGGATCTTTGCTATCAGTGCATGATATTAATATAAAAGTTCAAATATACTATGTTTATATGCATGTTAATGTAGAAAACTGATCTTAGTCAAAATACTTAATTTTCTTGAACAACTAAAAGTTTGACTTTAATCCCCCAAGTACATACTTGGAGGTAAAGTTTTAGGTAATGTACAAATCAAATACAATAGGAGAAATAAAGTAAAAGATAAGTGAGGAAATTATATGGAACTTGGAATCTGGTTGGGGTATTTAGATAAATCACCTCACTTTTCTCTTTTGCTGAAGAAGTAGCAAATTAGGCAGGGCATGTTATTCCATGTAGGTAAAAGAACAAAAAAGAAAAATAATCAAATGGATGTATATTTGACCTAACTCCACTCTGCAAGAAGCCCAATGCTAGTTTTCTGCTACATAACTAGTTTCAAAATCAGTCTATATCCTTCCAGTACAAGCCTGGTTTTAATGAAATAAAGATAGATGCTACTCAATCTGTTTTAGTATTTTCCTTCTTTCAACTTCTGATGTGGTTCTATCCATATTCCCCTTCTTGTCTCCCAATCAAAGAGAATGGGACGCAACTCTCTTTAGAGTCCATCAGTGATACTTTGGCTGCCAAAAATAGTGACAGGAGACATTCATTGTTCGTCTACCTTACTGGTGCAACATTCAAAATTCTGCATCTTAAGAGGCTGTGATTGAAAACATGAGCCAGTTCTCCAGAATATCCAACATGTTGTTGCTGCCTCTTTCCCCCTTACTTTAGCACAGTAATTTAATTCAATTTTAGAAAGAGAGAGAGAGAGAGAGAAAGAGAGAAAAAACTTTTCTAGTTACACAGATCAATCCAATTGTTTGGAGCTTCAGAATGAATTTTTAAACTTGTTCAACAGAAGCATACAAATCTCCAAGAGCAAGTCAGATAATGCATAAAGACTTCATTCATTGTGTAGGCAGAAAGGAATGCTGGTGCCCAGCAGCTCTCTAAGGAATGTTCCCTTGGCTTTGACTGTTCTGCTGGGAACAAGGAGGGAAACATATATATAAAATGAATTTATAATGTCTCTGGCTTGTAATGGCAAAATGATAAGAAAAGTTGGCTGTTTAATATAAACTGTCAGTTGCATATTCCAGGCCTCCTCTCTTTGAGGTCCCTCCCACATCCACACGCCTGGCTACCGTTTAGTGAGGAGTACAAAGTAGCCATTTATTATTATTGACTGGTGAGGCCTGTGCTCCAAAATTCATCCTGTCAACAGAATGTAAGCAAAGTTGGCATTTTAAAGCAGGGATCTTTCAGTTTCTGGGTTTTCTCAGGATTGCTATGCAACAGGATCAGTGCTGTAGTCCCCGGTTCAAGCTGAAAATGTTACACAGGAAGACATACCATGTAAAGGTCAGATTCTTCTATGATAATTTTCTTGATCTGTGTATATACAAATGAAGTTGAATGCATAACCTCTTATCATAACTTACCAAGGTCCTATGGACTTTCCACTTGTCAAGTCTGAAAATATGACAATATTTTAAATGGGAAGTCTTACTAATAAATGTACGATGCTGTAATATATGTATGATGCTGCAGTACCAAGGTGAACTTAATGTGTATTGTCAAGAAGATTCTCTCCTATGATAGAGTCCCATTAATGTGCTGGTGCTATGTATCAAGTACAACCTTGTTTATTAGTCTCTCTATGCTTTTACGGTCAGAGTCAACTCTACAGAATACTATTTACATGGAAATATGACTTAACCTATATCGCAATGAAATGATTGGCACTGAAGTGTACTTTATCACAAAATTTTATTTCATATAACTTCCATAAAACAATATGTTTTGTCCATGGCCTAAAGATATAACTTATGAAATTTATAAAGTTATAAATATATTACTTTCCAACTCATAATGGCAAGAAGTAAATTTATCATACCTAATAAGATGCCTATTTTCAATCTACATGAAGAGAAAATACACCAAGAAAAGTGATTTGAGGTGTATCTTCATGTTAGTTGGCCCAACTGAAATGTCTTTAGAGCAAATAATTTATTTTTTGCACTTCTCCAAATTCACATTCATAAATGTTTTTTCAGTTCAATAATTCTGCATGTATTCTTCTTCCTGCTGTCCTGTAGGACCTCCAAGGAGAAATCGAAGCTCACACAGATATCTATCACAACCTGGATGAAAATGGCCAAAAAATCCTGAGATCTCTAGAAGGTTCTGACGATGCAGTCCTGTTACAAAGACGTTTGGATAACATGAACTTCAAGTGGAGTGAGCTTCGGAAAAAGTCTCTCAACATTAGGTAGGAAAAGATCTGGAGCAGAAAAGCCAGAAATGAATTAAAATTACAAAATTTTTCTTTTTTTCTTAGCACAAGTAACTAATATCTCACATGTTTATGTAAATCATCCAATTTCAGAAGGATTCATTTTATTTTAGATAAATGAATCATTTATTTATTTGGTATGGAGATGATACTAGAGGGTTCAGATTAGATTAAAATGGTGATGTTTTGTGACCACAGGAGAGATGCATATTAAGACATTAGAGTGAATTTAAATGAGCACAGCTATCCTAATTTCATAGAGTTCTTTCTTGGCTTATTATGGGGTTATACAATAAGTGATAATAATAATGAATGTTTATTATAGAATTTTTTTGACATTACTCTAAATGCATACCAGAGGACAGTCTTTAAAAACCACAATGCATTATAATTAATAGGTTAGAAGAGACCTCTCCATAGCTCCTGCAGCTAAGGAGAGTATATAGCAACTTCCTGTCTTTTGCTTTCTCTGAGATTTTGTTAAAACACATCCTCTGTAGACTAAGATTTTAGCTGCACTATACTCTCCTACTTTGTACTTTGCCCCTTTCTACATATCAACTTTCTTTTGAGAAGTTAAGGGATGTGATTCACCTCAGCACCTTTGTATAAATGGCAGAGGGAAGCTCTTGTTATCCTAGTTTTGCACTAGTTCAGTGGAGAGACAAAAATGCAGAGATAGTAAATGAAATGTCCATTGTTACTTAAATCATCTAAGAAGCACAGGGAGTGGAAGCCAGGATTTCTGCTTTCTAATCGGTTGCCTTTCCTAATTCATTTCTCTTTATAAAAATATTTTGTGCTTTCTTCTGTGTCTAGAGAAAGGGTGGTAGTGGAAGGAGGTAGAAGAGAAAAAATGGACTTAATAATTGTTATGAAGGAATGCACAAAATAGTGGCAATAATTACTACCTCTAGATATAGTAAGATTACAGAAGGAAGATTTTTTTCTTCTTTATAGTTCTTCTGAATTGTTCAAAATTTCAACATATAACATATTTACTTCTATAACCAGGGAAAAAACTAAAATGTTATTAATTCAAAAGTACTATTGTAAAAATCTGCATCAAACATGAAATAATGATAGCAACTCACACTTAACATGATGCATGTACATACCATGCAAATGCCATAAGCACTTTATATTTATTGTCCCACTTAATGATCTCAACAATCCTACGAGGTAGATTCTATTATTATACTTTCTTTACATTTGAAGAAAGTGAAGCACAGAGAAGCCAAATAACTTTCCCAGGGTTACTTAGTTAGCAAGTGGCAGATCTACGATCAAAACAAAGGGAGTCTAACTCCAGAATCTGAACTTTTAATCATCATATTATACCATAAAGTATAAAGAAAGAAGGAAACTTTTACAAATAAATGCAAAATAGCAGAAAGGATGAGATAGAGAAGCAGATTTCTAAGAATAGAAAAGGATTTATTTTTATTTATAAGGTTTTTTTCCCCCAAGTTTGCACACCAGCTTCCCAGGTATTCTTCTTTATCTCCCTATTTTGTCCAAGAATTTTGTGTCGACGTGTTGGTGATGAGTTGGGGGCAGCAATGAGCAATGGCATTTTCAAAGATGAGGAGACTCCATTAGTTTTCTACAGCTTAAACTCTTAAGAGAGGTCAGTGTGTATAATGACAAAGGCCACTTTCATAACATCTGTCATTAAAAAAGGAATGAAACATGTGAGATGGAAAAGATATTGGTAGGTAAAGTGAAGAAAAGAAATTTATTCTTTTTTTCTAGGAAAGAACAAGAAAGGTGCTATAATTGTTCTGAACATCACTCAATGCCTTTTCTCTCCTTCATGTGAACTTGATAAAATAAAAGGAGAATTGAAAGCGGCAAACAGCATGTCAGCCAAAATATGGGCTCTTCATTCTCAGCAATTTCCCATATGCCAACTACTGCAGTTTAATTCTTGCTGTCATTAATCAAGTAGAAAACAGTTACCTTAGCTTATCTAAGGTGCTGCAAATTCTAGAATTTACATATTCAGATCAATGATTTTGGCTTTTAAATAGGTCTCTCTAATAACACAGGATATGTTATAAGCATTCGCTTATAAAAAGCAAAGAAGTAATTGTTCACATGAAAGCAGTTTAGTTTATTTCTTGGCACATGATTGAAATAAGGATATCAGTCAATCTAGAGCGAATGGCAGGGTTCAGTTGAGAGAAGCACAGTGAAAGTAGTAATCTGGGATGATTGTTAAACAGGATAGATGAGCACTAAAAGAGTTAGCTACAGAACCACCACTGGCACTAAAGTCTGTGTTGTCAATCTCATCAGTTCCTACATCAGGGTTATTTTATTGTGAAAAATTACCACAATTAAAATATAGTTTCAAAGATACCCTGGAAAAACAGCTGTGTTTGCCCAAGTTATAACATATTATCCTAAAACTTACAGTTGGTTCATTGTTTTATGAGGGATTCTGAAACCACTTTTATATTTCAAAAAATAAACCATTAGTGCTTAATTTCCCAGATATCTATTTTAATGGAAAAGAAAGTGAGCTTGAAACCAAACGATTTTGCAGTTTGCCTTTGCATTCCATTGGCTCACAAGAAGTATCCTTGTGTTTCTACATCCACATCCATATCATGTTCTTTTCCCTCCATTTATTTTCCTTCTACCCTAAATTTTTTCTCTTCCTGTGATTATGATTCTTATTTAAGTCTTCATGCAATGCCATATTAATAGATTTGTCTGTGTTCCTTTTTTTTGCATAGTTAGATCATCCATTACATATTTACAACTATACTCTACCTTGGACACTGTTTCTCTCATATTACTCTTTTGTTCAAGAGCTTCAATCTTGGTGGTTTCCACATCTCTTATTAATTTATTTATTTGTTCATTTAACAAATATTAATGAATGCCTACTATGTACTAGGCACTCTTCAAGGCACTGAGAATGCAACAGTGAACAAAACAGACAAAAAAATCACTGCTCTCATTAAGTTATATTTAGTCACTAGAACTTAGCAGATACTCCTTACTATACCTAGTAAGTCCTTGCTAATCCCTTTCCTTATTTGTTCTTTTTCAGCCTCCAATTCCTTTCTCATCAAACAGCATTCTAGTTACTCCCCAGCATACATTCTCTGAGCCCCCATTCCTGGTCTCCAACAACTTCTTCACTCTCCCAAATGAGTGTATGCATTGCTGGTTCTCACTTTTGCAACACCATGTCTCCTCTTATTCTCTAAATTTTGACTCAAACTCCATAATGAATATTTTCTTCTCTAGCTGTTCCTTCACTGGGTCTTCCCAGTACTGTTCTAATTTACACTTGATTAACAGGTTCCTTTAAGTATTCAAGAGTTGTTTCATAGGGCTATGCTTGCTGACTCCAGCTAAATTAGGTGAATATAAAAACTCCAAACTCTAAGTAAGTCAGTGAGGTAGAATAGAGAGAGTCTTGGACCAGGAGTTGGGCAATGTAGTTTTTCTTCTGGCTCTGTTACTAGCTACCTACCATATAATCTTGAGCAAGTCACTTAACTGCTTCATAGTTCAATTTTCTCCCTCCCTGAAATTAAGAGGTATGAACAGAAGCATGGGTAGTCTCTTCAAGTTCTCTTGCAATTCTACAATTCTATTATTTTTAATTCTGCAATCATACTTCATGAACCTGGAAAAAATGTTGAATTTTTCTACCTTTGTTTTCTTAATTTAAATAGAAATGATTGATTTAAAAGATATGGCATAATAAAAAGTAAATAAGATGTCTTTAAGAGAAAAATACTTTGAAATTATATAGTGCTATCTCATAATTTAATTCAAGAAAAGTATGTGTCATCATTCCACATCCATGATCACATCAAATTTTGTTCAAGAAATAAAATGAGGTAAATAGTGATAATTAAGTACCATCAAACAAAACAAAAAAATTTAACCACTTTAAGTAGGAGAGAAATAAAGTAAAACATTTTTACTTACATGTACACACAGACACAGTTAATGATGACATTATCCAACATCGGATGATAACTAGTCAAAGTGTTTCTCATTCTAAAATATTCCATATCCCACAAACCTAGCACTTTTATTTTTTAAATATTAATACTTTGAGAAGTGGTCAAGTGAATTTTTTATATAAGAAATATGTATAAAGATTTCTATTTCATCTGCCACCAGATTATTTTTTACAGATTATTATATATACTATTAACTATGAAAATTGCATAATATGTTGTCAACATAATTTCAGCAAAATTTACATTCAGTGAGATTTTTATACTTGGCAGAAAATCTTGTAAATGTTATATAAAATATTCATATTTATGAAATTTTGAACATTAATTCAAGAGATAAGAACACTGACATTATATAGTCTACAGCAGCAACAAATCTCTTGGGGAGTACTTGGTATTAGAAGTTAGAATAGTTAGAGATATTTTTCTATAATGGAGAACAAAGAAAGAGCAAAAGGAGGCAGATTTTTTTCTACCTTTGAGAGAAAAATGCATCTTGGGCATTGAGTATCTCTGACCTTCTTTTTCTCACTCTTGGAATCTTAATTATGTTTGGAAGTTGTACTTCAAGGCCCATCTGATAAAAAAAATCTTGACTTCTCTTTGGGTTTAATTCTCTCTCTTTATTTAAAACCCCATAGCTCCAATTTTATTTCTGTGGTTCTTTATTATTTCTGCATTTCTACCTTTTCTTTCTGTGTACTTAAGTGCTATTTTATTACACAAGGGTACCAAAGATATACAAGGATATATCATTAGTTTTATGAAGGAAGTCAAAGTGAAAAATGAATTCAATATAACACATTTTGCTTTAAGAATACATACCTTTCAGAGTAAAGTTTTATTAAGGATTTCAAACTAGGTATCAACCAAATCACACTTGAAATATCTGTGTCTAGAGAAATAACAATCACTTTATCAGCCCCTATAATTCTTAGAGTCCTGACACTGAAGAGTTCCTTAAAGACCAAGCAATATATCCCCAAACACCTAAAGTTTCTACATTTTACCTAAACCTTACAAATTGCAGAAATTATCTACTTTTTAAAGATCAGCATCTTCCTTGTTAAAAGCTGGTAACCCCTAAGCCCTTGTCTTCACTAATAAAGATTAATAGAAAATGGATAGAATCTAACTGTTCCCCGTCAAACCACTTCTTTTATTTTCTGTTGAGTAGGTAAGAGTAAATAGAGTAGTATATTTTATGATTAACAATGTTAAAAAGAAAAGCTACACAAATTAAGTTTAGCAGAGTTTATTTGGGCAAAGAACAATTCATGGATTGGGCATCATTCAGAAATAGGAGAGGAGGTTCAAAGAGCTCCACCCAGCAATGTCAACAGGTAATATTATAAAAACAAAAAGAAAGTGACATACAGAAACAGCTTTACTGGTTTCAGCTCAGCATTTGCCTGATTTGGGCATGGTGTAATATGGCATTCGCCTTATATGAACATGATCTAATCAGTTGGCAGCCTGTGATTGGCTGAAGCTTGGCTGTTGTGATTGGCTGATACTTAGCTATTTGTTACAAGAATGTAATCTTAAATTACGTTGCACTTTGTATGCATACTAAGTTACATTGCAGTTTGCTATGTACAAAGGAAATTTTAAGTTAAATTTAATTTAACACCAAGAAGCCTTTTTGCTCAGGGATTCAGAACATTTGGTTAAAACCAAATGCTTTAACCAAATGGTTAAGGTTAAGGATTTCCTCATCTAAGAAATGTTTGTAATTTATATTTTCCATGTCTATATGTGACAGCTTGAGTTATATTTTTCAGCAGCTGCCTTTGTACCTTTGCATCTTGGTTTCCACATTCACAAAACAAAAAAGTTGAACTATAATCTCTCAGATTTCTTCTAGCCCTAATAGCCTGTACTATAACCAGAAAAAAAAAATCATCGAAAATACAAAGAAACATTTTCAGGAAGAAACATTTCAAATACGAACATAGGTTAATCATTTAGGAATATTTGCTATGCACTCATGAAAATAAAAATAGGGCAGCTGCTTTCAACAAATGTATTATGAATGTGTCTTGAAAACATTTCACAAGCTTAACATAGTCAAAGAAAATATTTTCTGAACTCATAGTGTTTCATTACATTTAGATCTTCAAAATCATGTCACTGACAAATACCACCTTTGCCTTGTAGAGATCAACAAGTAATGTTTGTGGCATATCAGAAATATTTTAATAAATTCTTTATCAAAGAATGATCCTGGAGCTCACCTGCAGAGTTGTGAAGGTTCTTGTTAAAATTACAGATTCTTATTAAAAGTACAGAAATTCTAAAAAAAAAAACAAAAACAGTACAGAAATTGTGGGGGTGGGACCTAGCAATCTGGATTTTAAATAAGCTACTTGAATGTTTCTTATGCACACTAAAGTTTGAGAACCAGAGCTTTAGAATGAATACCTTTATATGCAGTTTTTTAAATTACAAGCCATTCTCTAACTGACTTTCACCTTTCTAGCCCTTACCCAGTGTCCTCTGTCCTTTATAAGCCTTTTACTTAAGTTTTTGTCCTCATGTCACATCTTTCCTTTAACTCTTATGCTTTAGGCAGAAAAAAAGAGAACCATTCCATATATAATTAAGATGATCAAACATTTTTAAATTTTACCTAACTCCACACCTTAGGAAAAGTCCCCTTACTCAAATACATGAGAGTGTTTCATCTTTTATGGTTCCAGGTCCTTCTTCTGCTCTCTTAACTCTCTTGTCCTCTGTCCCTGACTTCTAACAGCCTTCCCACCACACGCTGTTAAGTTTCTTTTGAATACTTTAGAACTGAATTCCCTAAGTCTCATAGCTATTTTTCTCTCTTAGGGGACACAAAGGGGTTCATTGACCCAGTAATAATTAGGCGGCACCATTTAACCCAGAAGTGGGGTTGTAACACTTCCTTACATATACAAAGCAGCAGCTTGAGGTCTCACCATAGGCAGCCTGCTCTTCACTATATCCTCCTGTAAACCTCTCCACTACCATGAAATTTTGTTTCCTCTATCAGATAGAGGGATACCAAGCACTAGGCATCTTTTTATTCTCCCTTCCCTTCCCCCTCTCCCTATTCCCCAATGCCTCCTTGAGACTTAGAAGCACTTGATAAATATTTACTTAATCAGTGTCTTTTCTGCCATTTGCTGCTTTACCATGTCTGGACTCTGCCTTTCTCTGCCTACCTTTCAATATGTCCTACTTGACAGCCTCTTTTACCCTCAAGGGGACCAAGCTGTGAATTCCAGACACCCCAGGGAATCCCTATAACCAGTACTCATTACATGCCATTAAACAGCTAAAATCTTGCATGGGGAATTCTCACATAGGCTTATCATAGAAAAGTGATAACGGAAAGAGAAGGAGGGAACAGAAATATAAATGAACTGACCTCTACACTGTATGCAATCTGAATGCACTATTATATTTAATTCATGACGTTTATGGTATTTCATGATTCATTTATTAGATAATAATATCCTTGGAGTCTTGAACAATTTAATTTATCTTATTTGATGGAAATGCCTTCATTTCTTTGAATATGCTGTTTATATTGTGCATGATAGAAATTTTTTTGACAATTTGGAGAAGTATAAAGCTGAAGAAATAAATCACCTGTAAATCTACCTCTGAGGGATAACCTGGTTATCATTCCAGAATTTTTTTATACATAGACAATCATATGCACCCACATACATATACACACATTTTAGAAAAATAAAAAAATAGATTGTATTCATTTCTGTAATCTGCTTTCTTACTTAGCAATTGACATGATCACCTTTTCCATATCCATAAATATTTGCTCATGTCATCATATTGAACATTACATAGGATTTCATTGTATGAATTCACCAATATATATGTAATCAATTCCCTATTATCTTTTAAATTGAGATGTTTAATTAAATTCATATATAACTTCATTAATTTTGTAGTGTAAAACATATATAAGTTTCATTGCATTTGAAAACAATTAGAAGATTAGATTTTTGCATTTCATAAGCAATTTCCTAGTATTGAATATTTAATTATCAATCATAAATGATGCTCTAAATAACATTTTCCACCTATATCTTTGTATGCTTTTCTAGTTATATTCTTAGTATAAATTCCTTAAATTTAAGCTTGTGAGTCATTGCATTTGCACATTTTAAAGACTTCCATGTATCATCAAATTATCCTTCAGAAAGTTTGGAATAATTTAATTTCAGGAGATAAGTATTCTTTGGTGATTCTGTTTGACTAAGGCCAGAAGGAAAATTGTATTTGAAATGTCAGGCTAAGTTACCAAATGTCTAAGGGAATGTTGCTCTACCTGGTTATTTTGCTTTATATTTCAATCTTTGCAGCAATAGAAACTGTATTATATTTTTGTTATAAGCAGAACTAATTATTATGAATTAATTAGTAATTACTGATAATGTGTGAGTGATGCAGCATAATTCCTAACTTACTTGAAAATAAAACTTTGCTAATATTCTGCCTTTCTTCTTTGTTTTCTGGACGATGATTTATTTTATTAATTTAGCTGCTCGTCCTCAAGTAAAATGTGGATTTTATAGCATAGATCATTCATTTGTATATTCTTAAATAGCTTCTAAGGATTAACATGTTCTAAATACAGCTGATGGTAAAGCACTCAGTCTCCTGCCTAAATTATTCATGTTTGGGGGAAGCTTTCAGACAAATGTCTGATTTTACTCTTCCATGTGACTTGTTGTCTTAGTACATTTTACACAGAGGAAACAAAGTGGAAAATGTTGGAACTTGGTGAAAACAAATCCCAGGTGCACACGGATAAAGAAGAGTAGAGGAAAAGGAGAAACATATGGGAAGAGGAACAGAAAGGAACAGATGCCAGACGGAAGGAGTCAATGGAAAAGGCTGCCTAGGGTGTAGAAATGGAAAAGTCAAAATGTGGGGAGAGACCTTTCCATTTCTTAAAGCAGAAAGAATTCCAGTGCTAGCATGAGTCACATGAAAACTGGGTGTTTTTTACTAGTCACTTGGTCCAATTTTTTTCTACCAGAAACATTAAGAATCATTGACTGAAACAGTATGGGAAAGCAATCGATTCCAGTATGTATGTCATGCCAAAAGTCTCAGAATTCTGCATGTGGAAATAAACATATGGCTAAAGACTGCCTTTCCTCAAAATTGCCATCAAAATACCCCCCATTTTATGACTCTCAAAAGAAGGTAGCCAGATTTTTATTGAAGAATGCTCGATAATTCACAATAGGTTTATACACTATGAAACTAACCAACCAATATACCTTTAATGGACTTGTTAGAATCAACAATTATACTTCTAGATATTCTGACATAGTTCGTTCCTGTTATTTTTCAGGTCCCATTTGGAAGCCAGTTCTGACCAGTGGAAGCGTCTGCATCTTTCTCTTCAGGAACTTCTGGTGTGGCTACAGCTGAAAGATGATGAATTAAGCCGGCAGGCACCTATTGGAGGCGATTTTCCAGCGGTTCAGAAGCAGAATGATGTACACAGGGTAGGACATTTTAAGCCTAGTGCCTTGTACATAGTAAGCACTCAGTGACTATTTTAAAATTAGTTTTGTCTCACCAAAATGGTAACTAAAAAAAAAATTAGTTTCATTTAAAATTAATTTGAATAGAAATCTTTTTTACTCTTCTCATCCAAGAGTCGATTATAAATAGTCATTATATTTGAAATGTCAAAGGCATCTATGTTAATGGTGCCCTTTTAAAAATTACCTATCTCTTTTGGCTATTTTAAAAAAAAACTTTCCACTATGGAAAATATTGAACATATACGAAAGTAGACGTAATGCTATAATAAACATCCATGTACCCATCAAGACATCAACAATCATCAATTCGTGGTCAACCTTATTTCTTCTATAGCTCTAACCTGTCCACCATTATTTTGAAGCAGATCTCAGGCATGTATCATTTTATTTATAAATATTTCAAAATATTTTTAAAAATTCACTCTTTTAAAGTAATCATAGTGCTACTATAATCCTTTTAAAATATCAATAATATCATCATATCAAATGTCCAGACAGTATTCAAATTTCCATTTCTCTCACATGTGTCATACATTTTTTAACATTTTCTAGTTTTGGTTTAAATAAGAATTGAGATAAGGTCCACACATTACATTTGATTAACTTGTCTTTTAAATCCCCCTTTTGGATTACTTTTTATTTTGAAATAATTGTAGATTCACAGTAAGTTACAAAAATAGTACAGAATTTCCCTGTACATTTCACCCAGTTTCCTCTAATGGTTACATCTTACAGAACTAGAATACAATTGTTATTGTCCTTTCAACCTGCAATCAATATAAAAATGTACATTTACAGCCTATCTCAATTCAGCGGAGCTACATTCCAAGTGTTCAGTAGCCAGATGTGGCTAGTGTCTACCTGTTAAATAAACAGTGTAGTTCTTATAGGTTTGATCATATTTGGCTTTGGCTTTTTTTGGCAAGACTACCTCATGGCTTTTAGTGTATTCTTACATCTTCAGAAGGCACATAATGCCTTGTTTTCTCTTTTGTGTGTGTGACTTTTAGCAGCTATTAATGATCAGTGGCTAGGAGATGCAATGTGATAATTGCCTATCTCTATCATTCCTTCTTCATTTATTCACTGGAGTAGGTCTATGAAAAAAATATCGTGTACTCATCCACTATTTGGGTACCCAGGATACTGTTCATATAAGATGGGCAAGAGGAATGTTTCTACTTTACCAATTTTCAGAATAACAAGTTGATAACTGGCATCTTCCAACAGTGACCAATTGTTTCTTTTTTTGTTTTGTTTTGAGTTACATTTCTATCTTCTCTACCAGGCTTTGAGTGAAAAAGGCAGCAATTGTTCTTGCTCACCTCTAAGACCCTAGAGCCTAGCAAAATGTCTGGTGTAGAGTGGATACTAATAAGTGTTTTGGGAATGAGAATAAAAGCTACATGAAAAGAAATGAGCAGCAAACCATATAAATTACCAGCAAATAATAAAAACTTGATAAAATGTTACTGCTTTTGTATGTTCAGCACTTAAAGGAAAGATCTCTATGGAGATACAAAGTGGCATTTTGATGAAAAGTCATGGGTTTATATTGTTCTGGAAAAGAGAATATAGGGGATTAGAAGAAGGGAAGAGAGTATGAGGGGAGACCCAGGGTCTTTGCAAAAAATGCCAAGGAAACTGCCAGTTTCTCCTTTAGCCATTCCCCTTCATATGATTCCAAATATTAAATAGCTTTTGTGGTAGGATGAAATTTAACGGGGCTGTATTTTTTAAATGTTCTAACTTTGAATAAACAGTCAAAATAGTCTGGTGTCTGTGTAGAAGAGCATTCTTTGAGAAGGATGAGCATTTTAAATAGAATGTATTAAATGAGGCAGAATTTCTACAAAAGATGAACTTTATTCTAGCTCCAGAAACCAAAGAAAATGAATCACTGGGCAAGTACACTAGCAGTCATGAGACTGAGAATCTAGTCATCTTCCTTCATAAGTTACATTGTGGTTGCCACTTTGTTCTTCAGCTATGTAGGATGGGGAAATTAGTCCAAATAATTGTCATGGTTCCTTATAGCCAGAATTTTGTTATAAATACTGTTTCACTATCCCTGGTCACTGGTTTTGGTTGCTTGCTTTGGTGGTAAATGTTTGTAATTATCATTTAATGTGATTTTGGGAGATGGTTATCCTAGAGTTATGGGTAACAATCACGAGAATGAAGTTAATTAATCCCTACTTGGCTGGTGTGCTTGCTCAAATACCTACCTATTACCTTTCTTGGATTTAACAGGACTTACAGCTCATTGATAACTCTGTGTTTTCTACATTAGTTCCATTGTTCCTCCATCTTTACCTCCTTCCAAGTACAACTTAGATTCAATCATGAAACATTTTAATAACTCTATTCAGAACCCGAAATTTTTTTGCTCCTATATCTTTTTGTTGCTATAATCTACAAAACCCCAAGACTTGGAGATTCTCACTAAATATTAAATATTTTCTCCTGCCCAGACAACAACATAGTAGACTTGAAGACCAACCTCCAGCCTTCCACTGCCAGTACTTCACTGGGTCAATTTACTTCCAAAATATTGTTTGACTCTAATTGTCTATTGCTGTCATCATCCTAGTTACAAGAGGCCATTTCTCCTAACTTTTCTGCACCTGCTCTTGCTACCCTATGCTGTAATCTCTACATTTCAGTCAAAGCAATCTGTCTACAAACATAAAATGCATTTTGTCAGTCCTCACCTTAACACTCTTTAGTGGCTTCTCAATGCTTTTGGAAAAGGACCCAAATCCTCAGCAAGAGCCAAAAGGCCCTATCTGGCTGGTCTGGCCTCAATCTTCTCTTTTCTTACTAGTCTTCCCCTGCTATTTGGATACTAGCCATACTGTCCCCTTTTATTTTTTCTGGTTTCTCCAATTCTCCATATTCCTCTTGGGTGGGGCTGGTCCTCTGTCTGAAACCCTTTCTACCCACACCCAGCCATTCATAATGTTGTCCTGGTTATCATCTAATTAATCCTTTACATCTTGGTAAAGACACTGTGTAAGCTTTTCCCTGATGCCCGCATTTAATCATGTCTCCTTTTTATACATTCTCATATCACCATCTACTTTTACTTCTATCATTTACCATTCTTTATCATTATGTATAAGTGTAACTATTTGATTAATGTCAATCACCCCACTAAACCATATGCTCCAAGAAGCTTTCTTGGGAGGAGGCAGGGAAGTGTCATTTTTATACCCAGTGCTGCCTTATAAAGTGCCTAGTACATGGTAGACACTGAATACATAAAGGAACAAAGGAATCGAGGAAGAAAGGAAAGCAGAGAAGGGAACAAAAAGCAATCAAATAATATTAAACTTTTCCATTCTTCTCTAGTCTACTGAGACCAAGGGCAGGGAAAGAAAAAATAGAGAGCAATGTTCCTTCCTTTCTTGCAGTACTTTTTTTTTATTCCCAGCTAAGCATCCTTTTGTAAATTGTATAGAGCTACTTTGGTATGCAATGTTTTTACTTGTAGTCTGGCCCAATGCTTTCTCAACCTTCTCTTGGTATCTTTGAGAAAAATCCTTGACACAAAACACTTTCCTTCCTCAAAGAACATCATCACTTCTGGGTGTTGATGAGAGAACAATTTAGCACTCTGTTTTACTCTGAATTTTGTCACATTTATGTGGTAGCCCTTTCATAGTGGCAATGGAAGCGCGTTCTAGTTAGTGATGTTCTTGTTGCCTATAGACAAAAGAACAAAGGAAAATCCTTGAAAGTGAGTCTCTCTGTTGGATCTTCTGAATTCAATTAGGAAGAGAGAAAAGAAACACAATGAGTACAAAACTCCATTAAGATCTAATAGTTGACAGATTTCGTATTTGTAGACTTATGTTTTATTTTGTCATATTTCCAGGGTTATAAATTTTCTTGCTCTTTATAGCTTTCTTGATTCAATTGTTGTTCATATAGAATGCTTGGTATCAAGATGGGTCACTTGTAATCATAAACTTATTCCCTGTGTATTTGGAGTGTCACTTTTTTTAATCATCTGCTTACTACCTATTGTAAATTATTAATGGTTTTGGTCATTGCTTTTTATGGGAATACAAATCACATTAAAATGTCAAAAGGTGAAACTATAATCAAATATTGTTCACTTTCACTTTCATTTTCTATGAATCAGGATGTTTATAAAACAGGTAATTTATATTCTCTTTGTATACAATTTCAGATTAATGATAATATTTTATAGGAAAATCTCATATGTCTTATACCCTTTTCTTGTAGAGAAACTATATAGTCAGTCTCAATTGCTGTGATATAGAGGTATATGGTTTTCCTGTAGGTAAAATCCCAAGATAGTCCACACAGGTAGTTGGAGACTGCAGTCTCACTCCTCAAAGCAATTTTCACACCCATGGAAGTGGATCTATGTTCCCCAAACCAGCTGGGCAGCAAAATAACTGCAACTGAATGGCTCTCAAGACTAATTAACAAAATAATGCTCCATATGCAGTGAAGTGTTATAAATAATTAAAGCTCAAATGTGCCTTAGCAAATATAAACTGACCAATTTTTATATCTTTTGAATACATTATCCTGGCTTTTACAGTTCCTCATTACTTGCCTCACTAGACTGACTCGTTTTCAATTAGTGTGTATTATTCTGGTCCAGATATATTTTTGAAACTGACTTCCTTTGTTTTACTTGAGCAGTCACTAAAGTGATATTTATTACTTGTCTACTTCTGTGATTAACCTAAAGAAAGTTTTAAAGGAGCAAATCATAATGGGGAATTTCTAAGGAGAACTGCAATAAACCATTAGCTTATTTAATTCCCTTCCTCCTACCCCAAATCCAATTGAAGATTAGATCTTGATTATAAGAACACTGTAGGTAATGACTTTTTATTTGCATTTTTACTAAATGAAATTGTTTGTCATTAGGTTTTCATCTTTCAATTTAAAAATCTCTACAATCCCTTCCCTAGAGACGGTTAAGGACACCTTCAAAGCTTTCTGAGATTTTCTGGTTAAGATTTAGATGGAAGTAATCAATACATACATTATTAAAAGAGTGGACAGAAAGCCATTATTGCTTGGATGCTGTTGACAAATGAAAAGGCTTGAATAAAGTAGTTTACTTGTTCATTTGTCAGGTCATATATTATGCATGTTCGATTTCCTCAGAAGTCACCACAAAGTGAGGGAGAGGTTTAGAAATTCAATAAAATTATCCTGAAATCACGTTGTAGTGTATACATTTATTTAGGCTAATTCTCTTATCAATGCTGGCCTCCTTACTCTGGGTACATTTTAGTATATATGTTAGCTTGATGAGTTCTCTGTGTTTTCTTTCCACAGGAAGTAGAAAATATCTTTGAGTGCCATTTGTGAATGTCAAGATTTCAGTCAGCACTCTGTTAAGAAAAATGCATTGTTTCCTATCACCTCTGAAAAACAACGAAAGGTTGGGATAGAGTGATTCATCCCAACATTCAGTGATCTGGCCTCTTGGAGTTTCTAAACAAGTTTGGTTCCCTTGAAAAATTCACTTTTAGTTCTACTCCAAGATGTTTTCTTATGTATGTTAGAGGAAATAGACATCTTTTTGATATTTTCTTCACCATTTTTGTATAAGTTTGATATCCTATGCAGTCATATTTAGGGATGCTGAATAGAAAAGACTTAAAAATTATTTTTAGAACTGCATTTCTAGGCATTTGAGTCGTCTGAAAACTAAGTGTTCTAAAAACGAGCTATATCATCAAAACTTAAGAAAGTAGTCATCTAGGAATCGCTGCTTTTCTTTAATGACTATAACAAGATGAAATGTGAATAATTTACAAACTGACTTCTTTGCCACAGTCTCCTTTCTCACTTTGTCGAAATATTTTGATATCTTGACAAATACTCTTAAAAATAGTATTTGTGTAGTGTTTTGCCTTTATAAAGCATGTTTACACACATTATTCATTTAATTACAAATGAACCCCTATGTCCTTCCTTTCCCTCATAAATGTATTTCAGGAGAAATTATACCATAATTCAGATTTCCAGAATTTATTGATTCTTTCAGGAACTATTTATTGAGTGCCTACTTTATGCCAGGGTCTAAGGAAATAATAGTGAACAAAACAAGTCTCTGCCCCTATGGATGTTCAAATTTTATGTGTGAGGGAAATACACAGTGAACCAATAATTTAATATATAAAATCATGTCAGGTAGTAGTAAGTGCTGTGAAGAAAAAATACACAAAGTATGGATAGAGAAAGACTGAGGAGTATTGGCCTATCTGAGGAGGTTATGTTGGACAAAGACCTGTGTGAGTGAACCAAACAAAAGACCTTGGGTAAAGAGCGTTCCAGGTAGAAGGAGCAGCAAATTCAAAAGCCAAGTGTAAGAACAGGTTTGAAGTATTCCAGCAATAGCAAGATGGGCTGTGTATCTCAAGGGAAATAAGAGCAGCAGACAGTGGTAGGTTGTAGAGAGAGGTAAAGGCCAGGTAATGAATGGTCTTGTAGGCTGTAGTTTGGAGGTGGATTTTATTCTGTGTGTAATGAGACATCACTGGAGGACTCTCAGCAGGGATAGTATGACCTGATTTATGTGTTTAGAAGTTGATTCTGGCTGCTGTATGGAGAATTGACTACAGGAGGAGCAAAACTGAAAGCACAGAGAAAGGAGGGTGGTGAAGTCATCTAGGAAGGAAATAATGATGACTTGGGCAGAGTGGAAATGATAGATATGGTGAAAAATTGTTTGATCCAAGATATATTTTGAAGGTAGAGCTGATAGAACTTAAGATAGATGGGATGTAGAGTGTGAGAGAAAGCAAAGAGTCAAGGATGACTCTGAGGTCTATGGCTTGAACAAATAGGAAAATGATGGTGCCATTTATGGAGATGAGAAAGACTTGGCAATGATCTTGTTTGAGGGTATGTGCTTGGAGTGAATAAAGGGTTCCATTTTTGTATTATGTTGATAGACAGAGACAAATGGTATGATTCAGAAATTGTTCACACTTGACAATCTCAAATTTTGGCTTAGTCACTTGAGAATGGATATAAATTAATTTGTTACAGGGTTTCTTAATAATCCATTCATTTGTACTATCACTTTAGAAGGAATTTCCAAAATTTAAGGTTTAAGCTCAATGACCTAAGACCTAATTTTCTAAATGGCCATGGGAACAGATTGAATTTTCATCAGTAATTTCTCAAGGTCAGCTCAGAACTTAACAACATTATTGTCAGTAGGAAATAACTTCCCCAGTGGTTTTTGGAAGCAGCCCAGCCTTAAGATTGAGAGTCAAACAGCTGTTCAAGATGCTGTGTGGGCACTAAACTATTCCTCCATAGTATCACAGACCAGCAAGTAGGCTGGACTCTATGCTAGCCTATGCCCTTGATCTCAGAAAATATAACTTTAAATATAAAACTAAAAATATAATTTTAAAAGATTTCCAGAAAAAATAAATCTCAACAAGGAGTTTGTTAAACATATTTCCCTCCTAAACACTCAAAAAATGTTTTTTCTTTGAATAAATTAGATTTTTTAAAATTAATTTCAGGCTTGAATATATTCATTTACTTTTCAAGTTTACTTCAAATTGATTTAATCTCATTTATAAATTAATGTTGTTCATGTTATTGACCATCTGAAACAATGGCTAGATATAATATATCTGATACTATAATCCTTTATCTTCACTTTTATTCAGAAGTGGAATGAAAATAACATGAAGCTATTTTCATCTTATTTAAAGGCGATTATGTAGTCAAACTCAGAAACAGAGAGTAGAAAGATGGTTCCCGGAGATTAGGGGTGGGGGATTGTTGTTCAATGGCTATAAAGTTTCAATTAGGAAAGATAGTAAGTTCTAAAGATGTGCGGTATAACCTAGTACCTCTATTTAACAATACTGATTCATGCACTGAAAAATTTGTTAAGAAGGTAAAGCTCACAGTAAGTGTTCTTACCACACTAAAAAAAAGATTATTGTGATCTTTTCTTTGTAACCCAGGTGCCCATTTTTATAACTTCTGTAATACTAGCTGTCTTAAATGAATATTAAGGAAAATCTCCGTGTTACTGTTTTTTGTTCTGTTGCCTCTTTCTTCAAATTTCTTTCTTTCATGAATCCCTATGAATTTGCTTTAGATTCTTGAAGGCAACATTCTTGCTACCCTGCCATGGATCTTTGCCCTTTTCCAAGATCTTGGTTTTAAATTAATTGACCATTGACTATCCCTAAATCAGTATTTGCTAAACTATTTCTTATGTTTTTGGTACTCAATACATAGGGTAAATATTAAAATGAAGAAAGTCACTATGGTAACAGAATGTATTCAGCAACTTTCTTATCAGACATAACAACAATATAGGAGGCATAGAAACAAAGTAGAAATAATATGGAAACTAAAATGATAATACAGGATGACAAAACTATTAAATACTGATCAAATTACAGATATTACTGTGTTAATGTCCTTGTCTTATGCCTGCTCAGTAACCATTTGTTGAATGAATGGAACTATTGGATCACTCTAAATTTCAGGATATGTCTAGTGTTCTCTCATCTCCTAGCTAACAATGCAGACTAGAGGAAAAGCCCCAAGCCATGGAACTTCTGAGTGTTTGGACATAAACATCTCCTTTAAGAAATGACTAGGATGAAGAAGGCAGAGGTAATAGGGCTACCTCTTGAGGAAATTTCGCCCAGTACCTCAACGGTGACACTCAGTTTTGGATCTGGAACATAAGAGTAGGCCCAGAAGAAAATATCTCCATTTTTTCCAATTGACAGCATTATTCTTTTCTCTAATGATTCATGAGACCAGGCTTTTACCTTCAAGTCTATTTTGCATCTAAATCAACTTGGCCTACATACAACACACTCTGGTTTTCTAACTGGGTGCCCTATATTTATTCAACAGTATTTATTGAGGATATACTGTGTGCCAAGCTATGGTTGTAATTTTTATCATTAGTAATGATGCTTAACAGAGACTCTTTCAAATTGCCACCATAGAACAGGCCTATGGCCAACTAATGATCTAAACATTAATAAGATCATTGATTATAGAATATTAGAACTGGATATTACAGCTTAGATAAAGTGTTTACCAAATGCCCACATTTTACAAATGAATGAGCAAAGGAGCAGGGAGATTTTATGACCTTTTCTAGATTACCAGGTTCTGGCCCAGCCCAGACTTGAACCTGAGGGCTCCTGCCACTCAGGACAGTGATCTTTTCACTTCAGTCTGCCTCCCATGATGGTTCTGGAAAGTTCTGCCTACAAATAAGGAAATAATGCGTTGTCGTTCCATAAGATTTCATTCTGAATGACTTTGCCACTTCAGTGGGAATATAGGTAAAATTCAGGTCCAGGCACACTGTACACTGAGACTCAATGAAATCTGTGTTTTGAAAAGCAAGGGCTTTTGCTTGCATCCATAGTAATATAATCCCGCATCCCCTATCTCTAGGTGAAAGCAAGATAGCTTTTCTCCCTGTAATGTGAGCACCTGTGGCCAAAGCTCTCATCCTGTCCCTCTCTTCTCTGAAGTACATCAAACAAATCAGTATCTCATTTTTCATCCCCTCCATACATGGTTCTGAGCTACTTCCTTCCATTTATGGCATTATTAGGCATCTTTGGTAATATTTAAGCAGAAAGCAAGAGGAACAGAAAAAAATAATCAATGACTTGGTTCTTCTCTATTACTTTCAGATATTTTTAAAGTTTCTAATTTGCTTCATGGCCATTAGGATTTTCCACTTATGTAGCTTCCAAATCATTATAATTCAGGTAGCCTTTATTTTATGCTTTCAGCTTTATTTTATGCTTTCAGCCTGGCTTTAGAATTTCAAGATTTGAATTCTTTTTTAAATTTTAATTTAAAATATTATGGTGTTATAAATGTTTTGGTTACATAAATTTCTTTTGTACCATTTGAATTATCAAGATTTGAATTCTAAGTGTCTATTTAACTGATGGCCTTAGGTAAACCCTAACTTATCTGAACCTCAATTTGCACTGGTAAAACATTCATAGCATAAAAGTACGCACCACAAATATACCTACTCAGCCAAACTAAGGAAAAAGATCAAGTCCCTGCATCTTCCCTTCCTTATACATAGTAGGTCCAAAATGAATATTTTTGAATGAATTAATAATGAGCCAGCAATCAGTCACCAGTTGGCCAGTACTTATGGTGTATAAGTTCTATCCATCAGATAATTTAACCTTCAATATAAATGGATTACCTTGGGATTTACTATTGCTATAATATTATAGTAGCATGCTTCATATAAGTTTATTTCATGAATCTTAAGAAGCTGAAGGAAAAACTTCAATTTGGTATGCCTAATATTTTCTCATTTGCATAATAGAATGTTATTTTATTTTCATGGAGGTGCTGCAAGTCTTTAGTAATTGCTTCTAATTCTTCCAAGTCAGTATTTTGGACCCTTGAGTCTCGCTGTCTTGGAAAGGTGAAAAAAAGGTGTGAGGAAGATGATGTGTTTTAAAGAAGATAATTTTATCTGTTCAAGGGATTCAGGAAGTAATTATTCTTACATTTGAGTACCAACATCTAAATACTGTTAAAATATATTCTTTGTGTATGTGGGAGAAGTTCTCTATATCTGATACCTTTTCAATATCAGCACACGAATGAACTGGCTTCTCTGATTTCAAATTTTAATTAACTATAATTTCTAGGTTGGTATCAGTATATATGAGTATGTATTTTCTCAAACCTCATTCAAACAGGCTTTCTTTGGGAGACACAACACTTATTATCAAAGAGTCACACTGAATGTTCTTGGTTTTGTTTTAAAATGTCTTCATTTTCTTTCCTTTTAAAATGCAATAAATGGCATTACCATATGCAGCTTATGGTAAGTTATTAGACATCGAAAAATTAATTTTCCATTATTTTAATGCAGATTCTACTTTTTTACTACATAAACCTTTGTCTCTTAAACTCCATGCTACAAGGATCACTGACGTCCATTGCCTAGAATAGTATCTGATACGTAGTAGTTGCGTAAAGTTTGTTTAGTGAATCAGTGAAGGAGAAACTTACATATAACCATGTTTAAAATGACATGTACTATTTATAGTTTTTTCCACATAATAAGAAACATGACCATTTTCTTTATCCCCTTATTTTCTTAAACCAACTATTTCCCCTTTTTTCCTGGGGTCTTTGCCCCTTTTATATTCAGTGTGAATCTTCTGAAATTCTGAAGATACAATCATGTAACCCTCTCTTCCATCCACTTTCTTTTCTTAATTTCAGTCAATGATGTGAAAATAATGGTACTTATGTCTTTGTAATGACAGAACTTCCTTTGTCTTTTCTTTAGACTCATTTTAATCCTCAGTGACTCATATTTAAGAAATGAACTGTGCAGCTGTGGTGGAGCTAAATTGTTGGCAACAACCCGAGGGGCAAACAAGTGGTCTCTCACAATGGGTGGTCCTTAGCCTTGAGTTATTTACTGTTCAGTGTAAACAATGGAATTGCATCATCGAATAGTGCCTTGGACTTTTTAAATTTGATGAGATCTTTAAGGTCCATTTCTTTATTTTACAGATCTTGCTCCATCAATTATCTCCACTTTCCCCTGTCCAGGTCTTTAATATATTTTTCTCTGCTAGGATGACCAACTGTCCAGTTTTCCTTGGAACTGTCCAATTTTCCTGAGACCATCCTGGTTTTAGTATTGCATGTCCCACATCCTGAAAAACCCACTGCTGGGAAAACCACGGTGGGGTTAATTACCCTACTGCTAGCTTCCATCCTTCAATCTATCTTCAAATCATTCTCATCTTAAAAAGAACATCTCGTCCCTTTATCTTGTTTTCCTCTCTGTCCTCCTGGCCTCTCTTCCTCTTTTCCTTCTCAGAAAATTAAAAAAAAAACACTGAACAAATACTTTTTACTTGAAATCCTAATCCTTCATCTTCCACTCACTCTTCAACCAAACCTATTTCTAAAGGCTACTGCCCTCCACTGAAATTGCTCTCACCAAATGCAATAAATACTCTGCAGTGCCCATCTTGCTTTACCTGTGCGTATCATGATTAGCAGCGCTTGTGTGCCTTCTTCTCGAAACTTTCACTCTCTTTGAAATTTATACACTCCTCACTTACCTCAATCTCTCTACTTATGTTTCTTTTCGCTTCACTCATGAGATCCTATTCCTCTGTCTCCCCATTAAACTTGGATATGTAGACACTTGATGTAAATCAGCTGACTGAGAGAATGTCCTTTTCTCTAAATCTCCTTTTCTTCTCTCCAAATATCAGACTTTATTATTTTCTTGTGAAAGGAATGTCACTTTGCCAAGCTGAGCTTATCACACTCCCTTACTTTGTTCCCCATGCACAGAACCCTCCCTTCTTCATGTTGGGTTTTTAATATTAAGTTTTATTAATTTGATCCTGAATGCATTTGCAGTGTTCTGGATCAGATGCAGATTTCTTTTAATTACCTTAAAGTAAGTACTGTTGCTGCCCCTCTCCTTTTGCCCAAAGACTTGCCCCTAAGATGATGTGATAATAGCTGATGAAAAATATTCCTACTTCAGTGGCTGGGTACTCCATAGGTCAGGGGTCCTCAAACTTTTTAAACAGGGGGCCAGTTCACTGTCCCTCAGACTGTTGGAGAGTGCACACTGTGGGTCCGGGATGAGTCGGCTGCTAAGCAGGACAGGCAGCGGCGGCAAAAACACCCAGCGGGCCAGATGCATGTCCTCGGCGGGCTGCATGTGGCCCGCGGGCCGTAGTTTGAGGATGCCTGCATAGGTGAAAGAGCAAGAAAAATTATTTTTTTCTCTGCTTGTAAAAGAAAAGGAGATAGCCATCCCCCTCTCCTCCTGAAAGTTTCTCCTCTGGAAGATAATGGGCCTGAGTCCTAACTCAAACTTCATTAAGAGCCAGCTAGTCCAATGTGTCTCAGGTTTTACAAGCTAGAAATATCTCCAAGGTCTGGCCTTCATATTTTGTGAAATGTAAATACCTAGAGAGATAGCCACTCCAGCCTTTCTGACAACTTGGAGCTTAACCTAGAAACCCAGTACTCTGGGCTATAACAATTTGGCCCTCTTGGATCAGAGAAATTAACTAGACAGATAGCTACAGATCTCATTCTTATGAAGTGGGAAGGTTTTCAGGAGACTAGAGCTTTTTGTAGGTGCACCGAGAAATCCAGGAAAGTTTATTTCCTCATATAATTAGTTTAATTACACCCAGCATTCACTCATCTACGCAACCAGGAGTCATCCTTGCTCCTTCCTCTCTCTTTTCTTCAACATCTGTTCAGTCACTGAATCCTCACACCTCTACTTTCTAAATATTTCCCTATCCTATCCCTGTCTTTTTATCCTGGTACAATTGCCCTGGGTCAGATCCTCTTAATCTTTCACTGAATTCTTGCAGCCGTATCCTCATTGTCTCTCCGATTCCATTTCTGCTCTTCTCAAATACATACTTTGTATTTTTTTTTTCAGGGAGATCTATTTGAAACACATATATGCCTGTGCCACTCCCCTGCCTAAATCTGTTCATAGGTTCCTAATTACCTAAAAGGCAACACCTAAGCATCTTAGCAGGCCACATATGGTCATAGAAAGGCTGAGCTTGAAATTCTGGCTTAAAGGTCTAATATATTTCCAGATAATAATAGTGTCCTGTTTCATCTCTGGGCATCCCCTTTCCTTGTTCTTTATGTTCTAGAAACACTGCCCTGCTTGAGATGCCTATACACACCATACTGTAGTATGTCCTATGTCTCTGCACTTGCATTTTCCTCTTCTTGGAATGCCCTACTCTTCCTTGACTATCTCGTGTTCATGCCTTTGAATTCTACATGATTACTATCTTCTCCTGGAATCCTCGTATTGAAAGCATTGTATTGAAATTATTTATGTGTTTGACTCTTTCATTATAACTGTAAGTTCCTAAGTAGAAGGGGTTGTTGCTATACTGTCAAGTCCAAATGGAGAGAAGAAGCAAAATAATCTGCTTGAAGTTGGGAAAATTACATGTATGAAGAAAATACAGGAATACAAAACTGTAGACATACACACACGTGTGTGCACATGCAGTGGGAGAGATTTCAAGTGGAATATTAGAAAGAGAATCAGTCTTATATGTAACCAGAGTAATTAACCCACCTACCCAGTATGATTTCAAGGGTATAGGAATATCTGACTATACAGAGATTACTTCCTCATCCACAGGCTGAATCCTAATATTCCACTTACAGAACTCCATTATTTTGGTTAAAACATCTTGCGTCTCTCTATTGGATTGTAAATAACTATGGAAGATGAATCATTTTGCAAAATATCAGACTCAGAATCTTTGGAATGGTGAATGCCACTAAGATTTTACTAATAAATATGTCACATAATACAGTTCTGGAGCACTTTTGTAACATAGTGCTATATCTGAAATTTAAAGGAGGATACTACTATTTTTTTTCCCCAGTGACAGAACAGGACTTAAATTCAGTAGACAACATTGCTAAGAATAAGACAGAGTTGAAAAAAGATATTAAATATTAAGCTTTAGATCAAGGCAATTATTATTGCTGTTGTTGTTGCACAAATATATTAGCATTTATGTAACAGGCACTTAATGCATTTATTAACACCTTCACTTCTGAGATCAGACAATCTGGGTGAATAACTATCTTCAATGGTTTCAGAGTGTTTGTTAGTTTATCCTAGCCTCACAGTATGCCCCACAATCTTCTTAGCATTTGATTATATATGAACTTACTGTTTTTACTCTTTCTAGTGTGTTAGTTTTCTCCTTTCTTTTGGTCAAGAAACTTCTTAAAGGTAGAAACTATGCATTTTGCTTTTCTCTTAATCCCCTGTATCAAAGAAGATGACAAATTAAAAATTAAAATTGATAACTGGCCCACATGGCCTCAAAACACCTATTCTAAGTATATTCATTTATAGAAACTTAACATGTTTCTACAATTCCTTCATCTACTCAAAACATTTCTACTATTCTCAAAGAGGTCACAATAGATAATATAATGGGTATTTTTCAAAAGTACTAAGAGTTTTCACTTAGCATACTGTTAATACATTATTTTATTCATTATCAGAGATTTTGACAGAATTAACTGGTGATTATCAATTGGATTTGTTGTATACTTCAATACAGCCTAAGCTCCTCCAAATGGCCCTTAAGGCTTCCCATTTTCTTCTGGATTCATTCTTTTGGGTGTGTTTAAGTCCTCATTAGCCATGCTAAGGTTTCGCAATGTATACCTTGCAACTTTAGCTCTAGGTTTCAAGTTTGACAGTCAGGTTATATAAACAAAGCACTTTTATCTTAATGAGAGGGCATTAACTATCTAGAAAGATCCCCTCTTCTCCCCAAAATATTGTCACAAACACAGTGGTTTCCTCATTAACAGAAAGACCTATAAAGCCTTTTTTTAAAAAATCATTTTATGACTATCAGTTTATAAATAAAGGAGATAGAACTTGACCTGGGAGTTTCATAAATAAGTTCTGAGCACCCAGGATTAATTTTGAGAAGAATGCCACAAGCCAAATAAGCATTTCTTTTCATCTCATTTCACAGGCCTTCAGGAGGGAATTGAAAACTAAAGAACCTGTAATCATGAGTACTCTTGAGACTGTACGGATATTTCTGACAGAGCAGCCTTTGGAAGGACTAGAGAAACTCTACCAGGAGCCCAGAGGTAATTGAATGTGGAACTATAATAACATATTGATAGAAGGATCAGTGGTGACAGAGCAGCCCATCCATTCTTGCTGCCAGGGTCTGGAAAGCTCTCATATTTTCTAGGTTAAATAGAATCAATTCAAACTAAACATAGATGTTGAAGAAGAATAAGGACTCATGAACCATCACGCATAAATCTGTTTGCAAATTCATAAATAAACATTAAAAGAGATTAGCAATCAGTTTTGGAACAGTTAGAAAATAATAAACAAAGGAGTTTATCTATGAAGAGGAGTTCTTTTGGTAAAAAGACAACAAGCTAATTTTCAATGTAAGAGCCTGACTGAAGTGAATTAGAGCTTGTGGTGTGCATCCTAACATTTTTCTCCACAATAGTTTGAATGAATCATAGATTATCTGATTGATATAAGGTAGAAAAGATTCACTCAGGAAGATAGACTTTAGATGTGCTGGACTGTATCAAAATTTATGCCAAATTGTAAAAGAGCCATTAATCAGTAGGTTGGCCTCTTGTTAAACTGTACTCTCTTTCTTTCATTTTTGACATGTTTAAAAAACAAAAATAAGTGTGCCCTAAAACCTTGTTGTATTGCCAATTTAGAGCTGCCTTCTGAGGAGAGAGCCCAGAATGTCACCCGGCTCCTACGAAAGCAGGCTGAGGAGGTCAATACTGAGTGGGAAAAATTGAACCTGCACTCTGCTGACTGGCAGAGAAAAATAGACGAGGCCCTTGAAAGACTTCAGGAACTTCAAGAGGCAACAGACGAGCTGGACCTCAAGCTGCGCCAAGCTGAGGTGATCAAAGGATCCTGGCAGCCCGTGGGTGATCTCCTCATTGACTCTCTCCAAGATCACCTCGAAAAAGTCAAGGTACCTACCATCTACTACTTTGCCTCAGGGCCCTTTGAGAGACCCAAAAGAGGTTCTAATCTGAATTGGAGTGCAATGTTTTCTTCCCACAAAGTTAAAATAGGGCCCTTAAACAATAGAGATCAGTCCATCTTTCACAAATTCAAGTTCTTCTTTCACATGGTATTTTCTCTGAGAGAAGATAGTGATCTAGTCATCTGTCTTCCATGATATGAAATGAAATATTAAAGAGTTACAGGGCAAAAAAATCATTTTGATTTTGCTATTAGGAAATTAACTTAAGTGTGGGTACTAACGTAGTCTGATTTCCATGTGTGTGTATGTGTATTTTTTGTGTCACTTAGTATCAGAGTAGGGAAAAATACAGCATTTAATCAACAGCCAGGATTTTAGGTTTTAGCTTTTATGCCTACTACATTACATGACTTGGGTAAGTTATGATACTGTGTGAAATCAAACTGCTAATGCTGTCCTTCCTTGGATGACAATGTATGTACTACAATTTTAGGTTGCCTTAGCCCACTGCAGTCATGAGGAAAAATCATTCTGTATTTGGAAGACTACTGTCTATGAGACCAAAGCTAAATTCCCTTGGGGCCCAAAGATGACAATATATTTATAAAAAAAGAATATACATATTGAAGAGTATCATTTTGAAATCAGCAACTACCCATTTAGTGTTAAAACTACAAAAGTCCTAGATTCAAATTCAAAAGAAATCAAACTCTCCTATGCATTTGGCATGTTTGCCAGAACCCTCATTCTTGAAGTTTTCTTCCTTAGCTTTCATGGCACTGTTTGGTCTACATTCTTCTTCTTCCTATTTTTCCCTAAATTCTTAACCTCTACCCACCCTTCAAATGTTGGTGTGCCCAAGTTTTTAACCTTAGCCCAATTCGCTTTTTTGTTTTTTAAATGCTCCGTGTTTGAGACAACATGGATAGCGATGACTCTAAATCTCTAGTCTGGATCTCTCCTCTGATGATCTAACCCATGTGGCATTAGAATCACAAATGCAACTATTCTAAAACCAAGCTCATTGATTCTCTTGTTCTTCCATTCCCTATGCTATCCTCTTCTACCTGCCTCCCTGTTTTCTGTGTTTCCTATAAAATAGGAATAACTAAAAGTTAGTGAATCTTAATCCAACAAATTTTCCCAGACTAGAAACTTTAGTTTCATCCTTAATCCCTTCTACATTTTCAGTGATTCCATGTGCAATTGCTCATGTGATCTCAGAATATGTCTTTTATTTTTTCTCTCCTCTTTTCAACCAATGCCCTTTTTCTAATTCCCAGCATCTTTTACTTAGATGATAGCGGTATACATCTTTAAATCCCATTGCCCAATCTGCCTGGCATATCATAAACACTGCATTTTAAAATGTTTGGTTAATAAATGAACGTATGAAGTTTCCTTAGTGATATTCCTGTATTATCCAGAGTCTTCCAACTCTAATCCAAACTCCTTGCAGGAGAATGCTTGCCCAGATAATAAAGTCCAATGAATGAAGAGGGATAGGTGGCCCTTTTCTTCCTAGCCCAGGCTTGATTTCTCAACTGTACCTCCCGCCTCTAGGCCATTCCACCCCTTTTACCCAAATATGCCATCTTTTTTTAATAATTGCCTGCCTTTGCAAATGCTCTTCTCTCTGTCCAGATCACCCCACCTTGTCTACCTGATGAACTCCTTCTCAGCCCTCAAGTCCCAATCCAAATATCACCTGTCTTTAGAGTCTTTCCTGAGTGTCTACAACCCCCAGCTCCCACCAACCAGAGGAAACTGCTCACAGTTTGGTGCTTTCATAGATCACCAAACATGCTTAAATTGTCACACCTAAATTTTACATATATTGTAGCAACTTAACTGTGTAATTTTTTCTCTCAGAGAAAGTTAGGTCCCTAAGAGCAAGGATCATGCACTACATGTTTGGGCTCCTAGCCCAGTGCCAACAACATATAAGGAATCTCATTTAGTATCTTCATTTATTCGTTGAATAATTATTTATGAGCCACTATGCAACATGCTAGACATGTAGTATTAAGCAAATAGACTTGGTCTTTGCCCTCATGAAGCATATAGTCTAATGTTGAATTGCATAGCTCTCCATTAAAATAATAGGTAAAGATTTGAAAAAAGAAAAGATTAAAAATTTGACTCTGTTATCTCTAAAATCCCTTTCCTGCAATATTTTACGACCCCATGTCTAACATTTAAAACAATGGTTAACATTGCTGTCTAGTGGAAAAGTAAGATAATGTTTTGAAATTATTACTTTGTGTTTTTTCAGGATTAAGTATAGTGCTTTTATCCAAAAATATAGGAACTAATTTTTTAAAGTCTTCTCCAAAAATGAGAAGTTTAGTAGGACGTCCCAAAGAAACTAAATTAGTTAATAAATCAATCAAGTTGATGAATATATAGGCTGTAAAGCAAGCATAAGGGACTCATTTTTAGCCATGTCTATCTCACAGAAGCATTTGTAGGATACTGAGTATGGATGGAGAATGTATCCAGCATGATTTAATAATAAAAGATAACAAAAAGTGGAACAGTTAAAATATCAACTTACCTTCACCCAACCATATTTACAATATTCCTTTCAGTTTACCTGTCTTACCTGTTCTTGATGTTAAGACGAACTTCATTTTCCATACCCTAATTGGTAAAACTCTCATTTTGATTCCAATAATAGCAAAACATATAAACATTAAATATACTTTTCAAAAAGAGTTTATATAATCCAACAGATCTACCTTCTCAGACATAGATATACTTAAGTTATGGTACTTATCTAAATATAAGTGATAATAGACATGATTGTTTGTGTTTCTAAACCAGTATTGTGTAAGTATTTTATGCATATTTTAAACTTATGGATCACATAAATTCATATCTATTTATTTACCTTCAGTAGCTCTTCTTCAATTTTACAGTGACAATAAAATAAGTCATTTTCCTCCATTGCATCTTATCAACACCAGGTTTGGAACTCTGAAGCTTTGATAGTGGTAGTTTACAAGGAGTGAATTTTATTAACTAAAACTTATTTCAGAAAACGTAACAGCATAGTTAAAACAACTATTCCCTTTTTCTACTCAGCAGTTTAAACCCTCAGAGGCTCCACACTGTAGGGAACTGCAAACTGATAGGTAGGCAACTAGCCAAAGAACATTTTATATATCCATATCAGTTTACTTTTATAACCCCTAATGACTCTATCATAGTACTCCTCTCCATTATGATCTTATGTGTTAAAGAAGTTGTTATTAAAATGACTATGGAATATGTAGTGCAGTGGCATTTAGCATTGTATCATTTCATTAGCAAATGCGGCTTTTGAATTTGGAGAATGGATTAAACAATGATGATTAAGTCCCTGGACTCTATGGAAATGGCATTATTGCTAGCTGATCATCTTCAGGGTAATAAACATGGTAAATCAATAGAAGGAAACACAGTGTTAATATTGAATATTTAGCTCACTAAGAATCATAGCCTTTGAAATATAGCTTCCACAGGAATAACCACTAGAATAAAATTTAAGTTGTAAATGCCTCTTTACTTTTAAAATTCATGATTTATACTGCTTATCAAATATTTTAAGGACAGAATCATGATTTGTTACTTTACTGGAAAGAACACCAATGCTTATTTGACTTCATAAATATTCTACTTTCCTTGTAATGAGGAGTAAGAATAATTGTTTGAATCACTAGGTGCTCTACATAGATCTCTAAGTGAAATATATAAAGGGTTTAATAAAGGAGAATAACTTTTTTCTTTCTTTTTAAAAATTTCAATAGATTTAGGGGTTACACATATTTTTTGTTACATGGATGAACTGTATAATGCTGAAGTCAGGGCTTTTAGTGTACACATCACCAGAATAGTGTACATTGTACCAAATAAGTAGGCTTTTACCTCTCATTCCCTCCCAACCTCCCCCCTTCTTAGTTTTCAATGTCCATTATGCTACTTCATGACCATATACACCCCTTGCTTAGTTCCCATTTATAAGTGCTAACATACAGTATTTGTTTTGCCATTCCTGAGATACTTCACTTAGGATAATGGTCTCCAGTTCCATCCAAGTTGCTGCAAAAAACATTGTTTCATTGCTTTTTATGAGTGAGTAGTACTCCATGGTGTGTGTGTGTGTGTGTGTATGTGTGTGTGTCTCACATTTTTTCTATCCACTCATCAGTTGATGGGCATTTAGGTTGTTTCCATATCTTTGCAATTGTGAATTGTGCTGCAATAATTCGAGTGCAGGTATCTTTTTGATAAAATGACTTCTTTTCCTTTGGGTAGATACCCAGTAGTGGGATTGCTGGATCGAATGGTAGGTCTAAAAGTTCTTTGAGAAATCTCCATACTGTTTTTCATAGAGGTTGTGCAAGTTTACATTCCCACCAACAGTGTATAAGCATTTCCCTTTCACTGCATCCATGCCCACATCTATTGTTTTTTGACATTTTAATAATGGCCATTCTGACAGGGGTAAGATGATATCTCACTGGGGTTCTAATTTACATTTCCCTGATGATTAGTGATGAACATTTTTTCATATGTTTGTTGGCAAAGTAGAATAACTTTTGAACCTACAGTCTGCATGCAACATTTTTGTTCTTAAGAACAATCTCAATGTGAAAAAGTTTGTGGCTTGTTGTTTTTCTAATGTGTTGTTTTTGTTTTCATAGATCATGGTTTCTCTACACCAAAGGTGGTACATCATTCTTGAGCCAGGAATATTTTACTGCCCTTAGTTTACCTGTTGACTTTAAATATAGTTTTTCACACACAATAGTTAAACTCTCCTGGGCTATGTATGATCTTGGAATATGCAAATTTGTCACATCTATGTAGCTATGCATTTTGCATTTTTATCAGACTTTTAATTTACATTTCTTACTACCAAAAGTCAAGGGCAGAGAGTCTGTGAATTTTCCTTTAAAGTAATCACAATGAAATATTTTGATTAGACCTTTTTGGCATTCTAATTGAGATTAATTTAATGATGCGTGTAGTGGGCCAGGGACTATGATGAAGCTGAAGCTACTGTGCCATCTTTACTTAATTTTGTTCAGCATTCACATCTAAAAATTTTAAGAAGAAAACTGGGAAATGCATGTTTTTAAACCTATCATCCTGAGTCCCTATGGCTTGGTTTGTTCGAGAAATTTGTCAAAGAAATGCTTTCTCAGAATTTGACATTGAGAAAACTAAGTATGTTTCTTCCTAACAGATAATGTGAAATGTGATGTAATGTATTCAAATTTCATCTTCACTTTGGCAAGAAGGAAGCTTGCAACCATGTTCAGGCAACTTTATCTTCCCTTACTGCTTTTCTCCTCTTAACCCTGGTTCTAAAGTTTTATTCTTATTTTATTGATTTTTTTATATTTGTCATTTATATGAGACAAGTCAACCTTAAATCCTTTCCTATATATGAGTTTTATAAAGAAAGTTTATAATCCTTTCTTATAGAGTTAGAGGATCCATGGATAGAAAGAACCATCATGAACAGGGAAACCCTAAGAATGATTCAAATATGTAAGCTCTTTCAATGCTGAATAAAGGAATTATATCTTCATAATGAATGAGGAATACTGCCTAAAGTAGGAAGAAGAAAGATTATTAATATTTTTTCCATTGTTATGAACTGCAAATGAATTGCTGTATGGAGGCTTTTGTTGTTGTTTTTGTAAAAATGCTATGTGTATTAAGTAAGGCTTTGATCAAGAAGAAAAAAACAAAAGATATAATCCCTCATAGATCTGGATTAAATACGTAGCTAATGCCTTTCATATGGAGCAAGCAGGGTTTTATCTAGTTTACAAAGCATGCAGTTCTGATATTTAAAAGCATATGCTAGGGCCTTTAATATCTGAAATAAATCTATCCAAAGGCATATTATAGTGAAGTCTCTCTGTATGCTTTAAAAGTATAGTATATTTTTAATAGAATGTCCATTGGCTTTAATAGAGCTTAGAAACTAAAGTAGGAATTACTCATCTTAAAAATCCTGACCAAATTATTTGTTCAATGTAAAATTAATTGTAAGTTAGTGTTGCCAGGAGAGCTTATTACTCGGTTCCCATGTATTCCCTCTCATCTTCTGCTTTGTTTATAAAGCTAAAAGCAAATTACTTAGGACAGCAATGTCAAATCACTTTATTTTCCCAAAGCATCTGATTTTAGATAGCACTGTGTGTGTTTTAAAAGCCCCTACCTCAACTTAGGCAAATAGAACCTTCGTTTACCATGCTATTCCCATCCTGCCTTTGAAACTTCTGAAAAGGCAGAGCGGAGTAATTGTTTCAGACATCTGCTTAGCATACTTTGAAGTGTATATAAGTTCTTTTTCGGTTTCATTTGAACCCCAGCTGTCTTCACCGAAGTCTATAATCAATCTGAATTAAGTTGTCCTACTTCTTCTAATAAGTCTCTTATTAAGTTCTGCGTCAGCCTCTTAGGGAGACT
Organism: Cheirogaleus medius; assembly: GCA_008086735.1. NCBI lineage: Eukaryota > Metazoa > Chordata > Mammalia > Primates > Cheirogaleidae > Cheirogaleus > Cheirogaleus medius. The sequence goes on from VBSM01001483.1 coordinate 17,393,326, forward strand.
TAAAAGCTAATTCATGTAGAATTGCCATTTTCTTCTAATTCATTTGTCAGCTCTCCAAATTCCAACGAAAACAATTGCAAAGACTATTAATTTGGCTCTTCATAAACAACTTATGTAAGTGTAGTATACATTGGAGCCAAACAAACGATTTAAAACAGTGGGTGGGAGAAAATGAGTTGATGACATTCAACACGCTTTTCTTTTTGACTGTTTCAAGATGCCTTCCACATCCAAAGCATAAAGTCATTTCTTTAATAAGAGAAACATCCTTCTGCTTTTACTTTCATAAATAAGATAATTACTGAGTGAACTTTGCTTAAAGATAGGAAAAGGCTTCAGAAGAGTTAGAAAAGGAACATGTTCTTTTTATTATTGAACTTATTTTAATTTGGACTTCTTTGTGTTCCTTTGATAGACTGTGATAAAAGAAAGAGCTAGAATTGGTTACTATTGTCATTGCATTAAATCAGAGCTACTCTTCTGGTCATGGGACATTTAGGAGAATGTGGCTAACCAAAATGTTCATCTAATGAGTTCATCTGACATTATTCTACTCAAGAAGTGTTTAATTAGATAATAAAAATTCCTCCGAAGAATACCATCCTTCCTACTATTTGAAAACAACCATATCAAAAACTGATCCTTTAATATGCCAATCCTATTTGCTGAGGATTTAGTCTACAAGCTTTGTTTGTGGTTGGTAATAATTATAAGTACTGTTCCTCAAGAGTCTTAAGCAATAAAAGACTATTCAAAAAAACTTAAAGTTATATACTCTCAGTATTAAAGGATCTAAAAATGCATTCATTCATCCATTTATGATATGGTGAAAACCTATACCCAGAGAAGTCTGATCTCATTACAGAGTGTGAATATTTAATTTATTTCATAAATAAAATTATATTGAGAGTTGTATTAATGGCTTCTTAGTTTTCCTGGAGTTATTATTATGTAGCACCAAGCTGAGGGAGCAAGAATTTTTATTAGCTTGGGCATATGTGTGCATGTACCACATTAACTAGAAACAGTTCTAAAACGTGAAAGTTACTTATTTAACTGAAATTCCATATTTCCTCAGAAAATGGAATCACATAGCCAATATATATTTTTTTGACATCTACCATAGTCGTGACAAGTTTAAAGTTCACAGTTATGTTACTCTCCTATCATAAACAAAACACAAAATTATTTAAGATCAAATAACTCAAGGAATAGGCTCCTATTGTCTTCCTGTCATGCTTGACAATTATAATTTTCAAAATTTAGCAGTTAACATTGACACAAATATTATGCCTTTCACAACTTTATGTTAACTAAGATAAGCAATGGCAGTGAATAATTGTTTTTGGTAAACCAGTTTCCTGGGTACTATGGAAACAGATGTCCCTATGATACTACTAATGCAACCCTGTTGTCTCAATAAGACCTAAGAAAAGAGAACTTTTCCATAATAAGACTTTTCCATATTAATATAATATTTTTGTTATAATTTATATTTACTATAGTTTCCTATTAAAAACATCTTCCAAAAGCATTGCTTCTCACACTTTTCTACTTCAGTTCTCTTAATAGCCAAGAAGACATAGCCTGACATCCCCTGCTTCTGCCTGCTTACCTCCTTTTTCCACAGATGTGAAATTTCTTTAATGGCTCTTTTTTTTATTTTTTAAATATCATGTCAATTCTGTGATCTTCTCCATAATGCATTCATTGTGTTTTAATAGGAAGATGCTTTCTCTCCAAAATCTTAAGTAAATGAATCCTCCAGTACATTCACCTATGGGTATGAAAGCATAATTTGAGAAGCATGATATGAAGGATTGTCCAATTTGTGGAGGCTTCATCTTTTTCCATCAACTCCTTTCTTTTACATACACAGACACAAAGAGTAAACCCTTGCTATTTCAAATTTCTCTTTTGCAGTTTCATCTGATCATTGTGACCCAAAAGTTCGTTGATTTGTAGTTCTTTGCAATTTCAAACGTATTCTTTGAGGCTTTTGCGCATAGTCACTTAACTAATGACTTAATTGGTATTTTATGTTAGGTTTCCTGGAAGCAGACCCTGAGAACAGGGGTCAAGGTGCATGTGATTTGTGGAGGGTCTGCCCTCAGGAAAAGCCTGTATGGAAGTTAGGCAAGCATAATGGAGGAGGAGAAAGAGCCCAGCAAGTATGCCATCTCAGATGAAGTCTAGCTTTGAGTCCTGATCCAGAACGAAAGAACCCTGGACACAGCAGAGTTGTCGTTTCATACCCTAGCCAGTTATTGACTGTGCCAGTGGTGTGCTGCTAAACTTTTATCAACTTGCTCTTAGGTGGAATGAACCCTGGTGTGTAGCATTTTCCAGTTTTAGTGGTGTAAATATAACCACTATTGCTAATTTCCAGCTACCAATATGATGTCACTGAATATGGAATTGGGAAGAGATGCACACAATTGGCTCTTGGGCTCTGCTCCAGTATACCACTGGCTGTGGCCCACCCCTGGGGTTATGGGTTACCTCCTGGGCTAGGAGGCTTCAATCAGCAGAGATCATGTCTCTAGAGAAGTCAGGCAGCTGTGAGATATTAGTAGTCAACAATCACAGCAGCTGGTGGATGGATGCCCAGGCCAGATAAAGTGCCCCCTACAACTGGTAAGTAAACCCAGTAATCCATTCAGCCTTCATATCTCCGCATGGATTTTTCAGTGCTGTTTTCGTTTTATGCATGCAATAATTTTTTAGAAGTGAGGACAATTTTGTTTCTTTATGGAAAATCTACCCCCCACCCCGCCTTCAAACTACTTATCAAAATTGGTGATGGAAGAGAAGAGTTAATGATTAAGAAAATGTGGTATGTGTATAGCATGGAGTACTACTCAGCTATGAAAAAAATGAAATAAAGTCTTTTGCAGCAACTTGGATGGAGCTGGAGACCATAATCCTAAGTGAAGCACTTCAGAAATTATAAAACAAACACCACATGTTCTCACTTATAAGTGGGAGCTAAACGATGGGCATACACGGGCACAAAGAGATGTAAAGGACATTGTAAACCAAGCGGCGGGTGGGAAGGGGTGAGGGATAAAAACTTACATATCAGGTACAATGAACACTACTCTGATGATAGGCACTCTAAAAGCCCCAACTTAAGCCTTATACAAGGTATCCATGTAACAAAAACATTTGTACCCCCTTAGTATTTTGAAATTAAAAAAAATTAAAATAATTAATTTGACTCATGTTCAATGTAAAATTGAAGTGAGTATGGTCAGACCCATTCATATTGAGTGTACATTAAATAATTGAGTTAATTTCTGAATTAGGAAGACTAAGGGCACATTGATTTTCAATGTTTTTGAAAATTGGTCTACATATCATTGTTATGCTTTTTGTTTATAAACTTCAATATTTATTAAGTTTCCATAGTGTGTTCAGCCCTGAAATGTCAAACTCTTTAAACTAAAATGAGACTGAAGAATCTAATACTAAGATAAATTTCTATTTTCTTTTCAGAAATTGATTTTTATGGTGATATTTTTATTCATATAGTTAAGATACTGCCAGTCCTATTTCAAAACATAATTATTTTTAGAAGTTTTGTTCTCTGGGATTTTGCATCATTATAGCCTCAACGGCCACATTTAGAACTTTTCCCTAATCAAATATTCAAATTATATCATCATGATCTTAACATGGCATAAGCAAGTTAGTGAATAGAATGAAGTCAGTTTATCGGCAATGTACGCCAAAGTACAGTAATTAAATAGAAACAAAAGTGAATGAAGGTCATTGTCAATATATTGGTGTATTTTTTAGAATGAATGACAAACCACTACTAAGTTTCCTTTTATTTACTTTTTTGCTATTCTTAAAAAATTGTAACCCAATTTGGTATCTATACATTGCTGTGAACCTAAATCGTATTAGGTCTCATTAAATAATACCCATTTAATTGGCCCATTGTATAAGTTGCTTATCTGTCCCTAAGCAAGTAGGCTGCATGCAATAGCATTTCGCTTGCTTCTTCCACTACTTGCCAGCTGGCTGTAGGCCTTCACATATTTCTAGCAGGGATAGGGCTAAAGTAAGAGTTCATTGTTCTAGACCTACACAAACCCAATATACTAGAATTGCCATAAGGGTTATCCAATATTATGGTGACCTTTGTACATCCAATAAAGCATAAAGTTAAAAGAAATATAGGCTAAACAAATGATTGTAAGTTCTATTGATCCTTTGGCTTACACAGTAAACAAAATATTACCTTTGGAACAACCTCAACATTTTGTTATAAAGATTAAAGAAAGACATTTTCACATTTTTCTCCATGTTAAAATTGCCTAGGAGTTGAAATATTGAACCCTTAGTGAAAAGATTTTTTTTTTTTAAAGATTAAACCCTGGAGGCGGGAGGAGGGGATGGGTATATACACACATAATGGGTACAGTGAGCACCGTCTAGGGGATGGACACACTAGAAGCTCTGACTTGGGTGGGTCAAAGGCAATATATGTAACCTAAACATTTGTACCCCAGTAATATGTTGAAATAAAAAAAATTTAAAAAAGATTAAATCTGTTTTTTCCCCACAAAAATAGTATTATCCTTTAAATAATCAATACAACATCACTCCCACAGACTTTTGAGAGAACTAAATCATACTGCTATTTTGAAAAAGAAAGGTATCTATTACTACTTAAGTATATTAGTTGAATGCCAATCACTTTATTTAAAGGGTAGATTTAGCAATGACAGAATTTCTTTTGAAATAACATCTGAGTACATTGATTAGACAGCTTGACACTTAGACACATTTGTGTAAGTAGGAACTCATTCATTATCTGCATGTACTTAACTGGACGTTATCATGATAGCAGTTGTCATAACAGACTATAACAGGATATGAATTAATATATTACCTTAAAATATGATCAGAAAAATCAGAATAATATCTTGAAAATAGAAATTATCAATTATATGGTGATAAAAATGAAAAACTGTAAATAAACTCTTGACTCAACCTAGGAAGCTAGATCTTTCCCACACACATATATTCACAGAGGTAACAATAACAACTACTAATATATCTGGAGGGCCAACATTGCTCAGAAGTGAATACATAAGACTTTCTTTTTGGCCTCAGAATATGATGAAATGAAAATGAACAATTACTTTTAAAATTTACCGCTCTAATTTTTAAACATGCTATTACATAGATTTTAATGAAGAAAATCCATTTTATGTTAATTTCATTTGACTTTAAGTAGTTGAATATCTTGCTTCTTTGTTTCATTTGTAAGAAATAAAGCCATTTTAGAAAGACTTAAAACATTAATGAGGTTCAGGATCTACAATAATCTGAAAATAAAACTGGATATTAAAGGGCATTTGCAATCCTTTTTAGCCCTCTTCTGTGTATTATTTTAATCTCAGGTCTAAAAAAGTTTGTATTCATCTTTGATTCATTTCTACTTTAGTATTTCTAAGTTGATAATAAATGGAAAATCAAATCAGCAAAAATCCATTTTGTTTCAATAGTAATTGTGTTCCCCATAGAACCAAAATTAAATAAATGTGCCCAGTATAAAGCAAACTAGGTGTAGCATATTGCTCGGGCAACTCACAACCCTAGACTCCTCTATTAATCGTTATTCATACATGCAGAGATAGGTTAATTTGTTTTAATAGGAAAAAGAATCTCTTTAGAATTGGCATATACAGTACCATACTTTGTTCTGAATTTTCTTGGTCAAAAATATTGCATTTTATAGCTGTGGATACATTTTAGCTTGGAATTTGTTTCTTTATAAGCCTATATAGTAGCAGTCATCATTTAAATGAAATAATATCCATTAGAGTTAAGCTGCACAATCACAGAGACTTAGTGGATTTTGTGTACTGCCATATCCACAGAGCCTGGAACACTCCCTGGCATATAATAGGTACTCAATAATATTTTTTTGGAATAAATGAATATATAAACAAACATGCATAAAAGCATGGAGCAAAATGTTACCTTTCAAATACATACAATCCTTAAAAATTATTCTACAAATCATTCGTTCCCATTTGCCACCATCCTATTTCTGGCCATTGTTACTTCTTGTTTGTATCTACAAACACTCATTGCCACTTTTTTCTCCTTTCCACAATGACCACAAGCTTTTACTGATCTACTTGAGATTTTCCAGGTGAACATGTCAGGCCTAGAGGAACATGCTTTTTCTGTTGTTCCCCTCTGTGAGTGACTTCACTCACCTTATCTACTCAGGGGTCTCTCCTGACCTGCCTCAGCATCCTTCTTTGCATTTTCCAAACCCACAATTTCTCTAAGCATAGATCACATTGTTTTTTAATAACTCATTAAATTGTCTACCTCTGCTAATGACTATGAGGCTATTGAGGGTTCCATTTTCCTACTGCATGGTAGATATATGCATAGTGCGTATGTGCATAGTACATAATGGATATAAAATAAATGTTTTCAAATGAGTAGTAATTTAATCTACTAGAAGAGTTACTGAGAACATGCCATTTCCCTTTTGCAGAAATCTTCATTATCTGCATGTCAAAGGCCAATCAGTATGCCAGGTGCAGTGGCTCACGCCTGTAATGCTAGCACTCTGAGAGGCCGAGGTGGGCGTATCGCTCAAGGTCAGGAGTTCGAAACCAGCCTGAGCAAGAGCGAGACCCCATCTCTACTAAAAATAGAAAGTAATTAATTGGCCAACTAGAAATATATAGAAAAATTAGTGGGGCATGGTGGTGCATGCCTGTAGTCCCAGCTACCTGGGAGGCTGAGGCAGAAGGATCGCTTGAGCCCAGGAGTTTGAGGTTGCTGTGAGCTAGGCTGACACCATGGCACTCTAGCCCGGGCAACAGAGTGAGACTCTGTCTCAAAAAAAAAAAAAAAAAAAAAGCCAGTCAGTCATTCAAGACTCACCACAATCTTGCTCCCAGAAAACACCCATGATTCATCTTACAACTGCACCGTACTTCATGCTTCAACTTACTAAAGACTATTGCTTTTCCCCAAACACACATTAAGCTTTCCTACCTCCCACCCTTTATTCAAGGGCAAACACATATCTTTCCTCCCCACACCATGCTTCCTTTTCCTTTATCAGTTTCATGTACCCACATCCTAATGTCTACTACAGGGAGACCTTAGAAGGCTACATGGTAGAGGACTGAGGAAAGACAAGTTTCCCCTGGGGTGATGTGAAAAGTTGGCTCCAAAGAGGCAGTTACCCGAGAAAGGATCTTACTTAGCCTATGACTTTCTCATGAATTTATTACCCACTGTTCTGTGAAGTCTCTCTGGACTAGCCTGAATGGGACCTTAGGTGACTTTGTATTCCCAACGTTACCTGACACAATGCTTAACTGATTGTAGGTGGACTAAAAGAAGTAGCCCCGACCTTCTCATTCATCATTATAGCAGTCCTGAAGTGTCCATGTTTGTATCCCCTTTCTATACAAGAGGAAATGCATGGAAAATATTTGTAAATTAACTTTGTTATATTCTAATATTTGATGATCTCTTGGCTCATATCATTATTTGAGTAACTTTTCTTTAGTGTAAAACCCCAAGAAATGAGAGAGAGGGAGGGGAAAGAGACAGAGAGAAAAAGACAGATCGTCTGTAAACTCAACCTAAGCATCTATAATCCTAATCCTTGCAAGGGCATCTTTGGGCAAAGTAGAAAAAAGCACTGCTTCCTTCAAAGAGATTCCCAGTCCTGTGCCAAGACTCACCAATTCAGTAGTAGAGCCCAGGTTGGATTTCAGTTGGATTTCACCATATAATTCTCCATGGCAACCTTGGTATGTAGTCTTCTAGTCTTTTTATATATAAATATTTTAAGGCTTTTATTCAGTTTTGTTAAAATGCCCTCCAGAAGGTGCACCAAGTTGTATCACTACCAGCAGAAAATATTTTCCTTAAATAAATTACTGCCCTTTTTTTCCACTTGCTTTATTTTTGTGAAAAATCCCTGCTCGATACCAAAAACTGAAATGTTATAGTCTAGCTCAGAAAGTTACAGATGCTTCAGAAATTAGCACATGCTCCAATACAAAATAAATCAAGCAATAGATACAAATAATTCAGATATGGAACTTAAAGGAAATGAGCAGGTTTCTCTTCTTTTGTTTGGGAAGTTGGTGTCAGATTTCTATAGGAAACTATCTTTATAAAGAGATTTGAGAATAGCTATTGGTCTGAAGTATTAGTAATTAATGCAGAAGTGCCTAATTCTCTTGACTGCTTATTTTTAATAAAAATGTATTGAGAGATTATCATGTACTAAGTGCAGGCATATACTAGTGAATAAACATAGTATAGAATTGCCTTAATGAATTTCCGAGTCTCGGGCAGGAGCAGACAATGAATGAATAAGTAGGCAAATACATATTTACTTGTAAATTGGTATCAATGTTAAGAAGAAAATAGGGTGCTGAGAGTAAGATAAATAAAGGGGTGCTTACTTTAGATAGGGCAATCAGGGATGGGCTCTCTTTAGTGGTCACATTTAACTGAGATCTGAAGTATACAAATAGGAACTAGCTAGACAGGGAGTGGAAATGTAAAACTTCATGCAGAGAGAACAACATACCTGAGGGTTCTGAGTCAAAAATAAGCTTGATGAGTTCTATGAATTCAACATTTTCTAAGTTCAAACACTAAAGTAGGACTCAGCAATCTCTGTGTTAACAAGCCCTCACATGATTATTATGTACACTATTGTTTGAGAATCACTACCTTAGACTGATCTTTTGAGCTATATAGGGGAGGGAGAGAGCAAGGCAATACCTCTACTCAAGGGTCATGGTATCAGCAAATGTGGAGCAGACCAAGAAATGTTTGCAAGTCCAAAAAACTTGTTAAATATAAAACTTAATCCATCTAAAATAAGTCCTGAATTTTAAGATCTATGTCCCTGTGGTTGGTGTTTTTTATGGTTTATGAATTATTACTTATTTCTAAAGAAGTTAATAGATTTCATTAGCTACCATTTTGCTTTATGTTTTGTCACATATAATTAAATTTTTTTAGAAAGAAATTGTTGGCTTTTTTTTTGTTTCCTTAACAGCCTAAAGCACAGTATGCTTAAATGACTTATTTATACTCATTAGAAACCTTTTTATTTTAATTGTGCATATTTTGCATTTAGCTTCTGTAAAACACTCATGAACTACCTTTTTATTTGTTTTAATTGTGTCATTAGAAAGCTATGGAAAGCTTGACATGTTTTTGGTTTTTTGGGGGTTTTTGTTCATTTGTTTGCTTTCTTTTCTATAAAGGGAAAATAATTAGCAATCAGAGTTAGGACTACGGAAACAAGCTCCCAAGGAAATTAAAGCAATTCTTTTTTTATGTTTTATTTATTTTTTTATTTTTTAAATTGTAGTAAAATACAAATTACATAAAACTTGCTATCTTAACTATTTTTAATTGTATAGTTTTGTGGCATTAAATATATTCACATTGTTGTGCAGCCGTCACCACCAATCATCTTCAGAACTCTTTTTATCTTATAAAATGGAAACTCTATATCCATTAAACAGTAATTCCCCATTCCTTTCTCCCCCCAACCCCTGGCCACCACCATTCAATTTCCTGTCTGTATGAATCTGACTACTCATTTGTATGTCTTCTTTGGAGAAACATGGATTCAGATCCTTTGCCTATTTTTCATTTGGGTGATTGGTTTTTTGCTATTGAGCTATACATAGGATTTCCTTGTGTATTTTGGACATTAACCCCTTACCAGATTTATGGTTTGCAAAATATCAGTTGCAGTTGCTGCCTCTGTGTTCAATTTGTTCTTAAAAGTAAAAACCTTACCTTTGTGATCAATGCTATCTTGTTCCTCATTTCCATACTATGTATGTGAAGGGAAAAAGAACACACATAGAACAGAAAGAATATAGACAGTATTAATATGATCAAGATATAATTCAGCTTTTATTTTAAAAACATTGTGATTATAATCTTCATAGTGAAGCCAATGTCCCAAAAGATGAAGAATTATGATCAATATAAAGGGGGAAATGGTAAAAAAGAATTTATGCTTTTATGTTTGGGTATGCATTCCTTTTAGATCATGTGAAAAGAAATCAGAGATCATTATGTGGGTTCTTTATAAAAAAGACATAGCAATTAATTACTATTTTTTAATGCCACAAATTTGGAAGTATGTTGATTCTGAGAGGAAACCATAGTTAAAATATAATTACTGATAATTGCTTGGGAAATAAAACCCCTAAATTTCTTCATGCCTACAAACTTTACATAGTTTTTCTAAAATCTTTTTTTTATTTAACCTTCCTTAAATTATCCTGATTATGCTACATCTAGGTCATTAGTTCTGAGTTGGTTTCATTATTTATGTCCTTATTCTGTTTACTCGTCAAAAGTGATCATGCCCAAATATGAACATTTACAAGAATTGCCCTGAAAACTGAATGCAAGGAAGAAAATGAAAAGAAACTGCATAATATATTGCCTTCAGGCTACCACAATAAAAACTGATGCTGGAATGGAATGCAATTGTGCATCTCTATTAAAAAAGAATACATGTTTCAATAGCATAATTTATTGTCAAGAATATCTCTACCAGAGGCATAAGTGATACTAAAGGCAGAGTATCTTAGCTCCACATAGTCTCTGAGAATTTCAAACCAGGGACTCAACTTTGCGGAGAGGGTGATGTGTCCCAGTTTTGTTGGAGAGCTATGAGATAGCCCCATATTATGAGTAATGTGAATTCACATAAGAAGCCTCTTGAAATAACACCAAAAAATAAGTACTTAACATCTGAAGTTCAAGGGTAAAGGAGATGGGGAAGTTAGAGTGCAATTTAGTCTATGTAGTGGATGCTATTGATGCATCAGCCGGATTCCTTCACTGGGCTGGTGCACCCATCACCCAGTGACTCTTAGTGTTGGCTGCTAAAAGCTTTAGGTGTACCCCTTTCCAGCAAACCTCCCTCAATATAAAGGAAGCCACCTTGACTAGCACATTACACCACCCCTTCCTCCATAAGACTGCCAGGGGTACAAAAGGACAATCCCTTTGTCTCAACATGGGACCTGCCATGATATAATTTGTGCTCTATAGCTTCCCATGGGGCCAGGCTCCAGCCAAGACCACATCCTTCCTTACTTCTCTTGCCCTGTCTTCCTGCTTTTCTCACTTCCCTTCTTTGAAGAGTGCTAAGACTCTGTTTCTCTAAAACTGGCCTACGGTAGTAGGTATCTTAGACAAAAACTGTACCTACATTCTGGGCACCATGCCCGGCAGGAAACCAACCAGAGTAAAAAGCCAAGAATTACAGATGACAATGGAAGTCTCCAAGCTTGATGCATTTCATGAAAGGCTTGCTTACACCTCATCTTGTGTTTCTTTCTAGCTCGTTCAATAGCATTTGAGTAGCTCCTTTCCCACAGGTATTTTAAAGATTCCAATAGGCCTCTGATCCTCTGGGCAAAGCAGGTTATTTTCCTTGACTGTCTTGGCCCCATTAGGATGATATACCTACCTAGAAAGGAAGAAGCTATAAAACATAGCTAGGCTGTACCTGTCCCCCAATTCTTGGGTTACTGGATTCTGTGAGGGCTTCCCTGGGCCACACATAAGAGCTGCAAGACAAGTACTGAAGACCTTTATTTGCAGGTCATGATTTCTATTTCCTCCTTCTCAGCTTCTCATGGCTAACCCAGCATGAAGAATCCTGAAATATTTCCTACCACTCCCACTTTTTAGGCTATTTGTCAAGTGTCTTAGTTCATAAGCATTTGTTAAATAAGGTTTTATTGTAGAGAGAAATACAGTTAGTCACTACTTAAGTAATATTTGTAATGCAAACATTTCTGCCCTAGAATTATAGCCCTAGAATGACACTTCACTGTGTACCCTAATTTTGAATTCCTAGTAGGAGAAATAGGATCTCTACAAATTAGCAGGTTAAGATTTCAGGAGGAATGTTTAGTATCCCTAAGGAGGGAAGGTTTTCAGACTCTCAGTAACACTATTGATATGTAAATAAAGCAATATATATATAATTGTTTATAAATTCATAAATGGCAAATCTGGCAGAGCAAATTCGAGCATCTCAGATTCTCCTTTCCCCCTTGCTTGCTTGTACAGCTACTACTGCTGTGGCTTTTCTTGGATTATCCTAAACCTCCACAATTGACTCTTCTGCTTTCCCTCCATCTGCAATCTTCACTTTGCTTCACTTTCAACCTAATCCAGTTTAGATTCCGCAGTCTGTGTTTCAATCACATTGAAACTCCCTTATCCCTAAGCGTATGTGTCACAATCATTTGACAAAACCCCAAACCTGGATCAACTGTTTTCTCCATGCTTACATGAAACACTATTGGAGAAAGGGAGAAATTTGGGCAGATGGGTTCTGCCAAAACATTTTGATCCTCAACCTCAAATGGGCCCTCAGTGGTGTCTGGCAACCTCATTACATTTCTTAGGTCAACTCCCTCTTACAGTCTCTATCACAGTGGTTCAAATGTTTACACTTACCCTTAATTCATGTTTTCATTCAGTAAATATTCATTGCACACCATGTACTGCACCATGCACTGCACACTATGCCAAGCATTGCATGCTATGCCGGGTCTGTTGCTTTCTATTTCCCAGAGAAAATAGAAGCCCTCAAAGTGTAATTCTTTCAACTTACTCTTTCTAGCCTTCCAAACTGACCTTCTGTGCTTTGCAGTGGGGATGGTCTCTTAACTGTCAAGTCAAAATTGCTCCCTCAAAAATAATGTTCCCTTGTTCATAGACAATTCCTTTCTTTTGTTACAAAAGTAGTTGATGACTATAATTCTAAATATGTATTTGAACAAATCCCTAACCACATGAAGATAAGCAAAGATCTGACAGGCAATTTAATTTTATAAAAAGAAGGAAAACTTGACATATCAGACTTATATATCATTCTAAATCAGTACTTTTATATCTATAATCAGACAACATTTAATGAAGTGAAAATTCTGCCTGCGTGAAACTAGTCATAATAAAATTAGACTTAGTTTGCTCCTTCATGGAGAACATATTCCAGATGTTTAAGTGATTCAAAGAAAACCCACAGCATAATGGCTCCCTTCAATGTTTTCTCACTTATTGCTTCCAAACTAGAATAAAATCTAATGCAATCCCGGTGTCGTTTAAATAGCACATCATGTTGCTCAGAGTCAGCTGTACTTTTTGACATTTTAATGTATAGTATTTAATAATTTAAGCATAAATTTATGTGTTAATATTAAAAGCTCTAATATGTGAAATATAGCCAAACCCAATGTTACATTTATTTAAATGGCACAGTGCCTGTATTCAGCCTTTACATGTCTTGTGACTCTGTCCATTAGGGGGCCATACTTCTTGTTATGTACACTTCTGGGCACCGCTAGCCTGCAGCAGCAAAGTGTACAGTTCAGCATCCTTGGGTAGTATGGAGCTACCCCAAAAACCCAGGCCAAATGCCAAAGTGAAGATTGACTTGAGCATTCTCCTGACTCCTTTCTCTTTTCATCTTTTCTATCAGCAGTTATCTCCTTTCTTCCATCTTCATGTGATTAGTGCCCTCATGATGATTTCTAGCTGGCTAAAGTCCTTCAGTCTGCTCAGGCCCATCAAAATACCTCCCCAAAATAAATCTTTGTTTCAAACTATCTCTTTATCAACTCACTTCTCTCCAATGAAAGCTTCCATTATCAAATATCTCAACAGAAATTTAGGCTTTCAGATTAAACTGAACATTTGGAATTTTTTTTCTTAGTGATAATACTAGTAGCAGTAGCAGTGATAGAAAAGTAATAGTAGCAGTAAAAATTTATAATAGATACTCTCTTTCCAACTCAATTAGGACCTGTAGTTCAACAGTTAATTGAAAAAGTCAATTAAATGAGGGAATTATTAAAAATATGGCTTAAACATTTTATTTTAATTTAAAGTAGCCACCAAAATTTTAATGTTGCATGAAAGTTTTTTCTTTGAGTGTAAATTCACTGATCAAAGTTCTCCATAAATCACACTACTAATACAAACTTTTGATTTCCAGTTTCAGTGTCTTTAATGTAAAGAAAGTTCATCAGGAAACATGAGAAGCATTCTGAATACAGAATCTTTCTGAATTTTTAGGGTTGTTTTCTAATCTTTTACAGTTGTCTTGTCCATACTCACTTCAACAATATTTATTTTCTTTTTTCTTTTTGAAGCAGTTTTCCAGAGCATTTGACCTGTTTTTTATAGAAATAATAACTTTTTCTCTTCAGACTAATATTTCTTGGATTTAAGAAATCTCTAATTAAATTATGTAATTGCAGTACTAACTAAAAAAATAGGTTTTGAGAACATACAGACAACTGACAACTCAACTAATGAGAGCAGAAGGGCCACATGTACTGACAGACACCCAGAACATTTTATTTAGAGGCTGTTAGAGGCTCCCATGAGTGTTACACAGAGGGCGTGAAGACTTTGGCTAATTTGGTGAGTCTTAAGTGGAGATCAGTTCAGAAAACTTGGACTGTCATTGCTTGAGAAGAGCAGAAAAAAGGAAGCCACAAGATCCCATGATATTATAGAGTTGAGAGAGGGAGAAAAGTAAATTAAAAAGAAGAAGGAGGAGGAGGAAGAGGAGGAGGAGGAAGAAGAAGAGGGAGAAGAAGAAGAAGCAGAAGGGAAAGCAAAAATGTTGCCATTAATTATGAGTACTGAAACTTAATTTGAATCCCCTTCATCCTCCAAATCACTGATGCAGGTTTAAAATCTGTGCCTGGAACTTTGGGGGAGAAAGTGAAAATCAGAATATTCTCATAAGAGACATTTGAACATGTACATAATGTAAACCAAGGGAACTGAAATCTAGATATGACTTAACTGGTATGAATACCCAGCTTAATGGCTGAAAGCCTTGCTGGTAAAGGGCGATGATTAGCACAAAGGGCACACCTGCATTACTGAAAGATTCTGCTTGCCAGCCTGCCCTTTCTGAAGTGGTTCCTGTTTACAATAGCCCCTCACATAATATTTATTTGTGGTTACTAGAAATGCATGTTATTATCCGGAAGAGAACGGTTTCATTTTGTAATTGTTGTTTTTGTCCAGGTTTCCCCATTGACATTTAAGAACTCTGTTTTGTAACCTTTCTATTATGCAAAACAAAATTATTATGGATCGTTTCCTTTTAGAGCTATACATTCATATATGTGGATTTAAACCACCTTTCTCCATGGGCACTTATTCTGATTCTTTTAATCTATGTATTTACTCATAAAGAAATGAAATAATATTTACTATCAACCTCTATAAAACTTAGTTTTAGACTGATTCCAATGACATTCCACTGACATGAAGTTGAATAAAGATGAATACATCACATATGATATTTTTTATGTGTGTGGTCAGAAGGGGCTCTTGTTTGTTTCTTTTTATCAATATATATTCACATACTGTAAAATTTACCATTTTAAAGTGTTCAATTTGGTGGTGATTATTTTATTCACATGGTTGTGCCACCAACATCACTAATAACAGAACATTTCATCATCCCCCAAAGAAACCCCATGATTTTTTAACAACCACTTTTAAGACTATATGTTCAACAGAGTGATTGTCACAATGTCTTGTCTAAAAACTATATAAGGATCTTATAGTCCATACAACACCACGTTTTAGTGGTAAGGTATTCAGGTTGATTTGAGAGGATAATGCCATTCTTATTTTGATTGTATATACTGGCTCCTTCCATTTGAAGTGGGAGGAAGTGCGAGGATTACAGCTGAGGTCAGAGTAAGCAATGGTTTTTATCAACATAGTGAACCAGACAGAGAAATAACACCTGCCCACATCAAGCAAGTCAAAACGGCACATATAGTCAAGTAAGTGATGCTGTCCTTGTGCACAGACATTATATTACACAAACTGTTCTCCTAAGTGAGGGAATTTGTTCCTTAGAAATTGCTCATTGGAACATTTGGACGTCATGCATCACGTTAAAGATCCATAAATGCCATCTCGATGGGGTAGATATGATGCATGGTAATATCCTCCCCATATCTGCACAGGGTTCTTCTACTCAACAGATTGCCATGATGCATTACATCAGAGACTCCTGCTCTAGTGCATTACAGACAGCTGAGAAGCCCCACGGGAGCCTTCTGAAGTCATTGCTACAAGGACTAAAATTCCAGGAGACCAGGAAGTCATTCTTAGGACTGACAAAATACCCTACTCCCTAAATGAAACTATTTATTACATGGTTGGTGCAAGTATGAATGCCATATTTTAAGATTGAGTGTATCTTTGTATTGTAAAAAATAAAGATTCATTTCTGGTTGTGAGATGAGTTGAATTTGTAATCTAGCAGTACTGTATTTTTCCTGTTACTTTGTCAATACACAATTTATTTGGAGGGGTGTATGATATAGTAGTTAAGAATCTGCAATCTAGAGACAAATCTGTATATTTATCCCAGCTTTCTCAATTTTTATCCATGGGATCTTGGCAAAGTTCAACCTCTGCAAGTTCATTTTCTCATGTGTAAAAAGCGAAATACTAGCCTCGTAGAGTTGTTGTATAGGAATAAAGAAAGTTCATGTGTGGATAGAGCTCATCAGAGCATTAGGCACCTAAGA
This sequence comes from Cheirogaleus medius, assembly GCA_008086735.1. Classification (NCBI taxonomy): domain Eukaryota; kingdom Metazoa; phylum Chordata; class Mammalia; order Primates; family Cheirogaleidae; genus Cheirogaleus; species Cheirogaleus medius. The sequence goes on from VBSM01001483.1 coordinate 17,409,975, forward strand.
AGTGCTCAATAAGTCAAGTTATTATTCATCCATTAGCAGATGTCTATTGTTGTAATATTACCATAATAGAGTGTCTTAATCTGTTCAATCTACAATAACAAAAATACCATAGACTGGATGGCTTATAAACAACAGAAATTTATTTCTCACAGTTCTGGAGGTTGGGAAGTCCAAGATGAAGCCACCAGCAGATTTAGTGTCTGGTCAGGGCCTGTTCCTCATAGATAGTACCTTTTCCCTGCATCCTCACATGGTGGAAGGTCTCTTTTATAAGGGCACTAATCCCAAAAATTACCTCTCAAAACACTGCACCTCTTAATACCATTGCCTTGGGGGTTAGGATTTCTTTTTATTATATTTTTAGGACTTCAACCTATGAATTTGGGGAAGGACACAAATATTCAGATCATACCATAGAGCAAACATCACTGACTACACCCCAAACAGAATGAGATATATTTTGTAGTTCCCAGGTGTCTATGTTTCTTTGTTTTAAATTTAGTTCTTATCTTCCAATTTGCTCCTGACTGTTTCACACAGGCACTTCGAGGAGAAATTGCGCCTCTTAAAGAGAAGGTAGGCCACGTCAATGACCTTGCTCGCCAACTCACTACGTTGGGCATTCAGCTCTCACCATATAACCTCACCACTCTGGAAGACCTGAACACCAGATGGAAGCTTCTTCAGGTAGGCATGTTTTGAGCATTGTTGTTCCTCATAACAGGAAAATAATATATAGATAAAGCTAGTTTGTAAGGAACAATAAAAGTAATTTTTTTCCTTTGATTTTCATAATATTTTGTGAGGATGGGATATTTTATATTATTTGATAAGTCATATATAAATTTTTAAAGTTATTAATATTCATTTGGAAAATGACTAAAAGTTAGACTTTAATATATCTTACAGTAAACATGGAAGATAATGCCAAATCATGATAGAAGAAGTGAATTGCTGTCAGGCAATTCCTTTGTAGTATTATTGCTTGGATTCTTAAAACATCTTTCCCTTTGTAATCCTAATTTAAACAAAATTCAGTTGTAAGATATGTTCCAAAATCATTTAAAGAAAGAGCATCCTATCACGAACCCACACATGGAAGTTTTCCATAAGTTTGCATTATAAAGATAAGAAATGTAAGTGTGCTCAAGGTCACACTTAAAAGCTGTGGGGACCTTGAACAAGTTACTGAACCTTTCTGTGCCTCAGTCTTTCAACTGAAAAAAATTGGGATAATAAAATTCTCCACAATATCAGTTTATTGTAAGGATGAATAAGTCAAAATAAGCGGGCAGTGCTTGGAACAGAACCTGCTACATGGCAAACACTCTATAAATTATAGCTCTTTGTGTTAGTAAAGATTATCATTACAGTACTCAAGTTTTGGAATCTGACTCATTAGCTGCATGACCACCATGAGGCTACTGGTGGTCTCAGTTTCCTCATCTCTAACATGATTACTGTAATATTGAATGAACTAATTCATGTAGAGTTTTTAGTACAGTATCTGGCTCCTAGTAAGAAGTCAGAAAATGGTTGTAGTGGTGGAAGAGGTGTGTCTATATGTTCAATGTGAAAGACACTATGTTATATTCCCAAACTCGAATATTGGTTTAACCATAGAATTAGAGAATAATTTTCTGTCCTTTGCCAATTTCATAGGATGCAGATGGTATGCTCCTGAGGACAGAGAGGAAACTGGGTTTAAAACTATTTGATTTTAATGTTTTAATAAGAAAACTTTGATAAACCAGATTACTTTTCTATTGGCAGTTCATTTAGGGGTGTGATTGAAAGTCCTGTTACAGAACTGCTAGATCTTTGGTAAAAACAAGTTCCAATTTCAAGACCTCTCGAGATCTCATATAATTTAATTCTTGTTGTGATGGATAGTCTGGAAATATTTGTATGATAGATTGTTATAAGTGGCATTGACTAAAGCAAGGCAATATAGTTAAGTGATTATATCCCTTTCTCTGTCTCTGTTTGCTCCATAGTGGTTGAGTATTATTAAAATCGTACCAGTTTCATCATTAATATGTTTTTCATTTTAAACATTAATAAGAAGAGTAATAAAAGTCCAAAGAAAACCAATGGCTACATTTGTACCATTCAAGCACTCTTTTTTTTTTCCTTTTATTTCATCATATA
>VBSM01001483.1:17414590-17450996 GCA_008086735.1 Cheirogaleus medius
TTTTTTTTTTTAATGATTCTCAGGTATATTAACTTTGAAATCTTCCTTTACAAACCAACAGATTAATGACCCCAGTTCAGTGCATCCCTTAAGATCACACTTGTTTCAAATGTATATCAGAATCAATGCTAACATTTGACCAATTAAAAATTAAAAATGAATATTAAAAACAAATGGGAAAAAATTAGAATGATGATAAACCTTTCTAATTTTGAAATAATGCACACATGTTGAGTGGTATAGTCAAGTTCTTTATTCACCAAGCACAAGTAGTATGTGAAGGAATATCCTACCATTTCTATGCACCCATGAGCAACCTACAAATAGCAGAAGCTACAAAAACACTTTACATAAAGTGTACATGCTTTATTGACTGTAGGAATTTATGGAATGTAAACACTTGAAAAATTTGAATAATATGAAGGCATTTCAAGGTATAAAATTCTTTAAATATGTTAAAGAACAGCATTATGAATTATGTATGTTTCCTAAGATTCTTCTAAAGTCATGCAGAAATCATTATACTCCATCTGCATACCCCTGTGGTAACTTTCTGTCACAGGGATCTAAACCCTCATCTTTTGCACACTCCATTTCTTCTTTTATTTTTTTCTTCTTTCATTCAATCATCATTGATTGAGCATCTACTGTATATCAAGCAGACATTCTATTTGTCCTACTTAGTCCAAGGACATACTAACCAAAACCCCCTTTACTGCTTATTCCATCTTAAGAAAAGCTTTATAGATGGTTTTCTTTTATTGCTTCCCTAATGCCGCACCCTCTCTTCCTTTCTGATGTTATTAACAAGAAATACATATGCTATCATAACACTAATACTGCAAAAGCAGTAACTTTTCAGATCTCTGGTTTATAAATTTTTCAGTAATTTCTTATTGGAAATTTGTTCTATACAGTCATAGCAGTAAGATTTGAGAAAGGACATGGTATCATAGTTAGCTGACCAATAGGAGTATTTGTGTGGCTTCATTTAAAAAAATTGAACAAAAATATTTTAATTAAAAATTCCATCAGAGTGTTTTATCTTCCTTATTTTGGTGAGATGGGTTTTCTAAGCAGGTCTCCTGTCTGTATTTATGTGTTTGTCCTTATCAGCATAAGATTTGATCCTTTAAATGTGTTGACAAATTTTGAACATTTTCCTCACACTTTTCTGTTTTTAATGATCCAATGCTAATCACTTTGCATTATGGGCTCATTTCTAGGCAGTGAGCCTAGATAAGTTGTACCATCTACTCTTACAAATAATATGGGTCTCTTACTAACTAACTGAGGGTAAGAAGATGACATCCAATATCTTTCACTTAAGTTTTGCCAAGGGTTGGTTCTACTGACGTCTTCTTATCATGTCCTTCTTTGACTTTTTCTTTAACAAGACGTAAAATGATTCTGCCTGTGGTTAGACCATAGAACTTAGGAAAAAATGATAAGTATGAGGCTATTCTCCCAGAAAATATATTTTCCTATATCAAATTTTAGTAAGCATCACAATCACCTGGAAGGCTTATTAAAACACAGATAGCTGGATCCCACATCCAAGGTTTCTGATTCAGTAGGTCTAGGATAGAACTTGAGATTCTGCATTTCTAACAAATTCCCAAGTGAGGCTGATGCTACTGATTTGTGAAACACACTTATATTAAACACTTGTGAGGTACAGTCAAGTTTAAAAGACACAGTAAGGAGTTTAGACTCTGATTGGGGAAATTAAATATATAATGCCATGCAGAAAACTCTGTATCAGAGGAATGTTATAGTTCTATGGAAGCACAGAGACCCAAGCACTTAACTCTTTTTGAGGTAGAAAGAGGAGGGTAAAGGGAAACTTGGGGGATGAAGGGAAACTTTTAGTAGATTCCAGAAACACACTTTGCTGCTATATGGGTTTATACTTATTATGTTTCAAATCACATGGTCTAGAACTGTGTTGTTCAATATGGTAGCTACATGTGGCTATTGAGCCCTTGAATGTAGCCTGTCCAAACTGAGATATGTTGTCAGTGTAATATACACATCAGGTTTCAAAGACTTAGTGCAAAAAAAAAAAGAATGTAAAGTATCTCATTTTTATGTTGATTACCTGTTGAAATGACATTTTTTATATATTTGCTTAAATAAAATATGTCATCATAATGAATTTCACTCATTCCTTTTTTATGGTTGTTCAAAATTGGGTATTTTTCTTGAAAATGAATGAAGTGATCCTGTTGCTTCAGCTAAAACAATTGACAGTGTTTGTTTCTTTTTGCTCTTTTAATGTGCCTACTAGAACATTTTAAACTGCATATGTAGCTCTCTTTATATTTCTATTGGGTAGCATTGGCCTAGAAAGTCCTCAAAACCTAGGATGGGTAGGGATCACCTGCAGAGCTTGTTAAGACCCCCTCAGAGATTCAGTTAAGTATTGGATGGGGCCTGCAATTCTGCATTTCTATCAAGCTCCCAGGTGATGCTGTTTATCTGTGACCACATATAGAAATTCTTTTCCATACTACAGATCATAGAGGTTTACAGTGAGGTGTAAACACATATTTTTGCATCCAGCATTGTCTGGAGCTTGAATACAAAATTGTCTTGCCCATATATCATGATTTTTCATAAATAAAGCAGTTGTGTTACAAAACTCTTACAGATTTTTGTAAGCTGGTCACTTCTTTTCAATTAACAGATACTAAGCGATACTTCTATTAGGTTGGAATCCTCCAGTTTTTGGAATTTTAACAAGGGTTACACATGGCTAAAAAAATTGGAAGCTACTCTTCCTCAAATATGGCAATAACATGTAGGAAAAGCTACTCTAATATATTCTAAACTATAGAAAAAAAGAACTATAGATTGCTCTTACAAAAAAAATTCCACTGTAATGTCTAGTCTGATGTGCCTGCTGGCAGGAATTTTTTAAAAGCTGAAAGTAAAGGAAATGAAAAGAACAAAGAGGAAAAAATAAGGTATTTGTTTTTGAAAAGGTTCAGTCACAGAAGGATTTGTTGATATTAGCAATAGAATGACCCGTGAAAAAAGGACAATTAAGTTCTCAGAAAACATCTTTTCAGTAAGGAGAGAACAATCATTTATGCTTAACCTCAACTGTGTTAGAAACAAAGAAAAAGGAAGTGAACAAGACCCTTTAAAGAATTGAAAAAGGATGATATACATCTAAATGGCCAAGACAGTCACCACCCTTGGAGGACACTGGGGTCAAAGTTCACTGTTGAGCTTAAAAACATTTGGTTTTCAATATTTGTACAGCTACTTGTACTTTGTTCAAGAGGAATGATACCAAAATTGCCCAGGTAACCTTGAAAGTAACATGGCCCAGATATTCCAGTCTGTCCTTCTCACCCCAAAAGAAGAATAGTCTGGTTTTCAAGGGCATTTTTTTAAAAAAAACAAATCAAGATATGTGGGACTATGGGGAGGAAAATGAATGATGTATGGAGTGTGATAAAAAAAATATATGAGGTACAAAATGAGAATGAAGCCATCAGGAGTCAAAAAATATTTATGAGGTTAAGAGAATGAAGAGCATATTATTTTTTTCAGATATTTTATGAAGTGAACACATATCATTATGAAGTATTAGGTTACTTAATTGCTTGATCTTTATGTACTACTTAATTTCTAATTTGTTTTAATCAGGAACTATTTTTTGCTAGTTCTGAAACTATTATAGTAATCCATATGTGTGTTATTATTGTTTTTAAAAATGGAGTGTGTCCCTATTAAATGTGTTTAAACAGCAAATTTATTTATTTATGCATGTATTTATTTTAGTTTTCTGATGTCTCTGATTCTTTGCTAGAAATATATATATAGTTCTGGGCATTTAAAATTGCCATGATCCTCATGTTTTCTTGTCCTTCTCCTTTATTGTGCAAGTGACGTTTGCCCTTGCCTCCAGTTTCTCACTGCTTTATTCTTTGTTCTGTTAAGTGTTCTCTCTCCAGTCTGACCTCTCTCTTTCCCTGGAGTTTGACCCCGCCCCACCCTTTCTTCTGCATTTGTTTGCACTGGTTGTTTTCCTCATTGCCTCTCCCACTGCCCCCGCTGCGCTGCGTGTGAAATACTCGCCAGCAGCTGTTCCCAGTTCCCATACTACGTCATGCCCAGCATTCAAAGAGCCGCTGTTCTCACAGGGCCACCAGCAAGACTCCCCCTCTCCTCCTTCACTGCACATTCCTCTAGAAAGTAGAAAGAATCCCCTTTCAGGCCATATGGAAAGCTGCCTGTTCAAGTCAACTCTGTAAAGAGGACTGCAAACTGGCTTAAGAAATTCAGAAATGCCATTTTTTTAAAAGGTAAATGCCACAAAGTGCATTTCAAATTGCTATAGTTTATCTTAATGCTTCTTTATTTTTATAAATTTTATAATGTCCTTAACATAATTATCATTATGATATAAATTCTCCCTTCACTTAATATATTAACTAATTTACTAAGGTAGATATGTGGCTGGAAATATAATAACTTAGAAAATGACTATTAGAAATACAGTCTTTAGACATAATCATACTTTATTCAGCCAATGCAGTTGTACAAAATAAATTTGAGAATCGATTTTATTGAGCATTGTGCATTACTGAGATTAATAGTAAGCACTTATCTAGCACTTACTGCATGCCATTCACTATTCTAAGCACTTTTATATGCACTAATGCTTTTAAGCCTCACAACCCTATTAAGTAGAGATTTTTATCCTCATTTTGCAAACGAGGAAAATGAGGAACCAAAGGGTTAGGGGACTTGCCTGAGGTCATATAGCTGGTAAGTGAGAGAGCCAGGATTTGAATCCAGTCAGTCTAGCTGGGGAATCTGTCAGAACTAACTATACAATACTACTCCTCAATATAAAATTGAATTGACACATTTCCTCTTCATCTACAATTAAGCCCTTTAAATAAAAAGAATAGCTTCCCCCTCGCTTTTATTAACTTTTCAGGAATCACCTGCATCAAGAGTTAAGAAAGTATAGATGTAAAGTAGGATGATTATATGAATCTTGGACCACAATCCCAGGAATAGCCTATTTAACCCAGAGCATGAATCACTCACAAATTAAAAAGTAAAACCACTCTTCTGCAGGACCAGGAGGGTTTAATCATCAAACTCTTCCTGAAGTAAGCAGAAATACTCATTCAGTCATCCATTCAGTAAGTGGTTTTTTTCTTGTATCTACTGTTTACCAAACGCTGTGTTAAATAGGGATACAGTCATAGACAAACCCTCTCTGCCCTCATAAAGGTTATAGTTTCTTGGGAAAAAAAGACATTAATTTTAAAAATCCCTCATATAATAATTACAAATTGTGGTATGTGTCATGAAAGAAAATGCAAGGCACTACCAGAGTATGTAGTGAGGACCTAAGCTAGCATTGTGTGTGTGTGTGTGTGTGTGGGTGTGTGTATTGGTGGGAGGCAGGAAAGGGTGATCGGGAAGCTTTCCCAGAGAAAGCAGCCTTTGGTTCTTTGTGGTGAACATGATTTATCAATATGTTAGACCTTTATCAATGATTAATAATGCATGCTCAGAAGACATGGAATATATTTATGTTACCTTTGGAGGGAAATGAGATTAAATAGCATCTCCTCCCCTTTTTATGAAAGCTTTTTTGAGGTATAATTAACATGTGCATATTTAAAATGTACAATTTGACAGTTTTTTAATTTTTAGTTTTGATAGTTTGACATATGTATACACCCGAGAGACCATCACCACATTCAAAATACTGAACATATCCATTATCCCCCAAAATTTCCTTGTGTCCTAGGTAATCCCTCTCTTCTGTCCCTCCCTTGTACCAGACAACAGTTCATCTATTTCTATACCTATAAATGAATTTGCATTTTCTAGTTTCATATAAATGGGATATACAATATATGTTCTTTTTTCGTATAGTTTCTTTGAGTCATCATAATTATCGTGAGACTCATCTACGTTGTTGCATATATCAATAGTTTGTTTTTTATTGCTTTATTGCTGAGTAGTATTTCAAGGTATGGATATATTCTAGTTTGTGTATCCATTTACTCTTTTTTTTTTATTATTTTTTGAGACAGAGTCTCAATCTGGTGCCTGAGCTAGAGTGCCGTGGTGTCAGCCTAGCTCACAGCAACCTCAAACTCCTGGGCTCAAGCAATCCTCCCCCCTCAGCCTCCCGAGTAGCTGGGACTACAGGCATGCGCCACCATGCCTGGCTCATTTTTTCTATATATTTTTAGTTGGCCAATTAATTTCTTTCTATTTTTAGTAGAGACCGGGGTCTCGCTCTTGCTCAGGCTGGTTTCAAACTCCTGACCTTGAGCGATCCACCCGCCTCGGCCTCCCAGAGTGCTAGGATTACAGGCATGAGCCACCGCGCCAGGCCTCCATTTACTCTTTAATGGATTTTTGGGTTATTTCCAGTTTGGGGCTGTTACAAATAAAGCTTCTATAAACATTCATGTACAAGTCTTTGTATGGATATACACTTTCATTTCTCGAGTAAATGTCTAGGAGAGGGATAGCTACATTACATACGGTAGATGTGTGTTTAATTTAAGAAACTGACAAACTGGTTTCCAAAGCAGTTATACCATTTTACATTCCCACCAGCTGTGTATGAGAGTTCCAGTTCCTCCACATCCTCCCCAAAATTTGATATGGTCAATTTTTTTAATTTTGGCCATCTTAATATGTTTGTAGTGGCATCTCATTTTGGTTTTAATTTTCATTTCCCTGATGACTAATGATAGTGTCACTCCAACTTTTTTATGATTATTGTTGGCATGTATAACTTTTTTCATCCTTTTATTTTAACCTATTTGTGCCTTTATATTTAATATGTATTTCTTGTGGGCAACATATAGTTGGATCTTGCTTTTTTAAAATCCAATCTGACAATCTTCTCACAATCTGTTTTAATTGGGAATATATAGACCATTTTAAATTTAATGTGATTACTTACATGGTTAGATGTAAATCTGTTATCAAGCTATTTGTTTTCTCTTCACCCCATCTGTTCTTTGTTTGCTTGTTTCTCTTTTTCTACCTTCTTTTAAATTAATTGAGTATTTTCTATGGTTCCATTTTATCTCCTATGTTGGCAAAATAGCTATATAGCTCTTTGTTTTGTTATTTTAGTCATTGCTTTAACGTTTAGAGTATACAACTTTAACTTACTACAATGTACCTTAAGTAATATTAGACTACTTTATATATGGTATAAGAACCTTACAATAATATATTTCCATTTCTCCCTTTCCAAAGTGTGTGCTATTGTCTAGGGCCATACTACCCTGAATGCATCTGATTTCGAAGCTAAGCAGTGTTGGGCCTAGTTAGTACTTTGATGTGAGACCAAAGTGTGTGCTATTGTTTGATCCTTAGGGGTCTTGCTTTTTTTATTTTATTTTATTTTATTTTTGAGACAGAGTCTCACTGTGCTGCGCAGGCCGTAGTGCCATGACGTCAGCCTACCTCACAGCAACCTCAAACTTCTGGGCTCAAGCGATCCTCCCACCTTGTCCTCCCAAGTAGCTGGGACTACAGGCGTGAGCCACCACACCTAGCCAGGGTCTTGCTTTTAAGATTAGGTAGGATTAGACCAGCACTCTGTCTAGGTCTAATTATTCCCCACTACTGAGGCAAGACTTCTCTGTATGCTCTGTCCAATGCCCTGCGAACCATGAGGCTTCCTGTCTGTCTGGTGGGGAATACACACTTCTCCCTGCTCTAAATTTGTGCTGGGCACTGCTAACTCTAATCCTTTCTGGTGATTCTTTCTCAGCCTCCAGTAGTTCCTTCACATATCTGCTCATCAGTCCTCAGCTGCATACTTGAGGGAGAACCTCTACAGATCTCTAGGGTAGCTTTCTATGCAGCTCTCTGGTCTTCTGTCTTATGAACTCTAGCTGCCTAGATCCTCCTGGACTTTCAGTTATATCTCCTCAACTCAGGGAGTCCGCCAGGATCCTCCTGGATTTTTCTTTCCTGTGCTATAGACTAGAATCTCTTTCATGGTAGTAAGTTATGACAATTCTAGGACTCACCTCATATGTTTCCCATCTCTCAGGAGTCACTGTCCTTCCTTGCCTCATGTCCGTTGCCTTATGATCCATCATTACATATATTGTGTCCATGTTTTGGTTATTTCAGAACAGAGAGTAAATTTGGTCCTTATAACTCCATCTTGTTTAGTAGTGAGAGGTCCTAAAATAGCTTTTGAAGCACTGTTATTTTTTTCTTGATCCGGAGATGATATGCAAAGAATGTTGGAGGAAAATAGATAATTAGCTGATAATGTGCAATGCTCCAGACACAGAGATGCTGTTAGTAACTTACCAACATTGCACATACTTTGTTTTTCTTTCACAATAGCAATGATTGCCTTGCACTGATTCCATCATAATTTTTGCCTAGTTGCATTTAGGACCTTGTCTCTGCAATCAAGTTGGATAAGCCTCAAGCCTCAGTCTATACCTAAAGAATCTGGCCAGGTCCTAAATTTAAGGCTATGGAGCAATGTCAAATTGGATCACCAAGCATAAAGTAGTACAGCTGTTAAATCTACTTTTAAAACAACTGAATCCATTGATGTGTTTCATTGCTTTTAAATAGCCATTTTGAATTACTGAATATTTTAATATTCTTCGCTTTACACTCCAACAATCATTCTTTAAAAGGTTCCATTTAATTAATTTTAATACAATATCATTTAATGAGTAATGTACTACCATGCATAAGTTTCGTTTTAGGAAAGATGACCTGTTTAAGTTATTATGACCCATTGATTCAGAGGACCTTAGTTCTGAAAGTTCAGAAATCCAACCCTTGATTTTACAAAGACACCACATGATATGTCATAGTTCACACAGCTAGTTAATTGTGGAACCAGAACCCAAAACTGGCTATTATAACTACAGTTCATTTCTATGAAACCTTTTTAAACTTTCCCACTTTTCTGAACTTGATTACACAGCATCTTTTCTAATCCATTTGTTCTTCCTTTATAAGAAGAATTTAATCTTTTCTGCCCTGCTGGGTTGTAAGAAGAGGGGCTCTCTTCTTTTCTATAATCTATTGATATTTTATTGTATTATACATCTAATGGGTTCCCACTAAATACATGTCAAATAGAATTGAACCAAATTGCTTTCTAGATGTCTGGGGAAAAAACATTCTGATCTTCAAAAAGAAAGGGTGCTTTCAAAGATTATATATGGTAGCTCTTGTTATTCTATATTTGCAATGAAAATATTTTAATTTGTCTTATATTCAACTGACGCATTATGTCTGCATCCTTTTGTTAAAATTGAACAGGCTTCCAGTTTAATATAATAATTTCTACCAACAGCTGCCTGTACTGGCAGGAAAAAAAAATGAGAGTATAGTCATGAACTTCAGATTCCGCCCTTCTGCTTTTAGCATTCCTTTCTTTTAAATTATAGCTTACATTTCTTTATTATCTTGGTTTGATTTAGTCTTTCTAAATATTCACCTTTGTTTTCATCAATAAATATTTATTGCACTATCTCTTAATGTACTTTCTTTTTGTAATACAGAAAACTCAAGTGTGGGTGGATTATTATGTGTGTCACTTAGGAAATATAAAAAGATTCTGAATTGCTTCAAAAAAGTCAGGACCCCCAATTCTTAGGTCTTGCTTTTCCATCACACACTTAAACTTTAGGGGAAATAAAATTACCCCTGAGGCTACAACTATCATGGCTGTGCTGTACATGGGGAATCTAATGTTAGCTTCTTTGAATTAAGTCCTTCACTGGTCACGCATCTCAATGTATTTTGGTACTACACAGAATTTTCCTTTCAGAGTCGCCTTTTCCCGTTATGGATGTTACCTGCTGCCTGTCTGCTGATTGTACTCTGTTAAACCCTCTCCTTGCTTGTGGGTGGTGGCCCCTTTGTCGCTGGGCAAATTAGATGCTGATCCTTGTCACTGCAGCTTCCTTTCCAGCTTTTTCTGCTCCTACACTGAGCATGAGAATTCTCTGCTGGTAGTCAGAATCCGTCTCTGGGAAAGTGGGACAAGTTTTCCTCTGTTAAGCCCCATGGGAATATTATTTAATTCCCAGGGTATGGTGGAGACACTACTGTTTCCCTTTCCCTAAATCTGTACATGTACACCCTTCTCCCTTGCTGGCAGAGACCAGGCTTGTAGAGGATCTACCCTCCTCCACGTGATCATGTGCGTCTGGGGAGGCCCCAGGCCAAGGGTATGAATACTGATAGTCCTGAGCTATTTCATGGTGGTCTGGTGGTCTTGATCATCTTGTCAGGGATTGGATATGGGCATCTAATGCAATCTCAGGCAATAAGATATGAGGTGCAATCAGCTAAGGGAGATTCTGAGAAAGGTTTTCCTTATCTAGGGAACTAAACCGACATGCTTCTTCTGGGCACTGTGCCTAGTTCTTCCCTCTAACTGGAATATTTTCCTCCAGAGATCTACATGACTAACTCTCACTTCCTTCAAGTCTTGCTCAAATCCCAACTTCTTAAGAAAACCTCCATGAAAATTGACCACTCTATTTAAACAGCAACCTTTCCCACCTCCCTCACTCTCCCTTACCTTTGTAAAGTAGCTCTTCTACAAAGGTGCCCTTCCTTCCTCCCATGAATAATGTCACCTTATGTCATCCCTTCTCACACTGAACCTGAACTGGCCCTGTACAATGAATTGAAGGCAGCAGAACTGATCCTGCAAGAAGTTGGAAGCTAGATCAGAAGTCTTGCAGCTTCTGTTTTGGTCCCTTGGAATGCTCACTCTGGGGGAAGTGAGATGTCTTGTAAGAAGTCCCACTACTCTAAGGCCACTGTGTTAGCCACATGGAGAAGCCACATAATCTAAGCTAGACCCATGGAGAATCTACATGGAAAGACAGAAGTGTCTGCCCACCTCCAGCCATTGGCTGGATACCCCTAGCCATCCCAAGTGAGGTGTCAGAGCTGGGACGGCCACCCCAGCGGAGCCTTTACATTACTCCAACTTTAGCTGCCATCTGACTGCAAACACATGAAAGACCCCAAGCAAGAAACACCCAACTGAGCACAGTCAACTCACAGAACAATGAGCAATAGCGATAAACTATTGTTGGTAGCCAATAAGTTTTAGGGTGAGATGTTATACAACAGAAAAAACATGTGTCCTGTTTTTCTTTTTTTTCTTTCCATAACTCCTACTACAGAATTAATGTTGAATGTGCTTTTCTAAATTGTCTGTCTTTCACCATAAGAAAGTGAGTTTCATGAGGCCAGGGATGTTGCTTTTGTTTACTAAGGTATGCAAAGCACCTAAGAATAGATCCCAGCATGGCAAATATTTGTTGAATGAGTGAGTGACTGGACCAGAAATTCAGTAGCCATGTTGTGTTTGTGTGGTGAGCTCATCTAAGAATTGCAGAGTGGAAAGATGGGAAAAATCTGAGTCCTTATGATGTTGTTGTGCTTCTCAATTACTCAATCCTGGAACTGCATGGCCTCTGCACTCCTTGACTGTTCATACCATTTTGTTTGGGGTTTTCGATTACCTGCAAGAGAAAGCATCCGTCTGGCACATGGTCTTTTAAATCATTCTTATTTACATCCACTGGACTCAGACATGACTAAAGCAGAGAATAAATTTTAGTGGCAGATAGCCCAACGTTCTCAAAACTACTCCTTTTCTTGTTGACTGAGGCTTTCCTACTGAGCAAAGCACTTGGTTTATAGTACATTTTTTTCTTTAGGCCTTCTCCCAAGAGACCTCGTTGGTCTCCCTGCAATAGATGTTGTGAGAGCCACCAATCTCTTAGAGATGACTGGATGTGTAGCCCTAGAAGTGGTTATAGTTTGAGCTTTTCTCTCAATCCCCATGAGATATACTGCCCATCCCACTAATTTGCCACATTTATCTGAATTTCTCAGTCTTAAGCTGGGACCCTTGCCATGCAAGCTGGGACACGCCCCCCTCTCCACACAGCAAAACCCAAACATTCTTCATTAGCCTCCTACTTGCAATTAAGTATATAAAACCTGCAAACAAGTAAGTAAATTAAAGCACTATTCAGTTAATGCTTTTGCCCAGAAATCACTTTTGCCCTGAAATTCAGTTCGGTATTTTTTCAGTGACTGTAATATACTCAAGACCCTCTACTTTGCAGTACAGACAAAGATATGTATGACACAGGTTCCCTTCAAGGATGATTGATACATGAACTACAAACAAGGCAACAAGGGCTCCACTAGAGATTTGAGCCAAGAAAAGTGATATTCATGTGCAGAAGAGTTAGCAATTAATTTTGCCTCAGGGGTAACATTTGAGCTTAGAAAAAAATGGAAGGGTTTTCTAGGAAGAAGGGATGGCACAGAGACCTAGAGATCTGGAAAGATCTACCATAACCTGGGTTAGTTAGAAGTCTGGAATGAGCGAGGTATGGGTTGTATGGTGGTGAGTGGGGTAGCCGAGGTGAAATAAATAATGTCTAAGCAAATGAAGTACATGAAATTAGGGGAGAGGAGACATCATTAAATATTTACCTCAACTCTCCTTTTGACTCTTGTTTTTTTCTTTTCTTTTCTTTTCTTTTTGAGACAGAGTCTCACTCTGGTGCCCGGGCTAGAGTGCCGTGGTGTCAGCCTAGCTCACAGCAACCTCAAACTCCTGGGCTCACGCAATCCTTCTGCCTCAGCCTCCCGAGTAGCTGGGACTACAGACATGCGCCACCATGCCCGGCTAATTTTTTCTATGTATTTTTAGTTGTCCAGCTAATTTCTTTCTATTTTTAGTAGAGACGGGGTCTCACTCTTGCTCAGGCTGGTTTCGAACTCCTGACTTTGAGCAATCCACCTGCCTCGGCCTCCCAGAGTGCTAGAATTACAGGCGTGAGCCACCTCACCGTGCCTTGTCTCTTTACATTTGTCACTCATAAGGAAACTATTTCACTAAGATTATTTTTACCTTGTTAGCTTATTTGGACAAATAAACAAGGGATAGAAAGTTTTTAATGTAAATTATACATTCAACCTGAAAGGACATTGATGATTTCAGACCTTTCGAAGTCAAGTATTTTAGAGTTCTCAATTATTTCTATTTGGATGAGCAGAATTTTTTTTAGACTTTGAAAATATATGTTTAGGTTTTAGCAGACTACTCTTGCTTTCATGCCAGCCTCTTGGGCATCAGCAGGTTCAAGTTCAGCAGGCAGGGATCTGGTCTCTGAGACTGCAGCCTAAGAGTTAAGAAATGCATGATTACTCCTGTGCTTACTTGAGAGGGGCTCTGAAATCCCAGCAAGGTTGATGGGGCCACCAGATAGCACAGGTCAAGAATGTACAAAAGGTTAGGAATTCAGACTGGAGCTCGGGTAGGGAGTTTGGGTAAATAGGCTCTGAATGTAAAAGATCAGGAATTCAAATGAACAGTTAAGTCAAGAAACCAACATCTTAGGAATGTAAACCTCACTTCAGGTCAAAGGCTCTCCAAACTAAAACTTCATAATATACTTGCTAGGACAAGAGCTAGTATCTATTTACCTGAGTGGTCCTGGTACCGCAGCCAACTGAAACAGGGGATTGCAGATAGTATGTTATTTAGAATCCTTGCAGGAGCCAGTGACAGAATGCCTGACTTTAAAGCCCTTAAATTTGTTTTCTCCAGACTTTCCTGGTCATAGGAATCACCAGGGGCATTTGATTAAATTACTAATTCCCAAGTCCCTTCACTGACAAATCTGATTGAGTAGGTTTGGGAATCTATGTTTTCAACATGAACCCCCAGTGGAATCAGGCAAGTTTTGAAAACACTATTATAAATAATAGAGACATTTGAGATAATAGAAACACTTGATAATCTAACACAGTAGTTCCAAAACTTTAGCATGCATCAGAATTCCCTGGAGGGCTTGTTAAAACTATAGATTGGCAGGCTCTACCCAGAGTTTCTGATTCAGTAGGTCTGAGCAAAGCACTTGGTTTGTAATTACAGAAGTCTGTAATTCTGCAGCAAGTAAATGCTGATGCTACTATGGTTAGGAACTGCACTTTGATAACCACTGATCTAACATAACCAGAAGTCCAAAGGCCATGGGATCTAGAGCTGATTAATTCAACAGATGAACTATATCGAGACTCAAGGTCAGCTTCTCTGGGAGTCACTCGGCTTTCTCCTCATGGTCCCAAGATGGCTTCCTACCACACCAAGCAAACTATTCTCAGACAACAATAACCACGGCAAGAAGGAGGAATAAGTTACAAGGATAACTGCATCTGTGTGTGTGTGTGTGTGTGTGTGCGTGCACGCACATGTGAACACATGCCTATACCTGTGTGTCTGTCTGTGTGCCTATGTTTGGAGAAGCAAACATTTCCCAGAAGCTCCCCAGCAGATTTCCCCATATGTGTCAGCAAGAACTGGGTCTCACTGAACCTCTTTAAACCAATGACTCACTACAAGACACAAGCTTACCATGATTGGCTTAAACCAGATTTTAATTCTTCCTCTAGAGCTGGATCCTTTGATGCCCAATATCTGAACATAACTGAGCTTCTTAACAAGGAATAAATGAATCGCTGTTGGGTAGGCAAATAGCTGTCCAAGTCACAAATGGGTTCTGATACTAGTGTGATTATAGGTAGGCTCAGAATTGAAAATATTCATATAAATGTTAGCAAATAATATATGGTATTGGCTTTGTCATCACCATTTGCAACAGAATAACAGACTCATGAAAAATTTGGCCCAGTGTATTGGAGAAAAAGTGCCCTTGCGAAGCTCACAATATACATGTAGTCACCTTGCTTTTATTATACCTGTATATGGAATTGCAAGCTGTCCCTTCAGGTAATGAAATTTAGACAAGTTGGAACCTGTATAACAGCAAATCAATACTGAAGTTATAGGCAAAATCTGTGCTTTTGGGGATTAACACATAGGACAGAAAGACTTTGTGACCAAAATGTAACAAATTCCACATTTATACGTATCCAACATAGAGAGAAAACAATATATAGTTCTATGTCTTTTTACATGTTTGTATTTTTCTCTTCATTCATTCTTCAAAGTGTATTTTTTAACAAACACACAACTTAGCTGTGCCCCATACTCCCACAGCCGATGTAAAGTAGAAAATTGAGTTGTTTATTTGGGCCTCAAGTCATCCAAATACTTCATTAAAGGTTGCAGCAAAAGGTCTTGCCTGAATTAAAGGAAAATGTGCTAAATTTTCAGCATTCTTTTGATAGTGAGAGGTAGTGACTAATCTGAGACTATCTCTTGTTTTATTTTGCTTCCATTTCACAACTAGCTTTTGTTAAAGAAATTGATAACTTTGAAAGAAAAGCTAAGCTAAGATGATAAATATATGTTCTGTTAGTCAGTATCTAAAACTATATTCTTTTTAGAAGCATCTGTTCATGTCTTTTGCCCAAGGGGGAGGGAGGATGAAGGGAGAGGAATAAATCAACCTAATGGGTACTATGAATACTATTTGGGTGATGGGCACACCTATCATCACAAAAATGATCCATGTAACCTAATACATTTGTACTCCCTTAATATTTTGAAATTTAAAAAATCTAAAACTATGCATTTCTTCCTTTTTGACTAGACCATACAATGGTTTGTTTGCACTTTAAATAGCAAAACTGATGTCTATCACTTCTGTAAGCACCATCCAGCCTCACAGAGTTGTTGGTTTTAAATAATGCCACAAGCTTGTGCCTAGAAACCAAAAACCTGAATTTCAAAGATTGTAATCTTATCAGGATTGGTGGCTCACGCCTGTAATCCCAGTACTTTGGGAGGCCGAGGCCTGGAGTTTGAAACCAGTTTGGGCAACATAGCGAGACCCCGTCTCCACAAACAATAAAATTTTATAAAAATTGTAATCTGTTTAGCTGAGCACCTCATTCCATAATCATTAAGCTATGGTTAGGACACAGTATCCAGCTCCTCCCTGCAACTTTGTCCAAGTGAAGTCTGTGCAAAGATCATATGAATTCATTAAAATCCAGATCCATAGGGACATTTCCCTTCCCTGGGACAAATGGGAATTGCACACAGGGCAAAACTGCACATGTGATAAGCAAAAAAGGGAAGTTTCCAAAGTGCAATGGAATCACTGATAATTTTAGTACATTTAAACATACAGTGAGTTTAATGACTGCATTTTCCTACTGCTTCCTTTAGTTGTGGAGATTTTGTTTTTTCTTCTGGGTTGATTGCATGGAAAACAGCAAAAGAAGTTTTAGAGCCTCTGCCAGCAGAGGGTGTATTTACCATTTGTGCATAAGGTCTCTGGCACTATGCCCTGGGGCTGCATTCTCTATATATTTTTTATGGTCACACTCGGTGGTGTGACTGTTTACAGATACTTTACTGTCTTCTGTGATTGAAGCAGGGACTGGTTTGCCAGCAACTTTTGGTTGTTTTTGTTTCTGAAGACCATGCAACTAACAGATGTTTGTTGTTGGCTCCATATCTACATTCTTTGAAAGCTGGAGAATCAAATTGCTGACATTCAGACAACACTAATTCCCATATCCAGGGAGCCTAATTTGCCGTCCCTGAGATCCTGATTCCTGGTGTTCACGGGTTTAAAAACCATTTCAGTGACACAATATAAGAATGGGCTTGGGAGATGTAGTGCTGTCTCCACTAAAGATAATCACATTTTATAAACATCTGCGTCATTACTGGTATGATTCATCTCTAAGCTGTATACAGCTGTGTTTCCAGTTTCAATTAACAATCCCTTAATTGCATATCCATCTCATGTTACTAATTTAGTTAATTTATTCATAATTAAGAGTATTCTGTTTTCTACCAAGGTTTGTCGAGCTCAGAACATTATAAAGAGAAATATTTTAAGGCAGCATCTCTGAGGGATTTTGTTTCTTATAATCACA
The DNA here is from genome assembly GCA_008086735.1 of Cheirogaleus medius. NCBI lineage: Eukaryota > Metazoa > Chordata > Mammalia > Primates > Cheirogaleidae > Cheirogaleus > Cheirogaleus medius. Next base: position 17,431,493 of record VBSM01001483.1, read on the forward strand.
TCACAGTAAAATGTCATTCATGCGCCCAAAGGAAGATGAATTGCTAAGGGATTTTTTTTTCCAGTAAAATAAGAAGCTATGGGAAGCTGCAATGTGTTGTGTTTTTAAACCAAGTTAAATGTTATGCATTTTGTTCTTTTCTTTCTCCTTTCCTGACATCCTCTCAAAAAATATCATTTGATTTGGATTATTATTTAAGTATCACAGCAAATCCAGTCACTAGTGCAGATAAAACTGTCATTATTCTGTCAGGTAATGGCATCTCTTAAAATCTAAGCCATAAAATCTGTACATTTTAGAGGACATTAAGATCAGGAATTTTAAAATTGCCAAAGTCTAAGCAAGTAGAATACACCCTTGTGGAAAATGGAAGGCAGATGAAAACATGATACCAGGCAGTTTATTCATTTTAGTTTGACCTTTTCTAGAAAAAGACATATGCCCTTGCAGGGAGGGTCTTGCCTATATTAGTATATGTCTATGTGTCATCTAAAGCAGAAATAATAAGAAATTAAACAGTTTCTCACTTTGTTTAGTGTCCAGAAACTGCCACCTATAGCCTTGACCTATCTTTGAGCTTCAAAGAAAGTCTCATAACTGTCCAGCAGTTTGTAGATTCTACACAATGGAAAAAATATGCCATCTGTTGCCTCACATGAATTCAACTAAAATAAAAAATCCACCATCCCTACTCCTTCTTCCCAGCCTGGAAGTTTCCTTGCTCCTCAATCAACCGTGCATATTATTTACTTATTCTTCCACAAATTCAATCACTTATTACCTGTTTTATTGATCTACCTACTAAATGTCTAGCATTGTTCTCAACACTGGGGGTTACCTGATGATCCAAAACAGTCACGATTTCTACCTTCGTGAAGCCTTCAGTGTGAACTCAGACATAACTCAAAAAATCATGGACATAAATATAAAATTGCATTGCTCATTGAAGCCAAAAGGGTATTTATACATGAATAGCAATACTAAATACCTTTATTTATTATACCTAAGGAGACAAGATAAATGATGTTCAATGAATGATAATTTGTGTCATGGAGCCATGTTTCTGTTTTCCCTTAACTAGTTGCAATTTGTGGCAAAGTTTAAATTGATTTTATCACTATGAGGAGAAAGGTCTGAGTGTTGAAACAGGTGATATTATTGACTCATGGCATTCTTTTCAAAGTAACTGATAAGAGAAAAATGTGGTAGTTTATGTATGTAGTTTATCCCATCCCCTCTAATTCTGAGCTCTTCTATTTTTCTTAAATTTTAATTTGTATCTTAAAAAGGCAAGGAAAAGAAGAGGTAAAAGGTGTTCTAAACTTACATTGGCAATAAATTCACTCATTTTACCGTTTAACCATTGGCTATCAACATTTACTTAAAATTTAGGCATGGAGGAAGGTAAGATTTTAAACACTTCTGAGAGCCCCACAATGCTTTTCTTTTCTTCATATGTTGGTGCAGGTTTATTTGTTGTCTATTTGTTTTAATACCTTAAACTGGAATTAAATATAGAGTAAAAAGTTAAAACTGTTAGCAGCTATGTTTTATAAAAAAGTTTAGGTAGGCTGGGAACGGTGGCTCACACCTGTAATCCTAGCACTCTGGGAGGCCTCAAGGTCAGGAGTTCGAGACCAGCCTGAGCAAGAGCGAGACCCTGTCTCTACTAAAAATAGAAAGAAATTAGCTGGACAACTAAAAACATATAGAAAAAATTAGCCAGGCATGGTGGCGCATGCCTGTAGTCCCAGCTACTCAGGAGGCTGAGGCAGGAGGATTGCTTGAGCCCAGGAGTTTGAGGTTGCTGTGAGCTAGGCTGACACCACAGCACTCTAGCCCGGGCAACAGAGTGAGATTCTGTCTCAAAAAAAAAAAAAAAAAAAAGTTTAGATAACACTCCAAACTATTAAAGATATCTGTGGTCTTTAAGATAAATATTTTCTCAGCTCCTGTGTAGAATAAAGGGTTTTTGAAACCAGAAAAGACTAGAGATTATCTAGGCCAAACCTCTTAATTTATAGATTAAGAAATACATTCTGGATGATTTAGCAGAGTTGTTCTCATTTATTAAAAGCAAGATCAGAAGTCAGACCCAATTGAACACCTTTTTGCTTCACCTTGAATTATTCTTTATGGAAAACAAAGATGTATCTTGTTCAAAAATTTATGCTGTTTAAGTGAAAGCCAAAAATACCTATTGATATCATATTTTGCCATTTTGCAATAGTAACTCACTTTGAATATCATTTTCTGATGAATTTTTTAGTTGTACTTGAATCTGTTTATCTGTACACACTGAAATCTGCATATAATAATTGATAGAAATATAAATTTTACTAGTACAGGTGATGATTTTTATTATCTTATGATCCTTTAAGTTAATAAAACTCACCCAGAAAAGATAACCAAGTTTAAATAAAATTCTCTCATTTTTCTAAAAATCATGGACTAGCAATTAGTCTTACTTGCTTATTTCATTCCAAAGCTTATTTTACCCTCTATTGTCTTGTGGTTTTATAAAATCTTTCTGTGTATTCAGCATCCAAAGAACCTCTTGGAAAAGAATGTAAATATCACATCTGAAAAATAGCTAGGCCTTTTTTCATCATCTCTGCAAGAGGATGGGGAGTAAAAGGCAACCCCAAATAGAAACTCTCTCTACCCATTACTATGAGTGAAGTTTCTCCACTGCACAGTCACAATAGTAATTCTTGCCACCTACTCACCTATTTCACAACATTAACAGAGTTTCAGAATTCATACTTGAATATTGCACAGTGGTCCATGTTTTGAACATGAGAAATGGCAGGGGAGATCACACTTTGTTTGATTCCTTGGATTTCAGGTGGCACTGCATGGGAAGGGGGCACTGATTTCAAGTTAACATAAAAAAGAAAAGTCAGTCAATGCCTGCAGCCAGACAGGACTCTTGTTATAGCTAGGAACATGCTTTGGATGGATATGCATGTCTGGAGGGTAAGGCCACTGCCATAAATCCCTAATGGCAGCAGTGGCATGGCAGGAGAGAGATGCATATCAACAACTCACAGTTTGACTTTGTTACATATTACAAACACATTCCTGTGGGCACTAATTCATAGAAATGAGGATCATGGGGACCACAGTGTCCCAGGCCTTTGTTACCATGTGGCCTCAGAATATCTTGCTTTACTGGCACATGAAGCCCACTTTGGTTATAATAAGTTTGATCTGAGAGCAAAATAGCCTGTTCCATGCATTTCTTTGCCAGTTCTTCTCAAAAGCTAACTTCCTGTGGGAGTGATCAAAAAACAGACTTCTCTTTGATGTCAGATGAGAGTTTTGCTTTGGATCAACTTCCTACTTGAGGAGATAATGACATAAACCTTGCCTGACAATCATTATTTGTCATTCAGCTGAGAGCATTTACTCTTAAGAAAGAGGCAATAGACAAAAGTGACTTGGATTCTGGTTCTAGGTTTCCCATTGATTTTTCTTCCAATTTGGACATATACATGCATTTTAATCCATTTTACCAAAAAAAAAAAAATGACCAACTCCTACCATGTGAATGTGATTCTATGGAAAGAGCTTCCTCTCAGTGGTTAATTAGGGAAAAATTCCTAAGTCCTATCTTTATGGAGCTTATTTTCCAAAACAAACATATTATTTTCTGATTTTGTTTCACAGAGCAAAGCAGCATAACAAAATTAAGCAGCAAAATAATAGTATATTTTTACTCAACTTTCTAAAAAACACTGTTTTTAAAAAAAGTTGTGATTTTTTTTTTTGCCTATAATAAGGTAATCAAAAAGGAGATAAGGCTGAGTTACATTGATAATGATAGAATAAAGAAAGAAATCAGAGGAAGAAGGAGTCAATAAATGTGAATAGATACCAACCAGAAAGATTTGCAAGCCCTGAGAAATAAAAAGGAGAAAATGTGAGTCTATTAATAACACATCCTGCCCTTATATTGCATCCTGCTCCATGGATGCATCCTGTCTGCCCTGGCACCATGTCGGTGCTGCTGTTCTCTAAGCTGTGTCAATGAACATGTTGGGCCACCTACTCAGGCTCCACCTTGAGATTTCAAATAAAAAAAGAACACAGGGATATACTCCTTACGGGGGCCCTTCTGCATTTCCCCCAGGTCATAAGTATGTATTTAGCAGGTCTTGTAAACATAATATTGCTTCAGATCAGCTTTCCCTAGACTGATGTTCTATAAAACAAGAAGAGGGTCCCTGTCCTCATGAAGTCTTAGGATATAGTTCTCAAGATGGGTCCAACATTTTTATTACATAGTAATTTCATCCCCATTGTAATAAGTGCTGGAAAGGAGATAAACAGAGTGCTAAGATAGAATATAATAGAGGAACTTGACTTGGACTGGTAGGTTGAGAAGCTTTCCTAGGAAAGTGGTATTTTAGATACACACACACATACACCCATGAGTGTGCATTTATGAAGAATGTATTCTGAGTGGCTATGATGAATATATTTCTTACTATAGGTCACAAAGTTTGGAAACTATTGTTCTAACTCATAATTCCAGGGAGGGTAGGGATCATGTGACCCATTTAGTATGTGCCTACCTTAAGAGCGTCTAGTAAAAATGTCAGTGCTGGGCAACTACCTGATGACTGTGACCACCTCAGTCATCACTGAAGGCAGAAGACCTTGCGTTCATCAGAGGAGAGTTAACTGTCTAAGACATTTGCTAGAAAGTATGCACAGGGCCTGAGCCTCATATTCAAAGCATGGTGTGACATCTCTCTTTGGATAAATAAGGATTACGTCTCGATGGAATTACTTATGGATCATGTTCCCAAGCTTTTGTAAATAAAGAGGAGTGGGACAACAAAAAATGGAAATGATCACATGTAAGTGTAGGAACCTTCACTTTTTTAACTGCTAAAGAATTGAATGTAGTTCTTTCTATTGGTACACATAGAGTCACGTAGTCCTGGAGCAATTGAATACCTTCTCTTATGATAGGGGAGGAGATAAAGAAATTGATGACACAACTTCCTTCTTGTGATTTCTCCAGTATATTAATTCCACACTAATTCCAACTGCCCTATATTGTGATTACCTTTCTGCTATGGTTTGAACGGTTGTGTCCCCCCAAAATTCATGTTAAAACCTAATCCTCCATGTGATGGTATTAGGAGGTAAGGCCTTTGGAAGATGATTATGTCAAGAGGGCACAGCCTTTATGAATGGGATTAGTGCCCTTATAAAAGAAACCCAGAGATTTTCCTCACCTTTTTTGCCGTGTGAGGATACAGCAAGCAGGTACCATCTATAAACAAGAAAGTGAGCCCTCACCAGACACCAAATCTGTCAGCACCTTGATCTTGGACTTTCCAGCCCCCAGAACAGTGAAAAATAAATTTCTGTTGTTTATAAAGCACCCAATCTATGGTATTTTGTTATAGCAGCCCAAACGAACAAACTAATCCATTCATTATATAGAGAACAGAATCTACTCAATTATAAACCAGTTTTCTTTTTTTAAATTCTAAAGGTCTCTGCCAAAACATAAAAAGTGACAATATATTTGCTATGTATATTAGCTATAGCTAGTTATATTATAGTACTACTATCAGAAGCTATATCACATATTATTTACCTATTTTTTTAAATATAGAACTACCTTTCACTGTAGTCATCATACTTTTGCATTCAAACTTGAAATGAAGCAGGATTTTAGAAATTATAGACTTGTTGACTTCTCAGGCATTAACTCAAGAAGGCAGCCTTTATACTGATCACCTACACTTACCCAGCACTTAATCCATTAATTTCTAATGTTACTTGGAACAAATTAACATTCCTGGAATGGCAAGCTAACTGAAAGAGCTTTGGAAAAGAACAGAGCATTTCCTGGCTTCTTGTATTGACAAATTTAAAAGCCTGTGCTATAATATGAGCTCCTGTTTCCTCTCAGTGTGTCTTTGAAAAAGTTGACAGAGTAGCCAAAAGCAGAGTATTAGTTCAAAGCTTTAAAACACCACTTTATTTCAGCCTCTAATCCTGCGAGGACCATTCTTACAAATGAGGAGATTAGGAAATTACCTAGAGATATGTAATTGTTATGCAGAAGACCCTCTTAGCCCAAATATTTACTCCTCTTTACTGGCACACTGCCTCAAATTCCACCTGCTATGAACTGACCCAAGTTAATTTGGTCATGCACAACAACTCTTAGGTCCTTTTTTGGAAAATAAGGGAGAGCCACAGAAGTGTTTGAGATGAATAAGGAATGCCTACCTCATCCCAACCTCAAGCCACAGTTTCGTACCTCAGACCGAAATCTCCCATGAGTGCAAACATGTTGCTAACAAACATTTATTAGAAGGCAGGTAAAAGTAAGCTTACAGCCATTTCTATAACTTTGGTAAAGTCCAGGATTTTCAGTTTAAATTGACACCACTGCAAAAACAAGATTCTCTTACCTTTAGATTTGGCATCAGGTGAACAGAATTCCTCCCAAACCAATTATTGGAGACTATTAGAGAGCAAATTTAATATTAAAATCCCAAGCAACAGGCCTGGCTGGATTCTTATATCCTGTTCATGTGATGTTAGGTGATGCCATTAAAATATTTTAGCCAATCCACATATCTTTATTGTCTTAAATTTTACTAATTAGAGCCCATAGGGACATTCATTATAGGCCACTATCTTCCTCAGCACAAACACATTTGTGACATTCATTATGTGCATTACAAAAACCTCCAAGGTTCCTAGAGATATATAGTAGTAATAGTCTTTGGGCTTTGGCCTTTTTCATAAGATGAGGGCTGCACTCTCCTGGAATATAAATTTCTGATTAAGGTAACCAGTTGCCTCAAGCCTCTGGAGTTGAAGCTTGCACTAAATGCACATTTAAAATAGCATACTATCTATGTTGATGTATTTAAAATTAATTACAGACATTATAACACCACTATTTAATTTAAATTCTCTTAGTGGTCCTTTAAACATGCAAAATATCCCTTTGGGATATGGTAACCCCTTTAATTGATCAATAAATATACCTTTATCATCAGGTGGCTTTCCCACGTTGACAGGCCAAAAGCACAGGATGCATATCAAAATCACTTCAGGAGCTTATAAAAAGGCTGATACCCAGGCTGCATCCCAGACCAATTCAATCTCTCAGGGTGGGCCCCAAGCATCAATATTTGTTAAAGCTCCCCAGGATTACAAAGTGCAGTCAAGTTTGAGAACCCCTGTAATAAAGGAATGGGAGGAAGGATGGCTGTATGCAGAGCAGACCCAGGAAGGAGGGAGGATATTGGTAGACAAAATGTATCCAGAAGGGACTTTTTGTGAATCACAATTCTACTGAGAGCCTTCTCTCCCAAGATTTTGGTTATGATGGTGAATTAGAAAAAGTATCCTCCTAACTTGCCAGTCTCTTAACTAAAACTAAAAGAAATTTTGGAAAACTATCAGTCACTTTCAAAAGACCCCAGCCTGCATCTGACTCTACCTCTGGACTCTGTATAAATGGCAAGTTCTGATCATTACTGGAGTAACTCCTTGTTTCTTAAAGAAGCATTTGCACGATAAACTTACAGGGTTCTGGAGGACAGATTAGGGGTACATAGATAACATGTTGATTTCAGATAGCTGAATACTATCCCATGAAGAGCAGTTAAAATGACAACTTTCAGAATCAAGTAAGATTCTGAAAGGAAATAAGAGAAATCTGATGTTGTAGATATTGTTTGATACAATGTGTTTTCATTTTGCATATGCATAAGAAAATAAGTTTGGGAGGTAACATCAACCTTTGTTTTGTTACTGGAGAATGACTCCCATGTAGAAGCAAGCTAGGATTGTCTGAGTTGGCTTTTTTCAACCTGGTAGTTTGGCCCCAATACCAGGAAGTCTGAATGTCAAATTGTTTCTCCGAAAGAGTGCTTTTCTGAGCTGCTATTAGGGAATTTTTATTGTTTAGAAAATGGTAACACAGAATAGTTATAACTAGAGTACACCTTGTTCCTAAAATTAATTACCCAGAGTCTTTAAAAAATTCTTATCTTTTGCTGTTAGGAAACTTTTGAAACTATATTTGTCTGTGGTATACACTGCAGAATCTTAGATAAAAAGAGAGAAATTTATTTTCAGAGGAATTTTGAGACAGGTTGTGTGTGTGTATGTGTGCATGCACGCATACTTACACATCTATTGGTTTTCCCTAAGGATTGTAGAAATCCCATTAAAATACCAGCTCTTAAGTAGTTATTGAAACTCCAGTTTTTCATATTTTCTTTTATAATATTTGGATGCATTTAGGTGAACTTGCAGCATTTTAATTACATCTGTATCAGATGAGCAGAAGAAATGTAAAAGGGTTTGTGGAGAGATTTAATTTTAGATAGCGGCATAATTAACAGCATTTGGAAAAAGTAGTGGAACTTTAATTAAATGTCTCTACATTAATTTAGTCATTTAATTGAAAATGTATTGGGATAGTCCTTACAATTTATCACTCTTACTCTTTGAGGGAAAAGGATTTTAAATAACAAAGCAACAGTGTAACCATTTTTTTATTATTTAGTTAGATGTCCACCAATTAGCACTTTGTTTAAAAATTTCCCCTATATGTTCCAAGTTTTGTTAAACATTAATTTGACTTGTCACTTTTATTTAAAGAACTATAAATCTGGGAGAAACCATATTTTTAAACATCGAGCAAGTACTTCTTTTCCTTTATTTTAGACTTTAATAGTCACTACAGTCACGTTGTAAAGTTTTCACCTTAATATTATAGATTTTTTTTTACTTTGCCAACTTAACTTCCTTTTTAAAAGTGGTGTTATGCTGTAGCACTGTATCTGAATTTCAGCAATGCATTTGACATGGATATTTACAGTATCTTCTTAAATTACATGAAGAATTATACACTAAGAGAAGTACATTTAGGTAGATTTGGAGATGTTTCAATAGCCCTGCCCACAGAAGGGTGTTGTATTATACTGTCAGTCTGAGAGGGGTTTTTTTGTGTGTGTGTGTGGTATTAACCACAGACTGGATTTAGTTCCACTGCACTGCATAACTTCCCACAACATCTACATAAAGGATGCCCCCTAAAATTTGTACAGTGCACAACCTGCACAGCCATATGCAGCCTCCCTACTTACACTTCAACTCAGATTTTTGTCAGTGTTCATAGACTGAAGCACATAGATTGTGCATTTATTAATTTTTCAAATGACACAAAGATAGTCTGTGTCATTTGAAAAATGTAGTTAACACACCGAAAGATCAAAATCAAGATTCAAAATAAGATTATAACAGATTGGGATGCTGGACCCAAATCAAAAAATTAAAATAAAATTTAACAAGGGCAAAGCAAGATGTCCTGCCTTTAAGATTTTTTAAATCCTTTGTATAAATACAGGCTAAGGAACATCTGACTTCATGGCACTTCATATGAAACACAAATTGGGATTTTAAATAACCACAAGCTCAGTATTAATCTCCAGTATGACCTGGCCTGGCTTACTGTAGAAGGCAACACAGTATTAGATTGCATTAATGGAATTAACGAATGTTCCATTATACACCTCACTGGTGAAACCATATCTGCTGTCATATTGACTTTTAAGCACCACATATAACAGGAGCACTGAAAAATCAAAATACATCCACAGCAGTGCAACCAAGGTTGTGAAGGGTGTATAGATGGTTATATAAAGAATATTTGAGAGAATATAGAATGTTCAGTAAGAAGACAACTTGAAAATACAGGGCAGCGTCTTCATGCACTCAGGGAGGGTGAGTAAAGAAGACAGCACACTGAAGTGTGATTAAGGAAAAGAACTATGGGCAAATGTCACAGTCCTATGACTAAGGAAAACAAACATTAGGGCTGGCATTAGGTGGTGCAGGCTGCTTCACAAATTTCCATCATTTTTTTGTCTGACCGATCAGCTAATAGGAATTACACATTGCTCAGGTATGATTGACAGAGACAAACTGGAACAATGGCTTAAACAACATAAAAATGTATTTCTCACTCATGTAAAGTCCAGAGCTAGGTACATTGGGACTCCTTTGGCTATTCTGCTTCACTGAGTCTAAAGTCCTCCTTTATCTTGTTGTTCCACCATGATGGCCTCAGCTCTCACTGTCACTGTCCATTGCTCCAGCCAACACATCTGAGTTCCATCCCCTAACAAGATGGAGTAAGGGAGAAGGCACAAAGGGCATGTGCCCTCAGTGTTTTAAGAAAAACTACCAGGAATTGTCATAAAACGTATCTACTGATAGTTCCTTCACTAGAACTTTGTCACATGATCATATTTACTATGAGACAAAGAAATATATTCTTTGCTACAGACAACCACGTATCCAACTAAATATCATGTGTTCTGTTGCTGTGGAAGAAGGGGGGAAAATATGAGGGCAGTCAACAGTCTTTGCCACAAGGGTGTTTTAGAGAGAATTATTCTTTTACCTGGTAATTTTGACAAGATAAACTTTAAGATCCTATCAACTCATAAGAGTCTGTGAGCCTAAAATTTATAGACAATACAGAACCTCCTCTGTCTACAAAGAGAACTGGTTCCCAAGGGCTGAAAGTTCATTTCCTTGTAAATCCAAAGCGACCAATGTATACAATGTACACCTTTCTACAATAAGTTATTTCTCTTTTGTTGCCATAGTAATAGCATGTCTTTTCTTACTTTCACTCTTTTGTACTTTTGGACATAATGGCATTAATAACAACATTTATACAACATTATAAAAATATGCACACAAAACACACCGCAGACTAAGAAAACCTAATGGTGGGCTTTACTAAAATAAGTACTAATGTCCTCTGTTGGTGACATTCTTCATTGTCATGCTTCTGCTGGGTCCGGGAGCTTTATTGCGACCTATGGAAGGTTCTAAGTAGAGAAGTTTCTGTACTACAGGAAGGTGAACATTGTAAATAAGGAATAATGAATTCACATAAGTTAATAGAGCATTGTTTCTGCCCTGGTAATGCTGCATTTCTCATTTTGCATTTAAAATACCTATACCCTTACATAGAAAAAGTTATAGAATTAGTGATTGATTAATATTGCTACATGATCCCTATTACTTTAAAATCTCAAAATCAGAGTTAAGGGTTAGGGTTAGGTCAAAATCAGAAAAAGACCATACTGTCTTTTCCTTCCTTTCATTTCAACTATGAGAGAAGGGATCAGAGCAAAATCGAGATGACAGGAGGCCAAGTTGCACAATCTAGAATTTGGGGAAACCCTTACCCAACATATAAAAGTGTGATATTATAAGGAAAATTATCCTGCAAAAATGAAACTTCTACAGTGTGAAATGGAGAACATTTTTACATCTAGCTATATTGCTACTCCCTGTGGAGCTGTTCTAAGCACAAAGTTCCCATTACATAATGAACAGCTCCTTAAATACTGTGCAACTCTGTTTCTTGCTAGAAGCCCAATGCAGTAAACTCTGCTTCTCTGTAACCATTTATGATATTACCTACTGGTGCTGAGTTCTATAGGAAAAGGGTGATGTGTGGGTATTTGGGAATCATAGGAGAGTGAAAGGTTAACATCCACAAAAAAAGCAATACATGAATCAGGTCATAATTTGAATACTTTCTATGATCATGAGCTTTACATTAAAGACACATGCCACTTTAAAAATGGTTTAAGAACATTATATCATCCAGTACCAAGAAACACCTAAATTGAGTTAAAAGAAAAAGAAATCTGGAAATTTAATTTCACAACTTGTCCTCAAGAACTTTGAGCCTACCCTATTTTGTTCTTAATGAGGAGAATGTATTTTATTTATTACTATGTAGAAGATTGCCTGTTTAATCATGATTGTATTAGGACCCAAGGATATATAATATATTTCAGTAGTTATTATTAATACTTTATATGTGCATTTCACTTTAGAGTTGGCTGAGCATTTTCATATGATCCTCTTAGCAAATTGCCACTATAGGCCTGGGAGGCTAGTAAATCATGAGAAGAGCCCCCATTACCCTACTAGAGAGTATGAGAAACCCCCAGTGTGGTAAAGGAAGGTCCCTCCAGAGCTCTTATGGTTGTGTTAAAAATTATTAATGCAGCTGGATATGACTTACATGGAATAAGACAATTCACTTAAGCAAAAGTGATGCTGCACAGCTCTAGGGTGGGTGGAGTCTCCTAGCGTTTTGAAACAGGCATTAGAACACCTGGAGGAAGTAAACTCCAAGAAAAATGGGTTAGATGGCTTTTCCTGAATGGGAAAAGATAACATTAAGATACCAAGATCAAAAGTACAAAGAAAAATAAATTATTTCTCTAAGCTTCAAGAGACATTTTGCAGTGGAGAGAGAGGCTTAACAGAGAAAACATTTGTGGTTTTTAAAATTGCTCAGTTGGTTACTAAGTGGGTAGCATGAGCATGATGCCAGATTCAGAACCCTAGTGGGCCATGCAGCTTTGCTCTGTTCCGCACCTACTGATTGTGGCCACACTTCTTATAAATGCCTGTCATTGCTAACATGGGTGCTAGCTGAAACACCAGGGCTGGACTAACGCTCTATTTCCCTTCCTGGGGAAACTGTTCCAAAGCTGATATCCTAGTGATGCCTTCTCTCATATATGAAGGATGGCAAGTTACACTATTGTTAGAAAGATTTTGGACCACTTTGGGTTTTTTGTTTGTTTGTTTGTCTCACTATGTCTAGTTTTATCCTGTTTTACAATTTGATGATTTTTTTATTGGGTCTACCTTCTGGTTAAATGTTGTATGTATAAGAAATAAAGTCAAGAGAAAAAACAGGAGTCATGAAACTAATGACAAATCCATTCTTCAGTTTAGTAAAATTACACTATTAATGTAAAAAACCTGAGCTGTACATTGAGTGATAATAAAAAATAAGATGAGTAAGATGTAGTTGAAACTTTAAAATATTTTTCTATCATATCTATGATATTCAAAAGATAAGAATTTTATCAGCAGAGTTTAAGAACTTCCAAGTATTGTTTGTACTGATGATCATAACCCTCATGGAATTCTATAAGGACATCCCTGTATTCTCTTGGTGTTTATGTTATTAAGGAAAAATTAAAGCTTCTAGAGATGAACAAGCCTTGGATGAGGGTACCTCAAATGTACCTTCCAAAACACAGCTAGGAGGTCCCAAGCCACGCTTCCAGCCTAATCATCACTCCTTTCCTTCATAAACCACACTCCAACCAAACTGCACCACTCACCTCTGCTCTTGCTCTGTTTGTGGAGAGTCAGTATAGGAACCGAGGCTCTGCAATTGGACAGATCTAATTCTAATCAGTCCACTCCATTGATAGATATACAACCTTGGAGCCTTTCTGTACCTCAGTTTCCTCATACATAAAATGTAATTAACAAAAATTGGCTTTATGAGGCTTTTGGAGAATTAAAATTGTGTGACTCATGAAGATTCTTGAGTGTTAGAAACAATAAATGTTATCTGTTATTATCATTACTATTATTATTATTATTATTTCCTTCACCTGGAATACAGATTCTATAAACTCTGAATGTCGAGACCATACTCTATCATGGAGCCTTCCCTGATTCCTCCACATGGAAATAACTAATTTTCATATTAACACTTATGACTTTCCTACTTGTATTTTAATTATCCCCAAGTACAATACACAATCTTAAAATTAGGATCCATGTTGGAAAAACATTGCTATTTTCCATGACTTCTAACACAGTACATTGCTCTTAGATATTCAGTAAATCTGTATTGAATGAATGAATATAATCTATATTCTTTGGTTAGTCTCTAATTTGGTATTAATATGTTTTAAGCCTCAATAGCTCATGTCGATGATGGTTCGACTACCTCTCACATCTTTTGCAAGTTGGAAAGCTGAAATTCTCATACTTTTTTTAGTGTGGTAGAGTAATTTATAACAACTTCTAGCTGTTAAATCTTCCCAAGGTATAGAACCTTTTTATCTGTCATCATCCCCCTCTTGTGTTTTTGCTTTAATACTGTTGAAAGCATGACATCTATTATTGGAACGTTCAGTTCTGAATAGTACTTTTGAGAACTTGTATAGAATGATTACAGAGTCCTTAGGAAATTGTCACGGATTGCTTTTAACATATGGTTCACTATTGTGGTCTCTTAACTTTTCAAAAAGTGTTTCAAAGGAACCCTTAAATCCATGAGTGGAAACCTATTTACATTCATTATTGCTGAGTATTTACTATTCTGAGTTTTGATTAAACAAATGATTTGGGCACAGTTTTTTTTAAATATTAGACTTTTTTCTACCTTCTGAATATTTTGTAGCTCTTGTTTAGTAATTTGAGTCAACTTAGTCTCTTACTTCTTGCCAATTATAGATGGTTATCAGTGGTTTGGCAAATGTCATATAAAGGTCATTCTTTAAGTCAGAATTTTTGAACTATATACTTCTACTGTTTTTGATTTTCCTGAAAATTAGAATTCTATTAAAGGAACAAAAGAGTGCTCAGAAATGTGTACTGAAAATGCCCTTATGGATTTATCAACCATTGCCCTTGGGCACTGATATTCAGCCAATATGTACTAATACACCCATAGCGTTTCATTTTAAAGCTTTTTATTTTATTCCGATTGATCATTGCCTATGCCCCATTGTTCTGTGTCCATCTCATCCTAATGGTTAAATACAACATCTTGAATATCACTCCTGTTTATTCATATTATTTTTCTTGCCATATGATATGACTGTAATCATTGATGTTCCTTAAACACAACCAAAGTGTTAATTTAAATCAATAAGTCTTATTTCTGTGGTCATTGTTTCCCAGAACTCTCAGAGTTTTTAAGCATGGTGGTTATTCTTCCAGGAATAGTGCCAAGAGTCTTAGGTAGCATGCATTTCTCTCTAATTGACATTATTTCACACCCTCCATTTTCCTTACTATTGAAAAGTGTATTTCATTGGTATTTTGCCAAGGATCTTGCTCTGTTTCATAATAATGTTCTGTTCACACTCTCTGCACTGAGAAATCCCTATTCCATGCATCAATTGCATAAATGGCAATTTGAAAGCATTTTACCACAGCTGGATATTTTTCATTGATTCTTTTCATCTGAAGATCATTCATTAGGACTCTCCCTCCTGTTTCTTCTCACATCTATACCTCCTTTTCTCCCATGTACATGGTGCCTTTTGCATTTTCTGTATTTAAATGTAAATTTCTGACTACAATTATGTTTTGACTTCATTCCATGGTCATAATGAAATCACAAATTAAAATTTTTACTACTTTTTTTACCTGTTTTCTAATATGTCCATCCAAATGCATTTTATAATTCTTTGACATTCAGCCTCCTGGTGACTGATTTCTACAATCTCTTCAAGACATCTGTGCAGTGGTATGGATTATATTGATTGCATTTTTCCATGTTCAAATTTGCAGAATACAACCTACAGAATATATATTAACTAATAAATAAATGCATCTACATGGTGGATGGTTATAGAGAGAAGATATATATTGGTCGGCAGCAGGCGCCCACATGAGCAAAATGTAGAAAACAGTAGCTTGCCATGTCAGAGTTGCAAATGAAGGTTGTGGCTAGAAAATACAGAAAGTCTGGAATGTATAAAATATTTTTCTTCCAAATTCATTCCAATATAGAAACTAAAAAAAAGAAATGTCATATATGTAAGCTTTAATTTTTATATTACATTGGTGT
The DNA here is from genome assembly GCA_008086735.1 of Cheirogaleus medius. NCBI lineage: Eukaryota > Metazoa > Chordata > Mammalia > Primates > Cheirogaleidae > Cheirogaleus > Cheirogaleus medius. The sequence goes on from VBSM01001483.1 coordinate 17,447,202, forward strand.
ATTTCTGTGCTTGGGCATACAACTCAGAGATTTTCATACCTTAGATTTTTTTCATCTATCCACTTGAGCATTTCTTCCCCTGGGCACTCACAGTATCTGTGTTATGTTAAGAAAGAAATGGGGGAGTAAAAGTAGAAAGAAGTGAAGAAGGAAGGGAGGGAGGGAGAGAGGAAGAAATTCAGTGGTACATTACTTTTTCATCATCCTAAACTGACATATAAAATAATAAATTTAAATCATCTTAAAATTCTCATTGTATGATCTCTGAAAGTACTAGTCTCCACTCCCTGAACTGTTTGGTGTAAATATTTATCCATGTCTGATCAATTCTATGCAAAACTGCCTTATATATATTTTTCCCTTTTCATAAGATCTTCTAAGAATCAAAGGAAAAGTTATTTTAGGCGATCAACATAGGCAGTGATCCCAAAATAGAATCTGAGAAATGCAAGGATAGATAGAATCACAAAAGATGATCTCATTCATAGTGTTTTATACCCTACAAATAGATTTCTGTTTAATTGACATCATTTCTATTGCTTCCCATTTCTTCAGAAATGTATTTAATTTGTATTTTTCTAACAATCTTATTTTTCTCCTCACATCCAGTAGTTGAGGAACACAGCATTTATATCCACTGAATAAATGATAGTTGAACAGAAGTACCTTGATATCTAACTTGGACTATTTGTTTCTTGAATTAATTCATTTAGGTAGCTTTTATTCACATACATAAAACTGAAATTTATGTTTATATTATTGGTGTTATTTCAGAACAGTATATTTAACATCACAGATGATCTACATATGTCCTGTCCTTAGAAATCTTTAAAATGGATCACATAATATGGAAACAGTTCTGAATACTAAATACTATCATCAGAAATGATTTTCTTCTCTTCAAGTTAAGTTCAATGTTGGCACCCTATAAGCAAAGCATGTTAAAATATCAGGGTTCTTGTTCTCTGACACTTTATAAGAGAGGCAAGAGTATAAAACCGCTATGTTTCTCATTATAATTCTGGTTAGTTTCATTTGCTCCCAAACATTCACTTCTGTGCTTAATGTAAAAACTTTCAAACTTATTTTTTCACAATCCTAAAAGTAATCCTTCTGTGTCTTTTCCTAGTGATATTAGCATTCATTTTCCTTTCCAATTTTTCTAGGTGGTTTGATAAGTTATTGATACCTTCTTTTTCTACATAGGCAACCCACATAATCATAATGACCTGTTCATTTATATCCTCTTCAGTTCTTGCCTCATACTTCTGCATCTTTCTTCATTTGTCATTTTTCCTATTCTTAAAACTATCATGTTAATCATTCTTTCCACTGGTTTTCTCCCATACACTTTCTGATCTTTCTCTGAGCTAGGAAATGGTCCACTCAGCCATTTGGAAATGGATATTATAATAGTTTATTTTGACCTTGCAAACACAAACATCCTCTTTGATATTTATTTGGTGAGCGCAATAAGACAGATGAAGCACAATAAACTTTTTAGCACCCTTCTGTTCAATTCTTTTTCTGAAATCTTTCTCTCAGAAAGCCTATTCTAGGCTCTTTCTCTTGGCAGTTTCCTAGAATTTTCTTTTGCTCTTCACCAACTCAAAATGTTATCAGAAGGAAACTAAGGGGCCATCTAATTCAACACCCTCATTTTTTGCATTAGGATACTGAAGCCAAGAGAAGTTAAATTACTTCCCGGTGGTAATACAATTAGTTATGCAACCAAAGCTATATGGGATCTTGCTACTACTCTAAGCTTTATTAGTCTGTTTATCTCCTCAACCCAGCCCTATACCTGACTTTCTTATTTCTGTTTTCTGAGTCAGCCAAGCTCAGACCTTAGAGTGATCTTCCACTCATCCACCCTGCCTGATATTCAGTTAATTGGTAAATCCAGTTGATTATGAAGCCACGATGTCTTTCACAGCATACCGTAATTGCCTAAGCTATTGCCATACTCTGCACATCAGTCTTGTCATCCAGTCCCTCCCTACCCCAGTCTCAGCTGACACTATTCAGCCTCTAGACTGCAATGGATAAAAGCACAGGCTCTGGATTCACACAGCCCTGCTGCTTACTAGCCTCGTAACTGTGTTTCAGTTGTTGAAAATCTCTAAGTCTGTTTTCCATCTATATAATGAAGATATAAAACAAGCCCAGCAGCTAGTTGTGAGGATTAACATGAGATGATGCACAAAAAGTATTTAGCACAGTGCCTGGCCCATAATAAATCCTCAATAAGTGTTAATTTCAGTATGGTGTTGTAGTGAGAGAGCAGGTCAGAGGGTAGCAAGCTATGGGTCTCTGCAAAACCAGCATGGGGCTTGGGCTTTATTTTATAGCAGTGGAACTAAAAATAGTTTTTTACTTGTTTTAAAAAGTTGTACAAAAACCAAAGAAGAATATGTGATGGAGATCTATGTGTCCCTCAAAGCCTAATATATTATCTTCTGGCTCTTTACAGAAAACTTCCACTAATTCTTGTTGGGAACTCTCAGGATCACTTAAGTATGGCTTTGGGCAAATGACTTAACGTCTCTAAGTCTTGGTTTCCCTGATTGTGAATAGTACCTATCTGATAGAGCTTTTATGAGAATTAAATGGGATCATTTACATAAAGTAGTTAGCTCACTTGCAAGAATAGTGTTTAATAAATATTAGCTGACATTGTTATGCCTGCTTGCGGTTGCCAGATAAATGTCTTGTAAGTGCAGTTTTAATAGTGACCTTTTCTTAAAAATTTTTTGAACAAAGTTTTCCTATTTTTTATGCTATTAAATAAACATTCCACTCTCTGGCATTCAATGTTTCCAATAACATCAAGCAACTCTTTAAAATCATTGAGTTTTTTTAAAAACCATAGGAAATCTTAGAAGTAACTAATCTATACTCATATTATAGACAGAAACTAAGGACCAGGAAAATCATGACTGCTAAGACCTGAAGTCATATCTTCTCTTTAGGTAGTGTGATCTTCATCATGCTTCTGCCATGCAATCTCAGAATTTAAAGGGATTTAGGAATAATTCATTTTCTTTCTAAGGCTGTGGGACTCTACTCTGTAAAATCCCTGTCAGTTGGTCATCCAAACCCAGTTTGAGTTCAGTCATTGATTATAAAATCACCCTTTTCCCAGAGGGCAGCTCTGGTTGTTTATAATAAATGAAAATTGGCTTTTCTGAAATTTCTATGTATTGATCTATTTCTGCTGACTGGAGCCAAAGAGAATTGTCACTTTTCCATGTCTTTAAATATTTGTTGTCAACTTTCATGTCTTCTCCAAGTGTCCTCTTTTCATGCTAATGGAACCAGCTGGGTTTTTGTTTGTTTTTCTGTATTTATTGTCCTGCTAAGTTGAAAAGCTAAGAAAAACTTGGCTCTTTCATCACTGTGGTATACTCTACTATCAGGACTTGAGTTCGAGGTATACACATTGAATAAATGCTTTTGTAAAATTATTCAGTAGAATTAAATTTTTCAGTTCCCTCTGTTATTCCTCATAGCACCTGCTTTCAAAACTTTCACCTTCCTCTTGGTCTTTCTCTATAAGCATTAGCAATGATCTCTTTCAATATGAGTTAACCAGAACTGATCATAATATTCCAGATATGGCCTTAACAGTGGAAATTATACTGTTTCTTACATACCATATCACAATCAAAATTATTTTGCATTTTGCATTTACATTCTCTATTAATGATGTCACTGCAAATTAGAAAATTTGGGGTCATATTTAATTCTTCCTATCTATTATCTTTCATTTTTATTTGGTCACTAAATTCTGTT
>VBSM01001483.1:17451021-17525984 GCA_008086735.1 Cheirogaleus medius
AAAAAAAAAAAAAAACAATCACTCAAATCCAGCTCTTCCTTGCTAACCCTCAGCAGATATTATTTATTAGGCCTTCTAATGATTAGTCTTTCTGCCCCCAGACTTTTATCCATCCTTATTGCTATTTTGAATTATATTGCTAAACCACAGATCTAATCTTGGTACTCCCTTATTTTTAAAAAATCTTCTATAGCTATAGCTGTTTGTTCCCTCCAGGTTGGTATCCACAGCTTGTCAAGATGTGGATCCAATCCACCAGTCTAGCCTCTTATTGCAACCCTTCCTCCCTGCACCCCTTCCCTCCTTATCTGTTCTTCAGCCTCTGACCCTCTCACCATTTCTTTCTGTAGCTTCATGACTTTACACACAGTCTTCCTATGCCTGGAAGGCCTTTCTAAACCTGGAAATTCCTATTATTCATTCAATTCTGAGGCAGTACATTTAAGTGGCTTAGCTTAATGGCTCTGGGTTCAAATTGCAATTCTGTCATTTACCAGCTTTCTAACTGCAAGCAAGTTATGTACTATGCTATGCCTCAGTTTCCCCATAAGTAAAATGGGGATAACAATACAGTAGTGCTTTCTTATGGGGTTGTAGTAAGGATGAAGAGAAGTGAAGCATATAATCCTCAAGTGCTTAGCACAGTACATGCAATGTGTGTTGCACATGGTTAAGTGCTCAGTATTAGTTATGGTTTTTTCATTATTCATAGTACATAACTCAAATTGCATTTCTTCTCCCCTAAGCAAAGTCAATTGTTCCTTTTCGTATGTCCACCCATTACCTTGTTCACGCATTTGTTATAAACACTACCATCATAAGGCAACTTACTACCTTTGTTCGTAAAATAAATCCCAGATTCACTGAACGTAAGGTGGGAGAAGGAAGCTTTATATCATGTGGGGTGGGTAGCTGAAACTGGCTGTCTCTATGCTTGTCTCCAAATTCTGCATTTCCTTTGGAGGTTGCTTACTAATTATCTTTGCCATACTGCTACACCAGCATTATAATTTTGCATCATATTTCCTATGTCATGATTTGATTCTAAAGGGCCATCCTGTTCTCTGTCTCTTTTTTTTTCTCACTCTCTCTCCATTGCATGCTATTGCAGGTAACTATTTCCTCCTCTCAAGACAGAACCACATTTGCATTTTGCTTAAGCTACATTTTCTCAATTTTGCAGCATTGATGAAGGAGACAATGGAATCTGGGAAAGATGCAACAGTTAAAGAGATTAACTGGCCAGTTTTTGAGAGCACCGTCCATAAAGTCCACAAGCAAGCGAGGCTTCCTTGTCAGAAAGCAATTCAATCACCATAAATGATCATTCAAGCCTGATCTCATTCTCCCCTGGGACTGGAAATTGAAAGCTTGTTCCCCTGACAGTTGTTTTATCAATGGATATGCCCATTGTGCAAAGGACTGGACACAGGGCAAAGGTACACATATCCCATCTGAAATTTTAAGTCCTCCCTGAGACATCATTTCAGACTCTCATCTACTGAGACTAAATTAAAATATGAGTGCTCTAGCCCACATCCCTCCCCAAAGTACTCATCTCTCTGGCATCTGCAAGGAAATCAAATGCTAATAGCCAATGACCTCTTAATTCTACTCAACTGCCCTTAGCTATGATAAAACAGTCATTAACTTAATCCAAATGTTACAAATAAAGTAGACCCATCAAAGCCGAAGCCCCAAAATCATGCAAGTGAGTCAACTGAGGTGAAATAAAAATTTTTATAGGACAAACCCTAAATCTAGTTTATTCTCTTAGGAAGACTTTTCTCATCAAAAGAGAGCCACACAAACATGCCTTACCTGCCTCTTCCAGGAACTGCACCCTTTGGCTGTATTGTCACTCACCTCAAAACACTCAAAGTGCCTAACACAGATTCTTTATTTTATTGGTTGCATTAAACTTTATATTTTCTAACTTTTTGACACCATGGAGGTCACTTCGGGAAATCATGCAGTCCTTGAATGATTTTCTTCAGAAATGCATGAGTAGCTATACATATGCCCATGAGTTATTTAATCGGTTAGCGAAAGGAGGAAAACAACATTTCTATTATTGACCTTTCTCAATCTCTAAGGAGAATTTGTGTCTTGCCTGCAGTCCAGGATTGAAAACAAAAGAAAAAGGCACTGACAAAATAGCATTGTATTTTAATGCCACAGTATGGGGAGATAAAAATCACTGAGATTTCCTTTATCTGGGTAGAATTGACTTCTGGGTGAGATCAATCTGTATCCTCCTCAGTACAAGTGCACACATATTTATGCATGCACATATAATCCTTATCCTTGGAAGCCAAGAGCCCTGTGTCACAGTGTACCTATATCCAGGATGCAACATCCTTCATTTTTGCATTAATATCAACTACCAGGTTCACTGCAGTCTAAGACTAATCAACAGCAATAGCAAAATAGCAGAGGTCAGGTCCTAAGAGATATGCCTAAACTTGTCTGGCTATATCTTCTCTTTCTCCTAAACCCCATCTCCTTAAATTCTTCATTGTTTAGAATAAGTCATATTTTTGCTTGTTTTTCATATCCTCATTTTATTAGCTGAGGTTTTGTATCAGGATTGCTATGGCTGCAAGGAACACAAAAGCTATCTATAGCAGCTTAAATAAATAGAGCTTTATTTGTCTCCAATATTAAGATGTCTGGAAGTAAGGTGCTTTAGGCTCTACAATTTCAGGACTGACATCTCTCCAATTTTTATCAACTTTTCCTCATGCTTGTCATCTCATGGTCATGAAATGGCTGCTGTACCACCAGCTACCATTTTTCCACTGGGTGAAAAAGAGAGAGCAAAAAAGGTATACCACCTGAGTCTGTCCCTTTTTATCATGAAGGCAAAGATTTCCCAGACACCTTTCTCAAAAGACTCCCACTTGCCTATTATTGGACAGAACTGTGTCACATGACAACCACCAACAAAAAGAAGGCTAGGGAGAAGTGGTTGTCAAGGGAGGATTGAAGTAGCTAATTGGCGGCATCTGCCAGTCTTCAGTTGCAAACATCAACAGCTAACTCTGGCTAATTCAAGTCAGGAAAAACAAATGGGCTGGGGCAGGGGCTCTTTATTAAAAAGATATTGACAGGCGGGGATAGTCACCACTATACTAACGAGGACGGGCGCTTAAAAAGGTATTGATAGAAATGAAGGAAGTGATTGAAAAACTAGATTTGGTGATAGGACATGGGCTATGAGGGTTCCAAGATCTCAGAAACAGAAATGTAGGCATCTTCTTCATAAGTGTTGTTTTTGGAATACTCAGCTCCAAGCTCTTTCCAATCTTGTATCATTTTCCTCCTCTGTCAGCTTCCTAGGTGGCAGAGTCTGAGTAACCTAGCCAGGGTCTTTGAACCCATCCCTTAGGGAAGTTGAGGAAGGCAAAGGAGCACCACGATTGGTAGCTCTACCAGAACCACAAGAAATATGGGGGAAGCAATTCCTCAAAGGAAAGAAAACATAGGCAGTTAGCAGAAGGATGGAATACTGGACAGGCAAAAACAATATATATCCCTCTCGCCAAGATTGGGTCAGTCTCTCTCTCTCTCTCTCTCTCTCTCATTTAGTAGTGAAACTAAAACTAAAAAACTAAGTCATAGACATTAACTATGATCTTTATGAGGTCATCAAAAAATCTATATTTAAAGTGGAGGAAAATAAATAGAATACCAATTTAATTTTAGGAGAAAATGTAATTGTTTAAAAATGTGTCCTATTTATCCCCAAGTTTCAAAAATAATTTTAAGCTAGTTTAAAAACCTGAAGTGACTATTTAATAAATAAATTTCAAATGCTGTCAATGGTATAAGAATTGATATTAGATATCCCACTAACCAGGATCATATTTTTACAAGTTCTTTCTCCAGAGAGATCCCAAACTTGAAGGGCAGATATTCTGGTACACATAAACCTTTTCAACAGAGCTCCAGTCACATAGCAATTCTTTTTTCTTTTTTTTTTTTGTACATAGCCATTCTTATATCACTATCTTCATATCTCAATCCTTTTTCAAATAACTTCCTTTTCCTCAAGTCGTGTACAAATGTGATAATCTAATATTTTTTAAATGGATATCATCTTTCAAAGAAAGAAGACCATTGTAATATTACCAATAGCAAGTATTAGCAAATATTAGCATAGCTTTAGAATTAAAAAACCCAGAGTTCTGTTTCTGGCTCTGCCATAACTCGCTAGATTTATCTTAAGACCTCAATTTCCTCATACACAAAATGAGGATGATATCATCTACTTGTAAGCCTTGTTGTAAGGAGTAATTTGTATAACAGTAACAGTGCTTAACATATATAAATTGAAGACCCCTTTATGTCCAGATAAGAACCCTAGTTTAGTCATTTGTTTATTTCTATGTTTTTTAGTTTTTGCTGAAATCTTTTGCGGAGCTTGGGAGTTAATGTGTTGGGTTTAAATAGGAATTTCACCACTTACTAACAAGTTACTTTTTCTCTGTGCTTCCATTTCTTTATCTGTTCAGTGGGAATAATAATAGCAGTCACTCAGAGAGTTGTCTGAGGATTAGATGACATAGTGTATGTAAATTACAAAGTAGAGCACCTGATATATAGTCGGTATTCAATAAATTCTGTTGATATGATGATGATGATGATGATAATGTATTCTCTTGGTATGTGAATGCTTTGCTCACCATACCATCCTATGGGATAGTTTATTTATAAGAAAAGTAAAAATGTAATTTTAAGATAAAACATTTTAAATAAGCTAAGATCATGTACTATATTGTTCTCTGAAGTTAAATGAATATGTAGATCATGAGACCTAATTGATTTTAAATGCAGTCCAGTTTTTTGAAGGAATGCAGTTGCTTTTCCACATTAAAATTTCAAAATGATAATATGTGGGGATGATGACAGGATCTGGCTGAATGAGGTACCACCTGTTATCCTCAATCTTTTGGCTCACAGACTTATTCCTTGCTGGAGACCTTCCTACCATTTTAATGATTTCTTAACATTTTCTATGCACCTTTCACACCTTCCATTAATGACTAGTTCACTGCACATTTTCCTTTGCCTTGCTTTATTTCCCTGTTCTTGGTGAGACATTCATTGTTTGTTTCTATGGAAGCTTTTGTGATGCCTCAGAGGGAAAGAAGTCTGAGTCTTTGAAATAATGAAAACATCACTGAACCATAAAGCCTAGATTTCAGGAGCCTAATAGAGGATTAGAGCTTTATTGCATACAATCATCATACAGTTTAGATTTCAAGACTTAATTGTGGAATGATTTTCTTGTCCTTTTTCTCCAGTGTGCACGTGTGTGTACACACACACACACACACACACACTTCACATTTTAGTTATATAAATGGGCAGTTATAAAGGTTCCTAGGGTACCTAGATGCAGAATGAGGAGACCCAATCTTGACACCAGAGTCAAGGGTATCTGTGGTTTTGGAGGACTGTACTGGCTATATAGTTGCCACAGCAAGAACACTTTGTATCAGTATGGAGGCTTTAACTTCTAGTAAGAGGATAATAATGAAAATTTAAACAATCAGTGTATATTTCTCTCACTTAGTAAGAATTTGGAAGATAGGTATTCCCAGTATTGATTCAGCAGCTCAGTAGTGTCATTAGGAAGCCAGAGTCTTTATATCTTTCCATTTTGCTATCCTTAGCCTTTGGCTTTGAACCTTGGGATTGCCACCTCATGGTTATAAAATGGCTGCCACGCTCCAGGAATTGCATCATGACAGTAATAAGAGAGTGGCCGTTCTCGTCACATTTCAGAAGCCCCAGCAGACTACCCTAACATCTCTTTCACCAGAACTGGGTCACATGGCTGCATCTACCTGTAAAGGAGACTAAAAAATTGAGTATCTGGGCTTTTAACCATTTTTTTTTAATTTTTGGAAATAGACTTAGTCACCAGGGGGAAAAGGGAGTGGAATGGCTGTTGATGAGGCAACCAACAGTGTCTACTGCTCTATTTCTAAACTTTTTCTTGATTTTTCCTGTTAAATTTGTAGGCTTTTAGTTCAGGGACCTTTCCTTATAAATCTTTATAGTTCTAGTACCTACCATATTGCCTGGTGCAAAATAGGAGGCAAGAAATATTTTTGAATGCCTCAAGAAATATGCAATATTAAGAGGAAAACAATCAATAAAAATATTAAGATTACTATATAATTATTAGTACAAATAATGAGAACTATTATGAAGACAAAGAATAGGCTAGTTTGAAAGAATAATAGTGGGAACTTCTTCATGGTCTAGGAAGGCCTCTCTATCTGAAAAGGAGATATTGAAGCTGAAATCTGAAGGTCAGGTCAGTCATATGAAGAGTGAGGGGAATGGAATAACATTTACAAGACACTGAACTAAAAGGAGCCACATATGGCTGTAGGCTAATGATCGAGGAAGTGAGTGGTACAGGACAAGGCTGGTGAGTTTATTTTATAGGCAAGAAGGTAAGTCATATGGTCTTATGTACCTGTAGAGGCACACCTGAACTGATGTACCTATAACATCACAACATGACCTGATGTTGTTGCTGTATAGGAGAGATGGAATGTGGCAAGAATGGAAGCAAGGAGACCAGTTAAGAGGCACTTGCTCTTGATGAAAGAAAATGGCTACCAGTACTAAGGTGGCGACAGTGAAAATAGAAAGAAGTGAATAGATTTGAGATGTACTTTGGAGGTAAAAGCTATGTGACTTGGTAATGGATTAGATGTCAGGCATGAGGGATTGAAGATGACTCATGGGATTTTTTTCTTTGAACAAGTTTTTGTGCCATTTACTGAGGTGATAAAGATTGTGTCGGAAGCAGATTTGGTGGAGATCAAGGGTGTAATTTTAGACCTGTTCAGTTTGAAATGCCTATGATACATCCAAGTGCAAAAGTCAAGTCCAGTTGTTACTCAGAAGAGAAACCTCAGCTGGAAGTGTAAATGAGGAAAATGTTGATATGAAAATGGAATTTAGAGTATTGAGAATGGAGATCACCTAGTGTATAAAGAGAAAACGGAAGAGGGCCTAGGAGCAAATCTTGATAAACTCAAAGAAAAAGAAGTCAAGTAGAGGTGGGAGAAGAGAAGTAAGACAAAAGTCAAAAGAATATGACATCTCAAAAGTCAAGGACATGAATAAATGTGTGAGTGATGGATGGCTTGGGAGTCTGGGATTTTTTTCCATTTTAAATTCCAACTTTGCTACAATCCAGCTAAGGATCCCACAGCCTCCCCAATTATCTGGAGGTGTCAATTTATACCCATCATAAAGCAGTCATTTTTAAAGTCACGTACTTCTATTTCTGAATTATCTGAGAGATGAAGCAATGAGGTAGGGAAGTGACTAAAATATGTTTCACTGACTCAGCTGTCACGAAGGCTTGCTGTAGAACAGCACTTGTGCACATGCTTGCCCACCAAGTCCCATATCATTTATTTCATTGGCTGAATAATGAATCTCTCACACTCTAACCCCAATTCTGTTGGACAGAGGAGTAAGAGTTAGACATTTGAAGACTGGATGGATGGTAGGAAAACAGAGGATTATTAAAGTATGTTCAAGAAATGCTTTGCTATGGTTGATTTTCTTGACTATCCTAATAAGATTACCTTTCATAGATATAATTCTTTACAGAACACCTTTACATGTGCTATTCCATTTAATTCTCATCATAGCTATGCGAAGTAGGCCATAAAGATGCAGAAATGATTTTTAAAATCTTACTAAGCTAATAGATGGAAAAGCTGTGATTAGAAACTGGGTTTTCTAATTTTTATCTCATCCCTTGTTGCACTATATCTGGAATGGTAAATATTGTTTATCTTACAAGTAAACACTTACCAGCTGATATCAGCCACCTGGAGTACTTTATTGTAAAAGAGCATTAATCAAATTGGGAGAACTAGAAAACAGTGCCATAAACTGATTGTTAATGTCTACTATAGGCATTAAGTGAGAAAATAATGATACAAGTGCCTTATATTTGTCTGCCATTCCTAAACTAAGGCACCTTCTGTTATTTATAAGGAAGAATATTCTGACAAGTTTAAAAGTATCTTGTTAAATCATTTAGTGTGGTTGAATAAAATAGTTTAAAATAAGAATATGCCTGTTACCTGAATTATCTACACTTCCCCAGTGACAATGAATAAGTCAGTTGGGGCATCTCAAGTTTCAATATGTAGAGGATCAAAATGAAATAGTCATAAAACCCCTTGCAGACATCACTTGGACAGGCAAACTAATTTCCTAGGAAAGGAAATTGAAAGTTGGGTAAATTGTATATAGGAACTCTCTGTACTATTTTTACAACTCTTCTTTAAGTTTAACTTTTCCTAATGAGATGCTGGGATTCTAATCTTCCAGTGGTCTCAAATGTTTTGAATAAAGGAAATGAATGTTATATAGTGGTCTCCTTTTCAGTCTCTTGAATCCTAGAGTGCATCCAGGCAACAAGTTTCTGTTTCTGTTGTTTTATGCATTGGGAAAATTCTTTCAAACAAGCTCCAAATGCTATCTAAAGTCCTAAAATCCATCATCCTAGAAGTGTCTAAACTCAAAACATTAATTATATGTTCCTTGAAATTGGCATATGTACTTCTGTCCAAAGTCAACACAACATTATGTTGTTTAATTTTTTTAATTGTGAAATAATTTTAGACTTACAGAAAAGTTGCAAAAAATAGTAAAGAAAGTTTCCATATACAATTTTTCCAATTGAACTGCCTCTAATGTTAACATGTTATATAACCGTAATCTAATTATCCAAACCAAGGAATTAACATCAGTACAAGAGTATTATATTAACTAAACTACAGACTTGATTCATATTTCACAAATGTGATCACTAATGTCCGTTTTCTTTTCCAGAATCCAATCCAGAATTCCACATTGCATTTAATAATCATGTCTCCTTAGTCTCCTCATATCCATTCCTCAGCCTTTTCTTGTCTTTCATCATTTTGGCCTCCTTGAAGGATATTGGTTAGTTATTTTGTAGAATATTTTTCAGTTTGGGCTTGTCTTATGTGTTCTCATGGTTATATTGAGGTTATGGATTTTAGGGAAGAGTAGCACAAAGGTGATGTCTCCTTTCCAGTGCATCATATCAGTGAGTAGGAGCATGATGTTCATGTCTTATTACTGGTGAGGTTAACCTTGATCACTTGGGTAAGGTGGTACCTATGAGCTTTCTCCACTGTAAAGTTATGATTTTTCTCTTTGTAATTAATAAATATTTTAGGGAATATATATTATGTTGTTTTAATCACCAGAAGTAATGGAAACAGTAGTGGAATAGAGGTAAAGAGACTTGGGTTCCACTGCTAATGATTAGCTAAGTGGCAGTGGGCAAGTTACTTAATTTTTCTGGCTTTCAGTTTTTCTGTCTTCGAAATGAGGGATTAGGCTAAGTAACCTCAATGTCTCTTTTAGCTTTAATGATCTAATGATTCTGGGATTCTCAAGTTGGTGTGTTAAATCAGATTATACCTAAGAAAGCCTAAAGATTTTTTAGCTAAAAGTTCAAATATTCATTTAGTCATTCAATTAATATCTATTGAGAACCTATTATATGCCAGGCACTGTTTTGGGTACTAAGAATAAAGCAACAAACAAGACAAAACCCCTATACCCATGGGAGTTTGTATTCCAGTAGAGAAGACAGATGCTAAACAAGTACACAATTATATGTAATACAATTTCAGATAGTGATAGCATCTTAAAGAAAAATAAAGCAAGGAAGAGACTAGAGAGTTGTTCATGGAAGGGCTTGTCATTTTATATAAGGTGATCAGGGAAGATTACTGTAGGGAGGTGACCTTTGAGTGAAGACCTGAAAGAAATGGGGAGGGAGGCCTGAAAGTTCATGAGGAATTCCGTTTCAGACGAAGAAGCACATGAAAGGTCCTTGAGGCAAAACAAAGCTGATTATACAACACTTAAAAGAGTTAAGTATCATGAGATCATCTAGTCTAACACCCTCACTGGACAGGTCCAAAGAGGTTAAGACTTGGCCAAGGTGACACAGCTATTTAATTTGATATCTGAGCTAGAATTCAACTCTTCAGGGTTCCTCTCAAAATTCTGCTATCTTTAAGGTCAACGGGCCTTTGAAAAACTGACATGGCTGTAGATTTCAGACCATACCAAATATTGATGGAACAATGGCCATTTTTAGCTTTCTATAGAGTATAAGACATGAACTTGCCAGGGGTGTCACAGCCAGATTTGTAAGCATCAAATCCACAAATGTACTTAATGTCAACCAAGGACTCTGCATCACCTGTAATGGTCCCCCCAGGGAGCCCCCAAGTCTGCTAGTCCTAATCACTGTGCTTGTCTCCATAACCTGCTGGCCCAGACATTATGCAGAGAACAGCAATATTCCCAAGGTGGTCATGTTAGGTGAGGTGAGATGTCAACCATAAGTAGATCTGACTGAAGAAATGCCTTAAGGAAGCAGTTCAGAAACAATTGAGTATATGTGTCTAGAATGAAGCCTATTAAAAAATTCTGCAGAACTAAGGATGTCTGAAAGCCATCTTGACAATCACAACTACTTTATAGGTGGGAATCAAAGATAGATCATTTATTTGTGATTAGATAGACCAGCAGTCTAAGAAACCATGTATTCACTTCATTTACTCATTCATTCATCATACAGCCAGTTACGCAGTAAACAATATTGAGCATCCATTATGTGCCAAGCACTGTGTTAAATTCTGGAAATACAGAGATGGATTAGATCAGGGGTAGACCTCCGTCCCATATAAAGACACTAAGTGAAGGAAAGCATTAAAGTGTCATGATTACAGTAATACAGAACCCAGAGGACCCCAAAGGAAGGCTTTTCCTTAAAATTAAAAAACTGAAAATACCATCAGTTTTTCAGCTTCACACAGACAGAAAAACCAACCCGCATCAATATCACCTCTTAATATGAAAAGCAACAATAAATACCTTCATTAGTCAACCCAAATTAAATCTATAAATATGTCCATGTTTATAAACATAGATGGCCACAGAACCCTGAAGCTATTTAACACTCAAACATTTCCTGAAACAAATACTTTGCTGGAACATCTTGCATTTCTAATATGACAACCACAAACACCCTAACTAGGCTGTGAAGGTGCTCTCCATAGCATTGACATTATTGATTCTGTTGTTAACAGTCCAGGCATAAATGACTGATGATAAGTCTCTGGACCTCCCTCCCTACTGTCATTGAAATGGCTCTGGGCTTTATCCAAGCAGGGCTGCTAAATGAATAGTAGATATACCAACAGAGGAGAAATTGGTCCTGAGGTGAATTAACTCTCTTGAGGTAGATTTGTTTGTGCTTCCGACAACCTGTACATTAAACCTTATGAACCTTTATGTAGGAATTTTGAGGAGAAATGGGCAATTTTTGGAAAGCCTAATGTTTTATCAGCTGCTTTTTCTTGTCATTGAGATCTGAGATTCTCAAGGGACTTTGGAACTTTGCCATTTTACAAACAGACTTCTTGAAAATTACTTGAAGTCCTCCATGTTTCTATTTTTTAGTCTTTCTAATATAGACATTCTACAAACACCATTGAAAAAATGTTCTCTTTTCCTCACAGATAGGTCACAAAAGTGGGCCCATAATCATTAGCCCAAGGGTTTCTCAGCTCTGAGTTAAATTGCAGCTGGGTGTTGTTTTTTCGTAATAGGATCTTCTCTGAGTGAGAGGTAAATGTGCCCATTTTGCAGGCCTGAGAGCAGAGCTTTCCACATTATGGACAGAAAAGGGCAATAGGCCATGGTTTCATTTATACAAGGAGAGGAAACAATGGCTTAACAAGCACAATTTTGATTTATTTTATGGCTGTAATTTTCCTCCTCAAAAAATAACAACATGCATTGAGGAAAGGAACCTACAAATTTCAGGATGTTTCATGAATTAATAATAATATGTACTTGACCGTGATTTTATATTTCAAAAGCCCTTGTGATTTGTTGTCATCACAGTGTGAAATCACAAACAAGTAGCTAGAATTGATATCTAGGAACCTAAAGTAGCAGTAGTAGTAATAGTACTACTAGTAGCAGCAGCAGATATAACACTAAGTACTACATACTAAGCCTTATTTACATACTTTATATATATATTCACCAGTCTAATTGTTACAACAGTCCTGTAGGAAAGTACTGTTATAATCCCTAGTTTATAAATAAGAAGACTAAAGTATAGAGAGATTGAGTAATTTGCCCAAAGTCACACAGCTAGTAAGCAGCCAAGATTCAAAAACCTAGGTAGTCTGGTTTCAGAGCCTGTGATCTTAACCATTATGATAGGCTGCTTTTCAATAGTTAACTTATTAAAGCTAGTATTAACCACATTTTAACAAGTATGAGTAATAAAATCTTAGGTTGAAATGGGCCTTCAAGATCTCGTCTTTCTAATTCCTTTCCCAGTGCAGGAGTCTTTCTCCATCTCTGCTAGAAAAGTCTTTGGCCTGGCTTTAAAACCTAGTGATGGGGTTTTAGTGCAATCCTTACTTTGCAAGGCAGCTCGATCTATTTTCAAACACTCTAATCATTAGGCTGTTATCTCTTGCATTGAGCTGAAATTGATCTTCCTGTAACATCCGCCATTTTGTCTATACCAATGCTTTGGAGATACACACGGTAAGTGTAAACCCTCTTGGCCAAGACAGCCCTTCAAATACTTTTCCCCATCCCCCTACTTCCACTCTACTCTCACTACCAAGTCTTTAGAACAGAACACAGGTATCAAAATCAAAGCAAATAGAAAGTTGAAACTTTGTGTCAGACTTAAAGTAGTTTTTACTTAAAATATAAAATCTTTTTGTGTGACAAGTAGAGCAACTCCTAACTGCATATATGTACTATGACTATGTTTGCAAATGGGACAATTTGTCTTTCCCTGTGCATTAGCACCAGAGGTGGTAATTGCTGGCCTGTCAGATTTAATGCATTTTGCTGGGTTAGAACCGCAAGGGCTTTCCAGGGGACCAAGCTCTCTGCTGTAATCATTAAAACCTGCAGAACCCTGCCTGACTCTGGGGAGAAGCCCAGCACTGTTGGCCCTCATCCACCCTCACTGGAAGTGCTGCGTAAAACTAGGGCAGAGGAGACAACCACTGGCTTAGGATCAGTCCTCAGACCTGGCTTGGCACCATCCCTTTCTTTCCAGATCTTGCAGTGGCATCCCCAATCTCCTGGACATGTTTTGTATCTTGTCTGTTTCCTCATGCAACTTCATCCCAAATTCCAACTCATGCTCTCCATTCTTGCTAGGCAGGAATTTCTGGATATTGACCCCTGCCCTGACCCTGACTCTGAGTAGTCTTGTGTCCTGCTGGTCAATTTGAACTCTTGAATAACAAAAACTCCCAGGCCACTTTAAAGTCCTCTACTTTAGCCTGATGGCCCCTTCCCTGTATTTTCTGACCTTGACTCAGCTCTCTGTACAAATAGTAATCACACTCACCCCCTGAAGCAGAGAATCTGCATCAAATTCCATCAGGATATCTAACCACATCATTATATCTGTCAACTTCACCAGACTCCTGATCCCAATCCTCTTCTTCAAGAACCTGGCACTGACACAGTATAATTTCTTTTGAATCATGTTGTAATTTGATGTGCTTTTCGAAAGTTTATGGTGATGATTTTAGAGTGTTTGTTTTGTTGGGAAAGAGGAACAACATTGCTGTTGGCTTCAGTGGAGTTCTTCTGAGCCTATCTCAGGGTGATTTCAGAGCATTAAGAATTGAAAGTCTGAAGAGATAGGTGAAGATTAGAGCCACTGGTGGAAAATAATAAGATTGTGGAGACAATAATATCCAGGGTACCAGAGAAGGCAGGGAACTTCAATCATGTTTGGAACTATAGGTCCCACCCAAAGGGATGAGAGCACAGAGGGGAAGCCAGAAAAGGTACCTGCTTATGGGTTAAAGTCAGTTAAATTGAAACAATGGTATGGTAGTCATCATTACTTTCTTTTCAAATTGTGGTTAAAAAAACATAAAATTTACCATCTTAACCATTTTTAGTGTAAAGTTCAGTAATGTTAGGTATATTCATATTGTGCAATGGATGTTCAGAATATTTCATCCTGCAAAACTGAAACTCTGTACTCATTAATTAACTCCCCATTTCCTCCTGTCTCCCAGCCCCTGGCAACTACCATTTTTCTTTCTGTCTCAATGAATTTGACTACTCTACCTCATATAAGTGGAATCATACAGAATTTGTCTTTTTGTGACTGGCTTATTTCAGCTAGCATAATGTCCTCCTCAAGGTTCATCCATTCGCCATCATTTCTTGAACATGATTTTGTGCCAAGCACATGATCTTGTTTTATTCTCACCACAACCCTCTCTGGCAACTGTGTGTCTTTTTTTCCCCATTTTACAGATTAGGAATAAAGGACACACTCTGAGACTGGGCACCAAAGCAGAAGCAGAAGCAGTTAGACAATTGCTTGCAGAAGGATTATTGTGGTATTGGGAAATGCTATCAGCATTTATACCTCTAAGGAAGTGAAAGCAGCATAATGGTGCAGAGGAAAAACTGATCAACAACACACTTGGAATTAAGGCTACAGCAGGAGCCTACAGGGAAGTTCTGGAGTTGGTTTGGCCTTTCAGAGTTGTCCCCAGTAAATCAAATGGGTGGAGATTTTTTAATTCCTTCATCAGCCAGTCCTTGGCCATATGCCTCTCTCTCAGGGAGGGGGTGTAACTTTGTGTGAGGCTGTTCGCTGAGATCAGGTGCCAGTGAGGGCCCCAGCTGTGGGCCAGCAGCCAATCATGAAGCAGCTGGAGCCTGAGTGCAAATACCCTGAAGAGGGGGTTTAGCGTGGAGCAGCACAGTGTTCACTACAGATGCTGAAAGAGTAAATACATTACTTAAAGTCACACAAATGACATAAGGGACAGAGAAATGTTTATTTGACTTTGAAACTCATGTTCTTTCAACTACATTGGGCTTTCTCTCCAAAACAGGCCTAATATGCACACTGAAGTCAAGCTTGGCATCTATTCACGGTTAAAATGAAATCAAAATCCATGAACTATGTTTTCCAATGCATCCTTCATTATTTACCTATTCCTTATCATTCCTGCTGGAACCAACCTTTTCTTGTGGCCCTTGTTGTGAGGAGTGAAGCCATGTCATTGCAGTAGCCTTCTACTTGTGCTTCATGTATAAGGTCTCTCCTTCCTCCATCTGATTAGACAATTGCTGTCAACTAAATCTTTTAAGAACACTATTTTTTCCAATTTAATTTAGTAAGGCTCCTACTGTGTGCCAGGAGTGTCCTAGGTGTCAGATGGTCAAAGATAAGCCATGATCTCTGCCCCCAAGCTGTTTACAAACTTTGGAGAGAACACATCATTGTCACTACCAGCTCAGAGCCAATATATGCCAAGTAAGTTTGCCAGGCACTGTGCTAAGGATTTGACATACATTATCTCACTTAGTGCTAACAACTAGTTTCTGAAGTATCTCAGAGTAGTACCATATGAGTAGTATCATTTTCAGATACAGTAGCAGAGGCTTAGAGAGTTTAAGTGCCTTCCCAGTGGCTCTCAGTTGGGAAATGACATGGTCAGACCAGGCAGTCCAATGCCAACATCTGAGTTCTCAATCATCATGCTTAAAACTTTGACTCACCTCTGTCCTCAGGATCAAGTTCAAATACCTCCATTATCAATGCTTCTTCTTAGCTCCCTCTGTGCCCAAACAAGCAAAACAAATGCTCTCCCTGAAAAGAGGCAAGTCTCCAAATCTTGACACCTGCTGCTTCTGAACACTTTTTCTTGCTATTTGCCAAGTGCTGGAAGGACTCCTTCAATCCAGATGTGACCGCAGATCCAGCTCAAGTGGAGCCTCCTCCAGAGAACATTTGAACTAATTACCCAGAAATTAGCCTTTGACCAGACACTGTTCTGTTTCACATATCCTGGTTTTATTTCCTCATTTGGCCTGTAAGTTCCTTAAGAACTGGTTTTGGGGTTTTTTTTGTAATAAAAAATAAATCTTAGTTCTTTTTTCTTATTACCCCAAAATTGTCTGCTGTTGAAGCATTCTGAATTTTTAATATGAAAACTAATGCTGTATTGCTTCAAAAGTAAATCTAAGCTTGTAGATTCTTAAAAAGAAATACTGAAAGGACCTTATAATTAATATTCAGGCCAGGCTGGTGGCATGCACCTATAGTCTCAGCTACTCAGGAGGCTGAGGCAGGAGGATCACTTAAGCCCAGGAATTGGAGGTTACAGTGAGCTATAATTGCGCTACTGCACTCCAGCCTGGGAAACTGAGTGAGATACTATCTCAAATTATAATAATAATAATACCCAAAATAACTAATCTTATGAAAATTCAGTATTTAATGTATTACTGAGAGCTACCAGATCTCAACATTTTTAATCAAACTTTAGATTTTGAGATAATCGTAGATTCACATGGAGTTGTAAGAAGTAAGGCGTAGACTCCATGTACATTTTATCTAGTTTCCCACAGTAGTATACCTGGCAAAGCTAATCAATGTCACAACCAGGATTTTGACATTGCTATAGTCAATATACTGAACATTTAATCACTACAAGGATCCCTCCTGTTGCCCTTTCATGGCCATATCCATCTCCCTCCCTCCAACCCCTGTCTCCAGCAACTATTAATCTATTCTCCATTTCTATAATTTTGTCATTTCAATAATGTCATGTAAATGGAACCATATAGTATGTAATCTTTTGAGATTGACTTTTTTCAGTCACTATAATTCCCTAGAGATTTATCTAAATTATTTTTTATTTCAGCATATTACAGGGGTACAAATGTTTAGGTTACATATGTTGCCTTTGCCCCACCCAAGTCAGAGCTTCAAGCATGTCTATCCCCCAGATGGTTTGCACCACACCCATTAGGTGTGAATATACCAATCCCCTCCTCCCCCTCCCATATGCCTGACACCTGATAGATGTTACTATTATATGTGCACTTAAGTGTTGATCAGTTAATACCAAGTTAATGGTGAGTACATGTGGTGCTTGTTTTTCCATTCTCAGGATAATTCACTTAGTAGAATGGGTTCCAGCTCCATCCAGGACAATACAAGAGATGCTATATCACCGTTGTTTCTTATAGCTGAATAGTACTCCATGGTATACATATACCATATTTTATTGATCCACTCATAGACTGATGGGCACTTGAGTTGTTTCCACATCTTTACAACTGTGAATTGTGCTGCTATAAACATTCTAGTGCAGATGTCTTTTTTATAGAATGTCTTTTGTTCCTTTGGGTAGATGCCCAGTAATGGGATTGCTGGATCAAATGGTAGTTCTACTTGTAGCTCTTTGAAGTATCTCCATATTGCTTTCCACAGAGGTTGCACTAGTTTGCAGTCCCACCAGCAGTGTAGGAGTGTCCCTATCTCTCCTCATCCATGCCAACATTTATTGTTTTGCGACTTTGTGATAAAGGCCATTCTCACTGGAGTTAAGTGACATCTCATTGTGGTTTTAATTTGCATTTCCCTGATGATTAGAGATATTGAGCATTTTTTCATATATTTGTTGGTCATTAGTATGCAAAAATACTTGGTTCCTTTTTATTGTGAGGTAGTATTTTATGGTTTGAATATATCCTAGCTTATTTAATAATTCACTCCTTGAGGACATCTTCATTATTTCTAGTTTCGGACTATTATGCATAAAGCTACCAACAATCATGTACAGATTTTTGTGTGAACATAAGTTTTTATTTCTCTTGGATAAATACTCAGTAGTGCAATTGCTGGGTCGTATAGTAGTTGAATGTTTAATGTTAAAACTGCCAAACTTTTCCAGAGACTGTATTATTTTATATTAAACCAGTAATGTATGAGTGATTCAGTTTCTCTGCATCTTCACAGACATTTGGTGTTGTCATTATTTTTTACTTTTAGCCATTCTGATATGTGTGTAGGAATATCTCTTTGTGCTCTTAATTTACATTTCCCTAGTGACAAATGCTGTTGAACAACTTTTCATGTACTTGTTTGCCATCTGTATATCCTCTTCAGTGAAATGTCTGTTCATGTATTTGTCTATTTTCTAATTCAAAAGTATTTTTACAGTTCAGCTTTCATAGTTCTTTATATACCAGATACTATTCCTTTATTGTATATGTGGTTTCAAATATTTTCTCCCTTATCCTTTCATCTTCTTGAAAGAGTCTTTTAGAGAGCAATAATTTTCAATTTTGGTGAAGTTGAATTCACCAAGTTTTTTATGGATCTTGCTTTTGGTGTCAAGTCTAAGAATTCTTTGCCTAGCCCTGGATTCCAAAGATTTTCTTCTGTTTTATATGTTTTATAGCTTTATATTTTACTTTGAAGTCTCTGATCCACTTTTTATATAACATGAGGCTTAGGTTGAGGTTCATTTGTTTGCATATGAATGTTCAATTGTTCTAGCATCATTAGTTGAAATGGATGGTTTAATTATTGAAGTAAGTCAGACTTATCTCTCTCCTGGGCTTCAGACCCAGCTAGCTACCTTCCATGCCTCCCAGACACCACAACCTGAATGTCCCACAGACACTTCAGACTTAACATGTCCCAAACAAAGCGCATGATTGTCCTCCTCTTCTTCTAGTCCAGCCTTAACATTTTCCCCTTCCTAATTTGGCTTATCTTGTTAACACTACTTTTCATCCAATTGCCCAAGCCAAAAACTCAGGTATTATTTCTGAATCCACCCTTACCTTTAGATCTAGCATGATATATTGCCAAATTCTGTCTGCTTTATCCCCAAACTATCTCTTAAATTTATTCCCTTCTTTACATCTCCCCTGCCTCCAATATCTTTGCCTCAAATACTACACAGTCTTGTGATTTTTCTCCCTGATTTTGGTCTTGCTTCCTAATCCATTCTCCACAATGCAGCTATAGTAATCCTCCTAAAATGCAGATCCGATTAGGTAACTCTCCTTATTTTAAAGTCTTTCCATTGTTTCCTGCTGCCCTCAGGCAGAAACCCCAACAAGCTTTTTTTCATTTTTCAATCAGTCACTGGATTAAATCCCAGCCTTAGCAGCAGCACCTAACACAGTACCTGAATCACCATTAAGAATTTGTTGATTGACTAACAAGGTCTTAAATAATGGATGAAGTAAACTTCTCATTGTCAACATCATAGATTCAGTGTTTGAATCTATGTATTCACATATTCACATCTGCATTCCCCATGTGTCCAGGTGTGAAGGAGGTGAGGCCTGTCTCAAGACCTGCTGTCTTCGTTAGAGTTACCCCATCACAAGGACCTGGGTGCAATAAGTTTATTTAGGATGTGATTTTAAGAAACAGGAATAAGAGAATGAGAAGAATGAAACAACAAAGAAAGATAAGCTATTCTCTGGGACTTGTGAGAAGTGTACAAAATAAAATACATCTGAACATGGGTGGCTAGAGCCTGAAATATAGCAAGCCAGAGCATTTATCCACCTGCTCCTGTACCCATTAGTTGAGTGTCGCTGCAAAAACATTAATTTCCCTGTGGTTATGCTTCCCCTCCTGGGAGGTTCCCACAGCATTGGGGGAAAAAAAAACATCTAGAACAGAAAGCAGCAAGGTTCAGGGCTCTCTTTTGAGGTAGGATGCTGGCTACACAGAATGAATTAGGGAACTTGCACAGAACTGTCCACTGCTGCTGACACTGGAATCAGAGGTGGGCTGATGAGATGTGATGCCTGAACCAGAGGTATTTGCTACAAACCTCAAAGTGAGGCAGGGCAGCAGCAATGTCAGTCTTTTTTCTGGGTGTCAATATAATACAGGTTTATTTTTTTAATCCTCCATATATGAAAAATAATAATACAAGAATTCACAGCAGGATAGGCTTTGTGTCTTTGGAGTGGAATGGAGAATAAATGCATTAAATGTTATGGGAGTCTATCAGACAGTTTTAAAAATCTACATTAAGCCAACCATCAAAAGTGAATAATTCTGCTATATCAAAGCATTTGTATTCTTAACTCATGGGGTTACTAGAAAGATCAAATGAAATAATTATTATAAAGCACTTTGTGCAGTGTCTGGCACAAAGCAAGCATTCATAAGTGTTAATGTTTATACAATTATTATTATTGATTATCAGAATCCATCAGCTCCACATTAGCAAATAGTAGTAAGTGGTCTGTCAGCAAAAACATAGAAACATCCTCATTACACAAAACTCAGTGTTGCAGGGACAGCCATTAAAACAGGATCTAATTTTAGTCTTCCGAGAGACAGAAAATGCTAAATTCTCCGGAAATGTTGAATCCTTCCTTGGGCATGTAGCTTAATTTTCCAAAATTATATTGCATAATCTGTAAAATGAAAATGAAATTGTACTGCTGTTCATAAAATGCCCAGGAAAATCTTACGCACTATACAATGTAAATGAAAAAAATGTTATTTTTCCATAGGGCATAATTAGAAATAAAGAAGCAAGGTCAGTCAGAAAGTTTTGAGCTATAAAGGAAGAAAGGAACAAAATTTTCCCCCAGTTATTTTATGGCTGCCAGGTTGAACTCATACTTATCCAATGAGCCCCAAAATGGAATACCGTTCTGCACCAACTGTACTGATGATAGTGATTCAGGGAGTAAATGATAAGATTCCATCCTTCTAAAGTGCTTTTAGAATTGGATTCTAGTACGTTTCATTTTGCTGTTGGCCAATCACAAAAGAGACTACAATAGAGAAAAGTGAAGACATCATGCTGCATAGAGAAGGAAGAGAGACCCCCTAATTTGGAGATATGGATGGAGAAAAGAAGCAGTTATGCTGTAGCATAAGGGAAACATTAAATAAAGCAATAAGAGAAGAGAAAATGGCTTCGAATCAATTTTCTTCAGAAAAAGAATCAGAGAGAGAAAGAGACTAAAACTGCAAAAAATTTACAAAAGGACATTGAAGGGAAAACATAATGATTGTTTCAGAGATTAAAAGCAAACAGTTAAAATGGAAATGAAAAGCTTCTAAGAGGAATGAGTGAGTAGCAAACTTAATTTCATTATCTTTACCAAGACACAATTGGAGTCCCTAAAAATTTTGAGATCCTCTCTCAACTCCAGACTTAGCCTTCTACTTACTTTTTTCCTCCTTTTTTTTTTTTTTGAGGAGTGGGTTATCTTTAAGAATAAGAGAAATAGCCTTCTGCCCAGTAGTATTCTCCTAATCCCCTTCCAGTGAGTTTCTCAGGGGTTCAAAGCTACATTCCGGGGTCTTAGAGGCACTATTTTTCTCCCTTCCTCTGTGCATATCTTTCTACTCCTCTGCCTGCATAGTTTTTGTTATCAGTGGTACATAGCCTGAGAAATTCAGGACCTGTGCCAGCTCTCTAAGTAATATGATTAACATCTAAAGAAACACAAGAAGCCAATGACTTGGCCCCTTGCAATTTAAAATCATATTTAAAATGCCTTTTGGTCATAGGCATTTCAAAAAAAAGAGTCTCTTGTAAATCGCTTCCAGGAATCTTTCTGTGTTCAAAACTCGGCTTCGAGTTTTCTGCTTCTTAACAGAGTACCTGCCAATAACTAGTGACTGTGGGAGAGTTTGAAAACATAAGTTGGTGTACAAATGCTAAATATTAATAATAGCAACTCCCTGCACAACTGGGCAGCATTTCTATTGAATGGCTTTTGTTTCCCCTGGATTCTCCCACTCTGAAAGGAAATCGATTTGAGTTCCTTTTTAATTGGTTTAGACCCAGACAAGTAATATGGGTGACCTCATTCACCCGTGTGTGTCACTGCTATCTCCAATACAACAGAGGAGATGACCAAGACAATAAGCTCTCCAGCCAGGAGGTCAGGAATATTTTGGTGTCATAGCAGACAATTATTGGAGGAAACTCGATGTTAGAAAATATAAGATGCCTTCTTCTAAATAGAGTAAAAGGGACAGCTGCCCAAGCCTTCATTTTAAATAGGGAGCCAATAATACAAACCTTTTAATAGGATTTTAAAAAGAAAAGGCATAGAAGGTAACTATTAGGGTCTGTCAACAACTAACACCCCTTCAAATGATCAAATCCCAGGTGGTCAGCAGCTTAGCTGAAACATCCAAGTACCTTTTCCTAACACAGAATCACCTTTGAAGACCCAGCTCCTACAAATGATCCCCAGTAGCTCTGGTCAGTGCTTCTTTTCACAAATGGAGCTTGTTAAAAATGTTCAGTGGACAAATGTGGCTTTGAGTTTTCAACTAAATCTTTCTATTAAAAAAGGGGACTTAAATGGGCATACTTTACAGTCTTAAATGCACACACGTTATTGAAATATTCTCAAGCCTGAGGGATTGGTTCAAATTAAATAGAATACTCATGTAAATGTTCTCTTTTCCTAATATTAGCAACAGGGAATGGAAAATCGGAAGAGGTAGGGTATGCTGGATATGGGTCAACTTAAGTTTGCAGAAAGCCTCATGGCAGGAAATATAAACTAATGTGTATCGATGACCTTATGGCAGCTGCTATCTAGTATTCTATATCTATTATTTCTCCATGATGAGATTGCAGAAAATCTTCAGGGAATTAATGCAGCAGTTGGTAAAGTCATTCTACTATAATGGGAATAATTCTGCCCTCTCCTACCTTTTTATGAAGTGTATTTATTTTTATTTCAGAATATTACAGGGGTACAAACGCTTTGGTTACATAAATTGCCTTTGCACGGCCCAAGTCAGAGCTACAAACGTGTTCATCCCCCAAACAGCACACACCACACCTGTTAGGTGTGAATTGCCCATCCCCTCCTCCCCCACTCCTACCTGCCCGACACCCGATGAAGCATCTTTAGATTTAAGGAGATGGCATGCTCTGTAGTTCTTGAACAATTTATGTCTAGCTTTTAATAGTTATTGTGATTAGCTCATTTGTAACAATTTTTAGACTCAATGCTAATTTTCTTTTAATGTTCCTGTAGTTTCCCCTTTATTATAAAGGATATTAGGTTGGACTCTTAGCTGTAAGTGACAGAAAACTCAACTCAGGTTAGTTAAGAAAAAAAGCAGGGTGGTGGCAGTGGTGGTTTTCAGGCAGCCTTACTGCCTTACTACCTGCCATTCTCTTAGCATCCTCAACATCCCCAGCAGAAAAGGGAGAGCTACTCTGACCCAAGAGTTTAAAGACTGTATGGGCTTGACTCTCAAATTAGGTCCTGTGTCATCTAGGCTAAGGGGACGGAATGTTCTAATTGATTGATTGATGTTACCGGTTGGGTCCTCCAGGAAGCAGATGCCAGGACAGATTTATTGAAGAATAACATCTGTGAATAAAAGGGAGAGAAAGCAGGATTGATTGCTTGATTAATTGATTAATTGAGGGATCCATTAGATCACAAAGCAGATCTTACAGACGCTGTGCTAGACCAGAGCAAAGACTGCCAATTAGAAGAGTCCTGAATTTGGCAGATCTGAGGATAGTCTGTATATAAGGGGGACTGTTAACTTTTCCTTCCTCACTAGTGAGAGTCATAGAATGGGACTCAGCTCTTACCTCAAACATCAATATCTGTATATATGAAGTAGAGGATGAAGGTTTATTATAGACCAGTGGTTCTCAATCAAGAGTAGTTTTGTCCCCCAGGGTATATGATGATTTCTGGAGACATTTTTGGTTGTCACAATTCAGGAGGGATTGCTACTGGTGTCTGGTGGGTAGAAGTCAGGGATGCTGCTAGACATCCTCTAATGCACAGGATTGATAGCACAACAAAGAATTGTCCGGGCCAAAATGTCAATAGTGCCAAAGTTGAGAAACCCTGCTCTATAGCTAAAGATACATATCTTATGCGCATATATGTACTAAAAGTGGCCATGAAAACCTTTTGTCTTTAATAAATTCTCGATAATGAGATTTTGTCCTTATTTGCAACTATCAATATTTGTTATTGAGATTTTATCCAATTCATTTCACTTTTCAACAGAAAGGCTAGATTGAATTAGTGAAATATCTAAATACTGGATATTTAAAAAATTCTATTTTTTAAGACCAATATTAATTTCAATTAACTTAAATACTCCTATATTTAAAGTCCTCAAAGACTGCTTTGGTGAACAGATAAGAATCATCTATGTTTAGCATATATATTGCCTTATGAAGGTATTATTTCAAAAGTAATAGTTTGTTTCCGATGTTTAAATATCTCTAGACAGTGTATTTGGTTACTCTGGAAGTTTACTCTACTGTATTGTTTCTTAATCATATATTACAAAATCACATGTTAGTGCCAGCTCAGATTGAAATACATGTTGAGTATCCTTTACCTGAAATGCTTGGGATGAGAAGTGTTTTAGATTTCATACTGTTCTGGATTTTGAAATATTTGCATATACATAGTGAGATATCTTGGGGATGGGACCCAAGTCTAAACATGAAATCCATTTATGTTTCATATACACCTTATACAAAGAGCCTAGAGATAATTTTATATAATATTTTTTTATTTCAATAGATTTAGGGGGTACAAGTGTTTTTTCTTACATGGATGAATTGTATAATGCTCAAGTCAGGGCTTAATATTTTTTAATAATTTTGTGCATGAAACAAAGCTTTGACCATGTTTTAATTGTCATCCATCACATAAGGTCAAGTGTGGAATTTTCCACTTGTGATATCATGTCAGTGTTCAAAAAGTTTCAGATTTTAGAGTATTTCAGATTTCATATTTTCAGATTAGGGATGCTCAACCTGTATTAAAAGTTCAAAATTAGAGTTAAATCAGTGAAAATTTATTGCAATGTGCCTTCATATGCAAGAACATATTTTTCTTTCTGGGACTTCTACTAAAAAATAACACAACAAAAGCAAACTTTTAGCACTATACATTTGAACCATCCAACAGATGCTTTAGCCTTCAGGGAATTTAGCTCCAGAACCGCTGCTAGGAAAATAAAAAGACTGGTTAATGCCTGAAGGGATAAAAAGATCAGCTAACCAAAAAAAATTTTTTTCTCCAAGATGTGAAATGTGTGTTCAATCCTAGATCAAGGACTAGATGTTCAAAGTTCTATGTATGAGGTTTATATTACTTTGGAAAAGTCTAGAAAAAAGTTTGATATCAGTGCACTGAAATCATTTTCAAACAGGAGCTGTAGTGATACCAGCTCTTTACTCATGCAAAATCCAATTTTTATCTAAACACAAAATCATTCAGTGTTTTCATATCTAACTATCTATATTCACATAACCATAAAAAAATCAATTATGATACAGTGAAGAAAAGACAAGAAAACAAACCATTTTAATCACTATACAGGGTGTCCCAAAACTCACCATATATAGGGAAAATGGAAATAAATATAAAAATATTAAAAACATAAAATATAATATAATATAAAATATGAGTTTGTTCATTTTTCTGATGTATGGAGACTTTTGGAACACCCTGTATTTTGAAAGCTCTTTGCAAACAAGTGTGAGATGATTAAAAGATGGGAGGAGAGGGGTGGGGGTTAAACCCACAGCTAATGGAGACGGGGAGCACTGTATGGGGGAAGAACACACTTGTAGCCCTGGCTTGAGCGAAGAAAATGCATTTCATGTAACCAAAATGTTTGTACCTCCATAATATCCTGAATTAAAAAATAAAATAAAATAAAATAAAAGATAGGAGGAGAATAATGAATTATTCCTTACTAAAATAAAGGGAAAAATCAACAGGATAAATGATACTGTTTGAAATCTCAGGAATATCCAATACATTAAAATTAAGCTACCAATGGCATGCAAAATACCTGTTCAAAAAATACTCCTCAATGGACATGAGATGCCAAGCTGCTGATACTCTGGGTCTGACCTAGGACAGTGATGTTCTGTGTCACCTCCTTTCTGAAGCTTCCTGGGTTGCTCCTAACCTCACTGCTTTCTCACTTCTGGAAATTCATATTGCTCTTATTGGTCAGTAACACAGAGACTAACATTTAAAGAACTTCTAATTTGTCCCAGGTTCAATAACCTCCCCACAAGGCACAAGGTTCTTGGGAACAGGTATTTCTCATGTTCATCTTTGCTATCCTCTACAAGATGAAGACACTGTACAGTGTATACAAGCAGCACTTAATAATGCTTGTGGAATCAGTGATTCTTTTTTTTTGTGTGATGATATTGTTCCTTGATTTTCTTTTTTTTTCTTTTTTTTTTTATTTCAGCTTATGGAATCAGTGATTCTTGAGCCAACCTTTCATACTCTCCAGACTTAAGTCTTGGTAAATGATACAAATCACCTGGGCCAGCTGGCCAGCTCAAGTATTTACTTTTAAAAAGGCAAGGTAGATATGGAATTTGTCCTGGAGATATGTCTGCCAAAGTCACCCTCTCCGACACCCACCTTTTAATGCAACTAAATAACAGCTACCATTTACTCAGTGCTCACCTTGTAACAGATGCTCTTAAATAAATGCCTTAGCTCATTTTTAGTAAAATATACTATTTCCGCCCCAGCTCTAGTAGAGATCTTGCTAACCATCAGAATGAATGAACTGAAGTGTTTTGAGGACAATTCACTGCCATTCCTCTCATAATTTCCCCATCATTTCATCCAGTCTTTGTACAGCCATTCATAATATATTGCTTTGGCTATCATATCAAACTATGCCCAACAAACCAGTGCTTCCTCCCAATTTTTATACATCTCCTCCTCACCTAGTGTGAAGTCCGAGGCTTTCTTGACTCCTCCTTCTTTCTGATACCCCTACATTTAACCCATCACATCCTGCCATGTCATTTCTCATCTTTTGCTTTTAGCAGCTTATCCTTGATTCACTTTCTCCATGCTTCCATTCATGCTAAAACTAAGACTCTGACCATGTTGTTTTCTTCTTAAATCTTATTTATTTGTATTGATATATAAAAGTTATACATATTTTCCTATTTAAAAAATTAATGAAAATATTAGTAGTCGTTGCCACCAGGGTGGAGAGCAAGACAGCTAGAGGGACATGGTGAAAGGCGGACTCACTTTTTAAAGATTTTCTTCTTGAATTTTATTATCATGTGAATGCATTAAAAAGAAATAAAATTAAATTTTAAAAATAATTATTTTAAAAATATTTGAATGCCTTCCCATGAACAACTAAATGAAGTCTCTACTCCTAAACCTGACAGTCAAGTACTGCTCTAGTTTGACTCCAAGGTATGTCTCCAGCCTTATATTATTCAGTTCTTTCTGTGTTTATCCTCCACATCCAGGCCTTTACTAGTGCCAGAAACAATTGCTCATTCTTCTTTTACCACCCAGAATGTTTCTTTTGTTTTTGCCCATCAAAGGCTTGCCCAACTTTGAAGGCCCAGCTTCAAAACAACCTCCTTCATTAATTTGATGCAGATACTCTGTAACCCCATAGCTATTTAAGCTTCTTCTAGCACTTTTCAATTACCAGGAAATTAAAGAAGTACCTATTGAGTGCCAGGAAGTGTTCTCTCCAACTGTGCATTTTGCATCATCTCATTCTCTGTATATCTATTTCCTCATCTGTAAAGCGGTCATAATAGTAGCATTTTCCCCATGGGGGTGTTCACTTTTTCAAATATTTGGCTGGATACCTACTATGAGACAGGCAGCGACCTGGGTCCTGGGGCTATAGCAGTGAATGAAATAAACCAAGTCCTGCCCTCATCGAGTTGACCTTCTGATAGGAATGGCTTAAATGAAATGTACCTATCTATAAAGCTCTTAAAACAGCACTTGGAACATAGTGAATGCTCTCTAAATGTCTGCTGTTATTACTTTTGTCACAGTTGGTGGTGTTGTTACTTGGTATATTTGGTATTTCTATTAAAAGATAAGGAAACTAAAATTCATAGACTATTAGATAAGATGCTGAAGGTCAAATAGCTAGCAAGGGATTCCAACTCAGGTCTTCCTGACTCATAAAACTGGTGGTCTTTTCACTATATTGGTGGCTCCAGAACTAGACTATACATCAGAACCATCCATGGAGCTTTAAAGAAAGTTCGGATTCTCAAATCCCAGCCCCAAATGAACTAAGTCAGAAAGTATAGAGATGAGTTAAGAAACTCTATTTTTGAAATAGTTCCTAGATAGTTGTGATGCACTGTCAAATCAAGGAATGTCGGCACTGTGTTAGAATCTCTTCCATGCCACATTATTATGCTTCTTTGTAAATATCTAATCCATAAATTCACTAAAGATAGGTTCCTTGTTTTCTTATTTTTTTCTGTTTCCTCTCCTAGCAAAGTGCCTTTTAAACACTCAATAAGTATTTGAGTAATTAATTGCTTAATTATTTAATTAAAGTTGCTCTTAAAAAGCAAATACTCACAGCTGTGATACTAAAAGCCTGTTATGAGCTATCATTGATCTTCCTGGGGATATTTATTAATCAGCTAAGAACCAGTAGTTGGGAAGGAAAGGCTAAACATCTGGGAATGGAACTGAGAAGGCCCTCAAACCAAATGTTAGCCACGTCATTGCACAGCCTAGGGCCCCAACCTTACCTCGCCTACACTTCATCGACAACTTCAGGTAAAATGCAGAAAATATATTGCTAAAAATCAAGAGACTCCTTCCCCCACTTATTTCTTTCAAGTTGACATATGTGTCTCTTTTGGAAAATAGGGGGAGAATCTCTGTTTTAAAGACAGAAAAAGAAGTCCTTTATTCTTGTCACACCACCAACACGGAGTTCACTGCTATATGTTAAGATTATAAAGCAAGATCCCCAAATGCAGTGACTGATTATTCACAGTACACATATTAAGTCAAGAAGCTTATTTTTTCTCTCTTTGCTAAGGCACAAAGCCTGGGGCTATATGCATTTTTATTACACTGTACTGTCTTGGTTTCACTTGAGGATTAAAAAGAGAGTCAAGGTACAGTGCACGTATCCAGATGGATTTTAGGATTTCTTGCTTTAGTGAAAGGAAGAATCTCATAAAGTACCACAGATTATTGCTCAGGGAAGTGTACCTACTTCTGTGATGACCTAGAAATTCAATCTTTTGTCTCTCTTACAAAAGATCACATTGTATTTTGGATTTTTTTTTCTCTGTAGTTTTCTGCACTGTGTAAAGCCACATTTAAAAAAATAGCTTTAGTTTAGATTTGAAGTAAAAATGTCTAAAGTAGTTTAGGGAAGTCTTATGACTATTTGGGGAGCTTACAAACAGCCTTGGGGGTGGGGTGAGGTAGGGTGAAGGAGGAGAGAGGCAGGGGGAGAGGAGAGGAGGGCTAGGTCAGAGGAGTGTGAAGAAGGCAGAGGGAGAGAGATGGTGAAGACTGAGGGTGAGTCCACTGCAGTTTCAACTCCAGTTCTGATACATCTGTGCTGCCGAGAGACAATAGAAGTGCATTGCCCCATTGCCTTTCCTTTACTAAGGAAGCAAGAAGCGTACTTATTTATATAACTTGTACCTTATCTTCTGGTAGGTAAAGAAGAGAGAAGGACTGAAAGTTATAGGATTTAGAAGTACAGTGGATGAGATCTTCCGGTTTATTGATTTGTAAAAAATGGGCTGATACTGGTTTGGCAGCTCTGCATCAGTGAGAGAAAAGAAAGGCACTTTTCAGCCAGTGGCTTGAGGAGGAGAGCTGGGAGCTGGAAACAGGGGCTCCTGGCAGACAAGCTTCTTTGATGGGCGGTCAAATTGACTGTGAAGGGAGTCAAGGTCAGGAAGCTTTGGAAATGCTGAGAGGATGGTGTGGGATTTAATGAGCAAGCCTTGATTTCCTTGGTTAAGGGTTTGTTGCATGCATACTTCAGCAAATTCTCCCTCCCAACCTTCATTAAAAAGGTGTTTAGTAGAACACTGAAACTGAAAATCTATGAGTGTATTATGACCCAAAATATAAGCGTTTCACCACTGAGACAAAAATGTTTGATTTCTGATGCTTTATCTTT
Source organism: Cheirogaleus medius (assembly GCA_008086735.1). Taxonomy (NCBI): domain Eukaryota; kingdom Metazoa; phylum Chordata; class Mammalia; order Primates; family Cheirogaleidae; genus Cheirogaleus; species Cheirogaleus medius. Next base: position 17,480,936 of record VBSM01001483.1, read on the forward strand.
CTTAATTTATCTTCAAGATTTCAGCCTGCTTCAGTCATCTTTTAGTATGAATTTGCTAACTGCTATATATACTGTGGGTTTTTTTCCAGATGATACCAGTTCTATTTCATCTCATTGATAATTATTTCAAATTGCCACTTCTGTTCTTTGGGAATACTCCTGTGTTCTAATACCAGAAGGCATAATTATGTAATTACCATGTGAACATTATGCTACTTACGGGCCAAAATGCCCCTAGAAAGGAATGCTCCAATGGCCTCAGGAAATTTCTGTGAGAATGATATCTTCCAAATGTGGAATAAATAAAGCTTAAGAATAAATAGCTAAAGCTGGAATGTAAATGATTTAATGTAATGATGCTGCAAGGTGAGAGCCACTTGACTTTAGTTCCTGTTGGAAAGCTTTTAAAAGGGAACCTGTTTTTTAAGATAAAATCTGCATGGAGTTACATCATCCAAGTAGAATAATTCAACTTTTGTCTTATCTCTTTGAGACTCCCTCTAAAAAACAGAAGAAATGTTTCCTATGATCTCTTCCCTTCCTGTCACAATTTTCATAACAGTCTGTAGATGTGATTAAGACTAAACATTTTGACAAATGAAGCAGGATAGGAGGTTGATTGCTGCTTTTCTAAATTAAAATTAATGATACCCTTAAGGTACTTGGGTCTATGAAGTTGACTTAATGTTGACATAACCTAACTCCATTATCACAGAATGAGGAAGTTGCATGAACATGAAAACCAATAAACAAACGTCCAATGTGCATTTTAGAAATCAGTGAGGTGAAAGTTTAAAGGCTTCACAATGGACAAAGGACTTGCTGTTTGTTCTCTCTTGCTTTCCAGTTGATGGAAAAGTCAGAATTAGAGGAATAATGTTCCAGGAGAAGTGTTGAGCTGGCAGTAGGCTAGGGGTCCTGTTCACACCATGCCTCACCTGTCTTGCAGGGATGCACAGCCACTTTGTTTGAGGCACTGTCTGCCTCAGCAGAGTCTGTGCCCTCTTCTGGTAGGTTGAATAGAATATAACGGAGGGGAAAGGGTGGAGATGAAATGAAAGGGAAAAGAGAGAATAAGAAAAGGAGTCAAAGATTAGGAAAGGAGTCAGCACAGAAATGTAAAATGGAAGGAGAAAAAAGCTACTAGAGAGGAACTTAAAATGGCAGATTAATGATGGTCTCAGATGTGTGATTTAGTATCCACGCCATAAATCACACAAATTCAACTAATAATTATGTTCTTGCTGTTAGCACTGGTTGCTTTTCTGTGATCTATCCTGAAGTCAAATGCAAGAAATTCTGTTTAACTCCTAAGTGTCCTAATGTCAAGAAAACACATAAATAAATGCAAAGAAAAGATAATTCAATCTTTATGTTCAACAAGCCCAGGTTGTTTTGCCACAGAGCTGTACCTATCACAAACCCTCATTCCAGCACTTATTTCTGACCATTTTTTTCAGCCACAACTCAAAAAGAAATCAAAATTAGAAGAATAATGGATTTTAACTGAAAAGGATTACAATTAGTTAAAAGAGTTTTAAGTGAAACTGTAATAAATCTCAGGAGTGTTTCCAGGATAATGTTTGGGCATGTATTTATGAGTGTTACATGTATGGATTTGTGAGTAAGAATAAATTATGATGGCCCTCCCCCAACACAGATACATGCACACAGAAAACTGTACAACTGCAAAATTCAGGACAAATACTCACGAGTAGACTATAGAGTCATTTGTGTGCATATATGTGGTTTATTCACTAGCATCACAGCACAAAAAGAGTTTTGTTTTCCTTCTGTTTGTTTTTGTTTTTGCTTTCGTGTAGGTGTGAAGTCTGGTTCTTGCATGTCCATGGATATTTATCAAGGGTCTAGATAAAAATCAAAATATATGTGCCTAGTCACATCTTTCCCCTAGATTGAAGTAAACATCATTTATATATATAGTATTAGTAAGACTTAAGCTTGGACACTAGGAAGAAACCACGTTATCTAGCAATGTATTTCTACATTGCTTAAAAGTGCAGTCATTAACTGGAGGGTCAAAAGAAAAAGTGGAAACCTTTGAGAATATAAAACAAAGTTAAGTAACCAGCATTTACATTTAGATAAATTCATTTGAAATCATTTCGAAGAGCCACAATGTTATCTGTCCTTTTTCTTTCTTTTTATCTTCTGGCTTATTCAAAGCAATTTTGAAGAAAAAATGAAATATAGATATCCTTCAAAATACACAGAGGAATGGATTGAGCTTTGGGAAACAGTCACAGCTTGGAATTAAGAGTGTGTTATCATTAATTTAGTTGGATGTCTTGGCGCTCATTCATTATCCCCAAAACTGCACTTTCAGGTTTACCATAGTCATACTTAGCACAGTGCCTAACAGATAACAGGAACTCAAAAAGTCTTTCATTCATTCATTTATCAAATATTTATTGAGCATCTCCTATGTACTAGGCACTGTAATAAATTGTGAACAAGACAGATAAGGTTTCTGTCTTTGGGGATAAGTAGCTTGCATTCTAGTAAATGCCCTTTGAATGAACGTAGAGACATTTCTTACTGGAGCAAAGGAAAGGAGGTCTCTGCAAACAATGCATTGTCTATAGAACTCATCTGAAATGAGAAGGCAAAGGAGAATGATATATAGTCCTCATAGCTCTCAAATATGATTGTTTAAAAATTATAATAAAACAAATATGGAGGAGATTTAGGCTTTTGGTTTGTGTTAAAAATTATTGATTAAAAATTTTTAACCTAGTATTATAGGCAAAAGGAATCTAAATGGCATTTTTTCTTTTTTTACTTTGATCATCAAAAATGCAAGGAAGGAAGGGAGGGAGGAAGGGAAGGAGGGAGGGATGTTTTTTTAAAAGCTTATGTTAGGGATCTTGAAAAAGAAATTATTTAAAACATACTTGTTATGCTGAAGATCCATGCATAAACTGTATATTAATTCATTCACCAAATATTAATTTAGCACCTGCTACATGGCAGTTACTGTGCTAGTCACTGAAGATATAGTAGAGAAAGAAAGATGCGTGCCAATCCTCATGAAGCATATAAAAAAAAAGACCTTTTTTTCTCCTAACATACTGAAGAATTGCTGAAAACTAGATTATGAGTACTCATGGACCAGATGGTAGTTTTCTGCCCATCTGGGATAGTTCTAAAGAATAGACCCTTATGTATCAATCAAGGTTTCTTCTAGTTCTAAGCTTTCATGATCTATGATCTAATGGTTGAAACAGAATGTATGCTTCCAAAAAGATGTTATACTTGTATTACTTTTTATAAAAGGAAACAAAGTTATGGCCTATTAATTCAGAGCAAATTGAGTTTCTTCTGTCTCTTTAAATAATTCTATTTAAACTGTTTTCACCCTTCCTTCTCAGCTCACCTTCCAAAGCTCACTCATAACCCCTTTACTCTCACTTCCCTTTCCTTCCTTTAATGACTGAGACAAATTGTTTATCTCTAACTGGAGAAACATGATACCTTCAGTTAAAGGTTTCTCTGTGAATACAAATTCATCATGTTCCAAATGAATTCATACACACATATGCCATCCCTCCTTTTTCTGATTTTCTATTTCCATCAGCAATATCCTCCTTCTCCCAGTCTTCCATACTTGAAATCTAGGAGTTTATTTGCTTCTTCAAAAATTACTCTTCAACACCAAAGTGGGTTATTCTTCCTTTTTTCAAAATACCTCCTAATGCATACCTTCTTTTATATTCCAGATAATATGATCTTAATTCCAATGCATATCACCCGAAGTCTAGTCAATTGAAATAGCCTCTAATTGATCTCACCCTGAGGATCCCTACTGAATCTGCTTTACCCCATACTGACAAACTAATCTTCCTTCACCCAACTTTCCTCTAAATTAGTGAGTCACTTCACAGAAATCTTCGGTGGTTCTCTTTGCCTATAGGGTAAATCTTGATCCTTAGAGCCTGAAATGCCTTACTTTGCACCATCTGCTTTCAACATGCCTAGCTAATTGTATCTCACTGTCGTCTTCATCACCAGTGTTCCACTGCCTCAAGCCTTCTCTCAGCTTGTCACTATTCTTTTACCTCTAACCCTTTATGCTTCCAAAGATCAGGGCCTATAGCATTTATTTCTTGCATATCCCTTTCAGTATTAATAATACTTACAAACTGAACAAATAACCAAGGAAAGAACTATTAAATAATTGTGCCAAAATGCAAGGTACTGGTGTATAATTTCTGGCTTTTGTTTCATGGTCTGTATATACTATGGTATATTGGTTAAAAACACAGCCAGTTAGAAAGGTCTAATGCATGGAGGCTACTGTTTGAAAACTTTGTCAGAATTCATTTCTTAGCGTAATTGCTCACAGAATAAAGTGTTTTGTTCCTGAGTAGGTATAGTTTGTGAAGGCCTTGGTTGCTTTCAAGTTTTTCTCTTTCTTAAAATTATTTATTTATTTAGTCAATTGTGCATTCAATCCACATAATATGTTTCTCCAATGATAATTTATGAAACAAAATATTTTATGCTAATTTTTTTAGTTATTTTAAGACTATTTCCTGACTATTTCATTTCATTGCATGATGTTTTTTAAATTTCAATCTCATTCTCATGCATTTTCTTAAGTTTGAGTTATAGGGATAGGATTCGCTTTGATCTCATTTTAAATTCTTGACAATATTGGGTGTACCTTGGAAACTACCACTGTGGTCCTCCTTTTATAAGGAGGAAACAACCTTCAGAGATTAGGGGCCTATAATGGACTTTGATGCTGCATCTGCATGGGCCCTATGAAGCTACTAACATAATTACCAGAGGATGTGGCCTGTGGCACAGTCACTCCCTCACTGTCTACGTGTTCCCCTTGGGATTTCTTTCTCAGTATGTGAAAAAATTTCTAATCAGTGTCCACTCTCATATGGCATCTTCTCCACCCCCAAACTTTCACATTCATCTCTTGATTAATTTGTTCATGAAATGACCCATTCTAAATTTAGAAATAATTACATACTCCAAATATTCATTTGCATGTGTTTTTCCACAACCTTTTCTATAATCTAATGGTATCATATTGTTCATGACCAGGAATTGACATTGCATTGGGTCATAAAATATATTGACAATTAACATTTCATTGCTATGTATACTACATTTGGTCTGTATTCAGTAAATTAATTGATTAAAAATAAAGAAATTAAAAAGCCAATTGCTTAATAAATATTTATAAAATACCTTTTTTTTCCACTTTAATCTCCAAGATAGCAATTAAGAGCAAGAGCCAAACTGAATGAATTTGAATCCTGGCTCTGCCAGTTTACTAACTACTAAAGCTTAGGCAAGTTTTTCTTTTTAACCTCTTGTGCCTCATTAATGAAGTGGGGGTATAATATTAATTCCTATCACAGAGTTATTGTGAAGCTGAAATAAATTAATTCATACTGTCATGCATATAGTGCTTAATAAATATTAGCCATTTTGTACTGTATTTGGTGCCTTACACCAAATAGGTGCAAGGTATAGGTATTATAACCTATACCTCTCCATTTATTAACATACTAGCAACAATAACAGTGGCTCCTAAGTCATATTATTGTCTGCATTTTACTGATAAAGAAAGTTAAGGATAATTTACCCAGGGACATTGTATTAGTCAAGGTTCTCCAGAGAAATAGAACCAATAGTTAGATAGATAGATAGATAGATAGATTTGTGTATTTATTTGTTTATTATAAGGTGTCATTATAAGGTATTAATAGCTCATGCAATTTTGGAGGCTAAGACGTCTCATGATCTGCTGTCTGCAAGCTGGAGACCCAGAAAAGCTAATTATGTAATTCCAGTGTAAATCTGAAGGCCTAAGAATCAGGGTTACTGATGATGTAAATCCCAGTCCAAGGGCAGGAGAAGACCAATGTTCCAGCTCAAGCAGGCATGCAAGACAAAAAGGAACATGCCTCTTTGTTCTGTCCTCAACTGATTGGATAATGCCCGCCCACGTTGAGGAGGGCAGTCTACTTTACTGAATCCACTGATTCAAATACTAGTCTCATCTGAAAAACATCCTCGCAGACAAACCCAGAAATAATATTTAATCTGGGCACCCCATGGCACAGTCAAGGTGACACAGAATTAATCACCATAGACATGCAGTCAGTGTCAGAGGGTATTATTGTTTGTTCCCCATCTCTCTCTCACTCTCTCTCTCATACACACACACACACACACACACACACACACTACATTTACTCATTTATCCATTTGTTTGGTCAACTAGTCATTAAACAAATATTTGCTACCACTAAACCCTGGATATAGGGTTGCACTATAGATGCTATGTACAGGGTTTAGTGCATCCTAAGGAGTGGGGGGGATGCAGGGAGAGAGAGATAAGCAAGGAATGACTCCTGCTATCTAGAAGTTTATAATCTTGCAAGAGATACTCATGTCCATATAACTAAAATGGATGATATAATAAAAGTGCTCCAAATATAAACCATGTGCTATGATAATGCTGAATGGGCCATTAATAAGCACTAACCTGGAGCTGGGAGAAAAGGGAAGTAAGAGCATTCCAGAGAGAAGGAGCAATATGAAGAAATCACACACTAGTTATATTGGATGGAATAGCGCAGGACAGGCAGGTAGTTTGGTGGGCTTAACAGGTAGAGATTGGCTGGGAGTGCAGGGTCATAACGCTAGGAAGGTAGGTTTGGTATGTTCCTTGTAATTTTTTGTGCATAACAATGAAGCAAATTCTGCATTTTGGGGGATCCCACTTGGTTATACAAATATTTGGTCCAAGCAAAGATAGGCAAGGCTAAGGGAGAGAGTGAAAAAAGATTATTCTGTATATACACTAGGCACTTAATTTGTAGTGGAAGGCCAGAGTTGGCTTTAGACTGGACTACCTGAGCCACTTTTCTGATGAGATTAAGGTCTATTTTACCTCTTGGGACTTCTCCACACAATAGGAGCTAACCCCCATGTGTTCTGGTGGCTCTGGGCAAGCTCTGAGTTTAGCATGGACTGTTCACAAGCAAATCAAGATTCAGAACTAGAGAGCTAAGATGCCTGGGGCTGCCACTAATATCAGACTGGAAAATGCCAGATGACAAAGTATACCATTTCACCCATAAAATTCTTCCTTTTGTTCACACCAAGAATGGAATTCACTAAGTTGACAGGACACTGTGTCAATATATTATAGAAAAATCTAATAGAAAAAAAATGGCAATTTTTTAACTCCATGCCTTCTTAAAGGTATATTTCTCAGCAATTTCCAAGTCCACTGAAAACTAAAATCTGAAATTTCTTTTATCTCACTATCCACCCTATTTTATCCCGAATTTAAGCCTTGCCTCTAATTCTTTGATACTTAAGTATTAATCAACTATTGGTTGCTTATTATCAAGAATTAAATATCACTCAATGATCTACTAATTATTAATCAATATTAATTCTTAAAATAGTTAAAAAATAATAGACTGAGACTAAAAGACAAGACATATGTCATTTCTGAGATGCTTTAGTCACATAACATAATACCAAATGGCACCCTTCCTAATCTTTTCGTGTAATATTTAGAGTTTGCATTTTTTGATGTTACCTATTGAGGCAATAGTTCATTTGTGGTTTCTAATGAGTGGTGTGTAAAAAAAAATCTCCTGTTAACATTGTTGAGAGAGGAATCCTTTGTGTTTGTCCTTGATTTAATAAAAATGGGTCTGCGAGGACATATACGGTAAATGGAGATTAAAACCAGGGTTATGAATTGTACTGTTCTCAGCCTTAGAGACCCAAAATATCTTATCAGAAAAGATACATTGTTTTAATTACTCCTCAGTATATATCATTTCTCTCCTATTCCTCCCAGGTGGCTGTCGAAGACCGTGTCAGGCAGCTTCATGAAGCCCACAGGGATTTTGGCCCAGCATCCCAGCATTTCCTTTCCAGTAAGTCATTTTCAGCTTTTATCACTTAACCTCTTCATCGCATCATGGTTGCTGAGAATTAAGAGTTGGAAAAAAATAATAATTGAATTACAATCATCTCTTCTAGATGTAGTGGAGGCATAAATCATCCTGAAATACAACTTGGTGGATAGATTCAGAAGGTTAGGAAGAGGAAGGCCAATTAGATTATTTTGTCCAGTCTTCAGCTAATGCATAATTGTTTCCTGCAATGCAGTTTCAAATGCTAACTTTATTAATATTTTTGAGTCTTTATTTCTACCTATCAGTTCAGTTCATTAAGCTGATAATTATGATATTATATAATGATGATATGATCATTCAGTATAGTTACTGTGGTTTTATAATTCTTTATCACTATATGATTCATTAAAAACTCCCTGCCTCCAGGTTGAAACCTCAGCCTGTGGTGTTTCCTTTTTTTATCTTATTTTTCTTTTGTCTATGATCTTGACTCATTCTTTTTATTTTCTGCTTTTACTATTTTATTAATTATATTTTATAATTAATTATATTATTTATATATTATTAATAAATATATATTTTCTAATTAATACTAAGAGGAATAGCCTTATTTAACTGAAAGTTTAAGTATTGGAACATCATATTAATATAACAATGCGTATTGAATTGGCAAGCACCTGTTTTCCTCTAATGTTGTTAATTTATACAACTCTTTCTTTGATTATATAAGAATATATGTTGATGTTTTCAGTATTTAAAAAGCCATACTTTTACCACATGAACTTAATATCTGTTGGCATTTTGATGTATTTCCTTCTGGTCATATATGAGTACACATGAAGGTTTAACCATTATTTTAAGTCAATTACTTTGTGCCTGGAAATGTTACAAATATTAGCTAATTTAATCCTTATGGTAACTGCATGAGGTAGGTACCATTATTATATCCATTTTAATGATGAGGAAATTGAGGCACACATTCACAGAGCTATTAGATGGGAGAGCCTGGATTCAAACCCAAGAAGTTGGCTCCAGTCTGTGTTTTTAACCATCACACCATAATTTTTCTTAATTTATATATTTTGTAGAGAAGAAATAATTCTATGTGATCTCCCTTCATTCTTTTGCCACATTCTTTCTGTTATCATTATTTTTTTTAGAGACAGGGTCTCACTATGTTGCCCAGGCTGGTCTCAAACTTCCTGGGCTCAAGCAATCCTCCTGCCTCAGCCTCCCAAGTAGCTGGGATTATAGGCACATTCTTTTATTGCCATTTTCTGGTCCTTTCCTTCCTTTTCCATTCTGCATGGGTTAAAAGGATCCATGCTCACAAATATTTTAAATTATTTGACTAGATGCTTTCATATATTTTTCCAGTTGGCCATTGTCTTTTAGAACAAAAATTCCTAGAAGGTGTCGATCCTTTCTTTTTTGTTATACATTGATAATGGGTTAAGTAAGAAGTTATCTTATTTTCTTGACTGGCTCTAACCTTATTATCTGCCTGTGGTCTAGTTATTTGAACAGTACCATGTATGCTTAGGAGTTGCTAAGAAGAAAGTGGTAAGTTAAAGTAGTATATTTAAATAAGTAGTTTGTGGCTTTTAAGAACGACTCTGGAAAAATGATAAAGGCTTCAGATTTTATCTTCTGTACTTTTCCAAATCTCTGGTCTGCTTAACTCGCCTTGGTGACAGCCATTCTATTCGATTTAACTGAGATTAAATGTGATAACATACTCCTAAGTGACTTATAAACCATAAATAAAAAATAGTACTATTATGAATATTCATTATTCCTCAGACACCATGTATATTCATTCATACTTTGTTCTCTCTGCCTCCCCCCCCAAATTCCCGTGTCTTCCCCATTAAAACCTATTCCCAGAAAATGATATACTCATTTAACCCAGGCGACAGGTAAAGTTTAATGTGTACTTCTCCTGGGTTATTTGCATTTTATTAGGGTGAAAATCCATAAGCCTGAGGAATGGCTCTCTGGTGGCAGAACATCAGCCATAAGCTCTGAGCTATGAGGGAAGGACTTTGAGGGGCCAGGTAGAGCATCCCCACCCCTTGCAAACCATATCACATCAGTGCCCACTTCCAGAAAGGTCAGGCCTGTTAGACACAGACAATCTTAAAGAGACTGATCTACCTGCCTGAATGGAAACAGCCCCAGGAGTCACCCATCGCTTGAATACTCATGTGGAATACCAATCCCTTGAATACTCATGTGGAATACCAATCCCTTGAATACTCATGTGGAATACCAATCCCTTGAATACTCATGTGGAATACCAATCCCTTGAATACTCATGTGGAATACCAATATATACTTAAAAGTTTTGCTCATGGGTATAAAAACAATACCAGTTTGATTTAAGGGATCTTTAAGATTAGGACAGTGAGACTGGAGATGAACTATTTCTTTACGTTGCCCTTTTTAAAATTACAAAGGTAATAATATATACTCATCAAGAAAAACTTGGAGGCCGGGCGCGGTGGCTCACACCTGTAATCCTAGCACTCTGGGAGGCCGAGGAGGGTGGATCCCTCAAGGTCAGGAGTTCGAAACCAGCCTGAGCAAGAGCGAGACCCCGTCTCTACTAAAAAAATAGAAAGAAATTAATTGACCAACTAAAAATGTATAAAAAAATATTAGCCGGGCATGGTGGTGCATGCCTGTAGTCCCAGCTACTCGGAAGGCTGAGCCAGGAGGATCACCTGAGCCCAGGAGTTTGAGGTTGCTGTGAGCTAGGCTGATGCCACGGCACTCTAGCCCGGGCAACGGAGTGAGACTCTGTCTCAAAAAAAAAAAAGAAAAGAAAAGAAAAAATTGGGCCCTGAGTTCAGCATTATACAATTCACCCATGTAACAAAAGCACTTGTACCCCCTTAATATTTTGAAATAAAAATTATTAAAAAAAATGGAGAGAGTATAAAAGGATAAGGAAAATTAATCATAATCCCACCACTCAGAAATAACCACTATTAGTAATTTGGTTTATATGTTTTCTGTTTTTCTCTTGGGGTAGGTGTGTGAGTGTGTGTATGAGAGTATGTGTGTGTGGGAATCCAGGTTCCATTTTTCTTTTAAACCAAACAGGTTCAAAAATATGTTACAGTTTTATGACCTGCTTTTTTTCCCTTAAAACTATGTTAAAAATATTTTTCTATCTTAAATATTTTTCTACAGAGTAAATTTTTTAGTGGCTGGCTAGTATTCCTTTCTGTAGCTTTACCAAATTTATCAAGACCGTTCTGAATTGCTCAATATTAAGGTTATTTCAAAATTTTCACTATTATATCCAGCATTATGATTGACATCCTTTTTATACCTTTACAAACATCTCACATTCTTTCTACAGGATAAATGCCTAAAAGTAGAATTGTCATGTTAAAGATGTTTACATTTATAAGGTTTTTCATGTATATTTCCAAACTGACCTCTAGAAAGTTGCACCAGAAATTGTGTGTGGCATCAAAACTATATTTCAGGCAGGGTATCTCTGGAGTCACTTATTTGGTATTAAATAGTGTTCTATAAAAGAAAAGCAGGCTGGGTGCTGTGGCTCACACCTGTAATCCCAGCACTTTGGAAGTCCGAGGCAGAAGAATCACTTGAGGCCAGGAGTTCAAGGCCAGCCTGGACAACATAGCAAGACCCTGTCTCTACAAAAAATTTAAAAATTAGCCACACATGATAGTACATGCCTATAGCCCTAGCTTCTCAGGAGGCTGAGGCAGGAGAGTCACTTGCACCGAGAAGTTTTGAGGTTGCAGTGAGCTATGATCACACCACTGCACTCTAGCCTGGACGAAAGAGCCAGACTCCATCTCTCAAAAAAAAAAAAAAAAAAGACAAGAAATGCAGCTTTCCTCCCCAAATAAATAAAAATATGTTTGAACAATTCCACTAAGGTCATATTAAATGAATTTGAATTGATACATATTTAGTAGTTTGCTTCCAGGTTACTAAGAATAATAATAGAGCAATTTCCAAAGCTTAGAAATTACAAAGAAAAGAAAAATAAAGATGAGCTACTGACTGCAACCCCCCTCACAAGCTTGCTTACTGTCTGTCTCTCTTTCCATCGTATTCTCTCTCTCTCCCTCCCTCCCTCTCTCTCTCTCTCTCTCTCACACACACACACACACACACACACACACACACACACATTTCCCTCTGGAAATCACATTACCAACTGTCTGTTTTTTATCAGAAGAGAGAGGCAGCCTTTTACTAAAAAATTATTCACTGTTTCTTCCTGGCGGCCCAATCTCTACTTGTTAAAGAAGTTGTGTCTTTTATCTTAGATCTGAGAGAAAATGAGAAGAGAAAAACATTGTACAATATGACCCTTCTCCATTTATAGACACTAACTTGCCTTTAATTCTGGTTTTAATACTCTGCTACTTTTAATTGACTTCTGCAACTTAAACCAAGAAAAAGGGGAAATTCTAAGAGTGTAACTTTAAGTATATATAATTTACTATAAAATCATTTTAAATTATTATAAAAATTATATATGTAATTATATGTAGTTGGTAGGTACAGTGTCAATCTCTTCCTATGTCAAGTGATCAAGAAAGTATCATAGTATTCATTAATTGGCATAATAGTTTGGGGGTGAATGTTGTTCTTCTTTTGTTATTTTCAAGAATTTAAGAATTTTTTCTTACTGCCTTTTCAATTTTCTGGGCTCCTGTTCTAAATTTTACTTTTTTCATCAAGAAAGAGAACTATATATTTGGGTAACAGTTGAAACCCTCCTATTTCAGTAAAAAGAATAATCTGTGGCTTTCTTAATATTTTACATATTCTAGAATTCCCAAATAGTATTTTCTAAGCCAGATTTCTCTGAACATTAATGTTCTGTAAGATTTTAATAACTGTCCTTTGAAAAACTAGTTCTGAGGATCAGTAAGATTGGAAAAACACTAAGTTATAAAGATAAGCAAGGTTCTTTCCTGTTGGAATTCTTGGAGCCTTTATTATACATTGAAACTCTAAGAGGAGATAAAGAGTCTGTAGTTCTTCTCCATACCTATGTGATTGTGGACACCTTTTTCAGGCACACCAACTAATTTCTCACTAAACATGCCATGGAACACAGTGAATCTTTGCCTGAAAGTGGTTATTTGCCAAATGGTTTAAGGACAAGAATTTTCTGCTAAAGGTAGTAAGAGCATGATCCAGTTAAAAAGATAATATTTATAAAGCAAAAGGGTCAACTCTCTCTCTTTACAAAAGTTTCCAGCCTCAGCCCCACCCCGACCCCAGAAGTCCCCTTATGCCGTGGAATTTTCTAACTGGAGAGAAGTTAGAGAGTATCTATACCAGTAGTTTTCAAACTCTGAGGTGTGGCTCATTAGTGAATCCTGAAATCAGTTTAGTGACTTGCAACCAACAAATTTTTACTGCAATGGAATGAAATGGAATGAATTAGAAAATATCAGAGTACATTACACAAACAAGTTTAAATATTGTTTTGATACTTTGGTTGATCAGTTAGATGTGTGTATGTGTATGTGTGTGTATGTGCGCATGCTAGATCACAATGTAAAATATTTTCCTTCCGTGAGTTGCAGTCACAAGAATTTGAGAGACATTGAATTACTTCAGCCCTTTCCTTATTTTACAAATGACAGAATAGGTGCAGGAAGATCAAATGACATAACTAAGGTCAAAAGATATTTATAATAGACCTGAGATTGGAACCCAGTTTCTTGACTTCCAAACCACACTTCACACTGCCTTACCAGTTAAGAACGGATACCCAGGCCAATGACTGTCTAGTCAATCTGGTATTGTCAAAGATTTTTGTGTCTTCTATTCCTCTTAATCTGGCCCATTCTGAGTTGATTTACAGAGCCTGAGCTTTTCTTTAGACACCTCTGAGCCAAAGGTTCTCTTATGAATTGTGGGTATTGGTTAAGAGTAAAAGCTATACAACCAGGCTGCACGTGGTGGCTCACGCCTGTAATCCTAGTACTCTGGGAGGCCGAGGTGGGAGGATTGGTAGAGGTCAGGAGTTCAAGACCAGCCTGAGCAAGAGCGAGACCCCCGTCTCTACTAAAAATAGAAAGAAATTAGCTGGACAACTAAAAATATATAGAAAAAATTAGCCGGGCATGGTGGCGCATGCCCATAGTCCCAGCTACTCGGGAGGCTGAGGCAGGATTGCTTAAACCCAGGAGTTTGAGGTTGCTGTGAGCCAAGCTGATGCCACGGCACTCTAGCCCGGGCAACAGAGCAAGACTGTCTCAAAAAAAAAAAAAAAATAAGCTATAGAACCAGAATAACTGGATTCAAATATTGGCTCAGATACTTAATATCTTTATTCTTCATCCTTAAAATGGGGATAATAGTAACATATTTCATCAATTTTGAGAAACACTTTTTCACTCGTGTTTTAACAGCTCTGAAATCAGGATGCACCTTATGACCAATGAGGTCTTGAATTCAGTGAAATATGGTTGTGTTATCTCGTTGGGTTACAGTGAAGATCAATATATGTAAAACCCTTAGAACAGGGCCAGGCACATAGTAGGTGCTATTCACGTGTTTGTTATTAGCTTCAATATTAGTATCATTATTACCATCGGCTTGACAGCATAATTTAGCATATGCCTGTTAAAGTCAAACTACTCATGAATGTAACGTTCATTCTCTGGCATTTAATTGTGAATGTCAGTAGTCTCTCTCCTTTCTAAAGATGGATCTAATCTGAAAATCCAGTGTTTTGCACATTAGAACTCAGTGGTTCTTTGTGTAACTAATGAATAGATGAATAATCAGAGCAGTCCCTGATCTCTATAAGGTAAGGATAATATTAATCTTTCTGACAGTTATATTCTCCAGTACCTAACGTGGTACCTGGCACTTAGTAAATGTTTAATAAATATTTACAGAATGAATTATGTCTTATGCCCAAAAGAAGAAGAGGTAAATTCACTCTTGACATTGATAATACACAGTCACATAGGATTTAGCATAGTGACTATCACGTAATAGACACTCAATAAATAATGTGACCTTTTATGTTGCTTCTCAGCAAAGACTAATAGTATTTATAACTTTATATGGTCATTTTTATCAAAGTCTACTATGCCATGTAATATATTAAGGGAAAAAGCTGACTTCAAAATTACAGTATGATCACAACTATATTAGAAAATAAAATAAAAAATAACAGAAAGATATACATAAAGGAAAAAATGAAAATAAAAATACACTAAAGGGCAGTTATTGTGTCCTTTCTTTTTACTTTTGCAGATTCTTTGTTATAAGCATGTATTGCTTTTATAATAGAAAAAAACAATAAAGATAAAATTTTTATACTCTAGCTTTTAACCCAATGACCTCTTGCAGTATTATATTCTATTGGCAGCAATGGCACTCTATAAGACGAATTTCCTTTTTACTATTTATTCTGAATTTAAAAGCTGTGAGTTTCATTGAGTGACCTTCTTGTTCTCAGATTATGAGACACTGTAAAAAGAAAGAACTGATCAGTTATTTCTTGCAGGCTTTACAGTCTTAACTGCCTTAATCATATCCCTGGTTAACTCTTTTTCTCTATTGTCAAAGCAACCCAAGCTTTTACAGTTTCTCCTTGATGCATAGGACTAAACAGTTTGTTTCTCTCTTGAGAGCTGCCAAGCCTTCACCCTTGATCACCCCACATACACACACCTAATAAAAAATATAGGGAAAAACCCTTTAAGCACATCTAATATTTGCTGACATTTCACTGAACAGTGCTCCAACCTATGTCATCATTGTCTTCAAGGGATGAGTGATTTGAAATATGAGTAGGCCAATCACTTAAAGCTTCAGATTGGCTTAGAAAAGCCATCATGATAAAGTCAGAAAGAATCTTGCAGGTTCGATGTGAGATGATTTTCAGCCTAACGTTCTCCATCAGGTAAAATCTCAAGGCAAAATAATTTGGATCAGTTTTTTCAGTAGTCATGTGTTGTCCCAAGTGTTGGGAATTTGGGACAAATGCCTTCTAACCTATCAGTGATGCTGATAATTCCTCTATAAATTCAAAGATAGCCTTTCAGATGCCCACAGAAAGCAGTCACAGTGATAAATAAGTATACTCTTTTCTCAAAACCTGTTGTCATGGCCCTTTTCTGTTAGCTCAAATTTATACTCTCTGATAAGCCCTCAGATTCATTTGCTTTAGAGTATCCTTAGTAACCAAATTTTGCATTGTTGGCCCTACATATCCCATTTATTTGAACACATGAAGAAACTTAGGAAAGTTCTCAGTTTCTGCTATGAGAATTTGTGTGCTGGGGCTGGCTTAGAGTGGTTGGACAGAGTCGATTGTAAAATATGCAGTAATTGTGAGCTGGTTGCTAAACCTACATTTGGTAGCTTGAAATCAACCATAGCGGGAAGATTTACCCTACAGAAATTGGCAAATACTGCAAATTGAGGAGGCTTTGGGGGCTTTTGTTTTTGTTTTTATTTCTGTGTATGGGGGGGTTGTTTGTTTGTTTGTTTACGTAGCTAGTTTACCAGAAACAACTAATTCATCTATGTTGTTCAGATCTCCCAAGTCCCTGGCGGCAAAGTATCTTCTTAAGCTTAGTAGAAAGGATGCTCAAGGTCCAAATATTTATCTGCCTTAGGAAGAGTGACCACCATTCTGGTTTGTCTGGGGCTTCCCTAGTTTTAGCACTGAAATTCCCATATTCTAGAAAATCTCCTTAGGCCCAGGCAGCCCAGGATGACTGGTCTGGTCACCCTAGGCTAAGGCAAAGTCTCCTAGAAACAGAGTCCTAGGTGGGGCTTCCTGTGGAAGTCATTTATTGAGGCGGAAGGGTGGGAGGGAAGCAGGACGGAGTAGGGGGATGCTGGTCAAAGGGTCAAGCTAAACAAGGAGGTAGAGACTCACTTCGGCTTGATCTCAAAAGGAGCTCTGGAGCACAAAATATACCATGGCACTGGGCCTATCTTGTTCCCCCATGTCAGTGAGTCATTGGCTGTGGATTTCTGGGGAGTAGGAAATAGCAAGGCAGTTTCCATTTGGTTAAGGGAGGTTCTCTGGTGAAAGGGGCAGTGAGGCTTTAGTAACCAACATTGACAACAGCTGGGGATGGGTGAACCAGCCCAGTAAAGGGTATCTGAGTGGGACACCCATTGTATTAACCTAGCTCAGACTTTATGAGGCTTCTATAATACCCCATGCATAATCTGTCTTTAGCGCTAAATGGTGACATTTAGCTTGATTACTAATGACTACTCCTTTATCACGTACATACATGGAAATTAGCCCGACGGCATGGCAGAGATGAAGC
This sequence comes from Cheirogaleus medius, assembly GCA_008086735.1. Taxonomy (NCBI): domain Eukaryota; kingdom Metazoa; phylum Chordata; class Mammalia; order Primates; family Cheirogaleidae; genus Cheirogaleus; species Cheirogaleus medius. The sequence continues at coordinate 17,498,187 of VBSM01001483.1, forward strand.
AAATGCCTATTTCTTTCTTATTTCATCTTCCTCATTGTGACAGATTCCTCTGGGCCTCATGAGGAACCTAGGGCTGAGAGATCAGCACCACAGTTCTGAATCAGTTTCATGACATGGGCACTATTTTAGTGGAATACTGGCTCTGAAAGGTATATTTTTACACTCCCCAGAAAATGAAGGCATTTGTGAGTTTGGCCTGGGGTAGCATTTTGTCATCTGTCCCATAATACAAAGCTTTGCACAACAGAAATGGTGGAATCGCATCCCTGTGGGCAAAAATCATTACTTTCATTTTTCCATTTGGATGTTTTCCATTTTCAGAACACAACCAGTTTGGGATTACAAAATACTTTTTGGTGAGAACTTTGAAGTGAGGACAAAAGGCATTTTGTTCTTTGGTAGACTTACATAAACCGTTCCTGGTTTAAAAACCATTCTCTTGGATTTTTAAATAAACTTTCAGATATTAGCAATAAAAATCATCTTGATTTTAGTCTATTGCAGGTGCTGCACTGTTATGTGCTGTGTCTCCTTAAGGTTGTAAGGAACGGGGCTAGGCTTAGGTGATGAGGGGTATTTTCAGGATATAGGGAAGCATAAGGAATGATGGGGAACAACAGTCACCATGAAGCATATGTTTGCTTCTCTTTGTGCATGTATTTGCTGCCATCAATTTCAAACTATCACAATGTCATACTTTCTCTTTTCTCTCCACCTAATCCCTTCTACTTATAGTTTCTATTTCTTTATGACTTCTGTTTGTTTCCTTTGTTTTCTCACGTTTTTTAACTTCCCCACCTCTCTACATTTACCTCTGTGTATTACAATCAAGCTCTCCAAGAAAGAATGTTTGATTGGGTTAGTTATTTCCTATCTATCTAAGAGTAAGGCCACCTCATAGGCCACAGGATAGACTGTAAACCAGGCTTTCCTGACCTGAGCACTATTGACATTTTGGGCCAGATAATTCTTTGTTGTTGGGGGCCATCCTGTGCATTATCCCTGGCAACATCCCTGGCCTCTACCCACTACATGCTAGTAGCATCTCCCTCCCTCAGCTGTAACAACCAAAAATGTCTCCAGATGTTGTCAAATATTCCCTGGAAGGTGAAATTGCTCCTGGTCTAGAACCATTTCTGTATACCAACCCCTACACAATTTGTGGCAATGAGGGTCATATGGAACATTAAGTAGTGACCTATGCCCAAGGAATCACTTGAGACTACTTTTCTGCACCCCCAGGTCCCCTTGAATGAAGAAAAGTGCCCTCAGCAGACAATCTCCAGAGACTGCCTTAGCTGCCTCACCCAAGGTCACGCCCCTTCCATGGGTAGGTCCTGATAGATGCAGGAATATAAAACCCTGGTCATTTTGGCTCAACTCAGGAGACCTCTAACATTCTAGCTCAAGAGCTCCCATAGGATTGACTGAGACTGTCACTGGGCCTGCATGAAAGCTTGACTTCTCACTCTTCCCGTTCTTGTTCCGTTCTCCTCCCTTCCATAGTTGTCTATTTTAAGGGCACACCATACTAAATATCCTGTTCTCTAAACTTTATCTTACAGTCGGCTTCATAGAGGAACCCAATCTGTGAGGGAGCAATGTAACTGACAGGCATTTAGAACTATCTAAGAAAAAGGCATTGTAATAGGCCCATGACAGTCACTGGGTTATTTGATTTACTCTTGCTTTCATAATGAGGCTGATGATTTTGACAAGTGTAAATAGTGATGATCATTATTTAAGGTATCTGACCTCATGATCTCCATTAATAGGTAAGGACTTTGGGGACAGCATAAAATTACATCAACCTCTTGCCTTACACCTTAAGCTCAGTAACATAGCTGCCAATGACAGGCAAGAGTTAGAATGCAAGATGGTCGATAAAATAGATTATAAAAGGAAATGGGTTGGAGTGTGTGCACCATAAGGGTAAAGGGCTTGCAATGCTTTTTTTTTAAAAAAATTCTTGCTTCTAACACAACACCTTGCATATAGATGCGGGATATGCTTTGATTGAGTGAATAACTGGGCACTTTAAAGATTATTCCCACTCTAATTCAATAGGAAAGAACTTAGTCTAGTGTCTAGTCTAACGTTCTGAAAAAGTTAAAGAGCTTCACTTTATTTTCAGTTAGCTAAAAATTGATTCATTTTGTTACTCAGCAAATGTCTATTGAATGACCAATATAAATCAAACTTTGTTCTAGGAACTGGGGAAACTGCAGTAAATAAAACAAAGTTTCTCTCTCATGGAGCTTAAATTTTAATAAGAGAAGATGGGCAATCAGGTCATGAGAAGTTTGATAAAGAAGAATAAAGCAGGATAAAGGGGCTAGAGGGATGGGGAAGGGAACTCGTCAAATGGAGTGGTCAGGGATGGCAATATTTGAGTAAAGAAGTAAGGGAGTAAACCAGGCAGGTAGTGGAGGACAAAGTGTTCCAGGCAGGGGAAACAGTAAAGGTAAAGACTCCGCAATGAGAGCATGCTTACAGGGTTTGAGGAATAGCAAGGAAACCAGTGTGACTGAAGCCAAGGAAGCAAGATGATGATGATAGAAGGTCAGTGAGCAACCAAAGTCCAGATGAGGGAGAGTCTTGTCGACTATGGTTGACTATGGTTAAAAACCTTTGGAATTTGTTCTTATCGAGAAGGGAAGACTTAGGATTCTGAGCTAAGAAGTGACATGTGCCTATAGCATTCTTACTGTGCCTGTAATATTCATTCATTCCTGTATTTATTAACACACACTAGACACTTGGAATATGAGGATGAGAAAAACAGAATCCTGGCCTTGGAACACTCAAATCCTAACCATAAAAGACAGACCTATATAAAAGAAACCATACATATGACCTTCTACAGTGGTGGTAAATAGTAGGTGCTGTAGGAGTAGAGTAGAAGGGGGAATTAATTCTACAGTCTATAATGAGGGAAATGAGATGTTCTATCTAGACTTGTATTAATGCACATTGTCCCTGAGGTTAAGTGCAAATCCAGGCTACAGGGTATTCCATCTGATAGGAATCTAGCACAAAAAAAAAAATACTTCTAATTGCTTGGTCCTTGATTTCACTTAGCAAGAGTCACAATATGTATTCAGTGTTGAAAAATAAGGTTCTCCCTTCTACTCAGCTGTTCTGATATGATGAATATCCCCCTTTCCAATTTTGCATGTAGTCTCCTTATAGCCCTTTTGTTCAGAAAAGGGATTTCTTATGTATGTATAATGAATATAAATATAGGTTTTAGAGAGTGCTAATGTTTTAATGAGATAGAAATAGGCAGACAAGAGAGAATAATTGAAGGATTAGTCAACGTGGGGGCAATTTGATGTGGAAAGAAAAAGTCTGTGTAGGAAATATCTGGGAAAAAATTAGAAGAGGAATGGAATGAAATGAGTTCATTTATGGTGTTAGTTAAGTGCAGAAGGGGTTTATTCTAAAGAGGTGAAAAGTGAGAGTTCATGTTGTAGAACTTGACCTAGACCAGTTATCAAGGGAAAGAAACTAATTCAAAAAACTTGGTCCAGGAGGTCTGGAGCAGATACACCTATTAGAGGTGTTAGAGGAAGAGGGAAAGTTTTGAACTGAATCTTCAGTTATTCCTGGAGCCCAACACCAAAGCTCACAAGAACCGTGTTACCTTAGGGCAAAATAAAGGGCAACAAGTCTTATGTCTTAAACAGTACGTAACCTCAGTTCAGAAAATTCCTCTAACATGTATCACCCATATTAATTTAAACAGAAAAACAGAAGATAGTGCAGTAATGTAAAATTCAATTTAAAAATCAGAACTAAAACTTGAAATTAAAACAAAATTGTCTTGTTTTGTTTCTTTCGAAAAATACCTAGCTATTGTTTAAAATTCCTAAGTAATACTAATGTAGTATATAATGATAAAACACAGTTGATTTTCATAGTGTATATTAGCATCAGAATGCTAAAAGGAAGAGTTGTCTGTTTTCATGTTTTACTACTCTGAGAACTGCGTAAGATTGTTGAAGAGTCAGAAAATGGCTAGAAAATGAAGAAGAGGAATTATTTCCTTGAGTTATTCCCTGGGCACATGCTTTGGTTAGTTTAACCCTAGAACCATAGCGTCTCTCTCATTTTCCTGGTTACTCTGGGATTCCTCACATTGGCAGTAAGTTAGTTAATGGGATAAATATCCTGATAAGTCACTACATTTATGATAATAGTAATAAGAGTACTAGTAGGAATTTGAAAAAAAAAAAAGATATTGTTCAAAGCAGACCTGGTGGAAAAAAAGAAAAAAAAAAGAAAAAAAGATATTGAGTACTTTGTGCTCTTAGCACTGAGAAAACATTTACATGGATTAACCTGTAAAATAAGGACTCACAACAACCCTGGAAAATAAGGACTGTTATTGTCTCCATTTCACAGAAGAGAAAACTGAGACTGCAGCAGTTTAATAACATATTTAAGTTCACACTTGTGGCCATTATGAATTATCAGCCTTAGAGAAGGGGTTCCAGAGACTAACTTGTGTGTGGCAACCTACAAGTATCAACTGCAATGACTAAACAGAATAATACTCATTAATCTTTGGATGAGAGTAGAGAAAGTGGCTAAGAATAAATGGAGGAGACTTTGGCTTGAGGGTGTTTTCTATTCTTTAATCTCTATGATGTTCTTTCCTCTCTCCCTCTCTCTGTCAGCTATATCCACAATCATGCCACAGTATAACTTTTCTATAAGAACACAAAGCTTCTATGCTCACACTATGGGTCTACAGGTCAACTATAGTTCAGGTGATCTGGATATAGTTTGACTGGAAAGCTCTACTTCACACTGTAGGTTGACGGAGTTTGCATCCAAGCTGTGAATTCAATGTAGGTAGTCTCTAAATATGTTGGGTTTGGGGGTCTAGGATAAAGAATCAGAAGAAACCTTGGACATGTTCTCATGGCAGATCACCAGAGCACAAGAGGACAACAAGTCTCTGTTCACATCATGTCCGCTAAAGCAAGTCACATGGTCAAGCCAAGGTCAGGTCAGGAGTCTGGGAAGCACACTCTGCTTCCCATGAGAAGCAGAGTGGCTAAGGTATCCATGTTTAATTCTTTCACAATAGAGTAAAGATTGGGACCAAAATTCAATCTTTCCCATATTCTTATTGCTTTAATTGCTGTCAGAGTTGTAGCTCTTTCTCACTCTTCTCATTTTGCTTTCTAAATGGATGTATATTCTATCTATAGTCAGGTTTTTAATATCTGAGTTGCTCCCTACTGTCTCAGATTTCAAATTTTACTTTCCTTGAAATTTCCCTGGTGCCTAATACAATACCATTCACACAGAGAGCATTCAGCAAATGATGTTGACTGCCTGCCGTCTTTTAAAAGCACATCTGGAGAGACAGTAAAGGCACCTGGTGATATTGCACTGACTTGTTGTTAACCTGACTTAACCCAGATGGCCCAAAGACTGTAACCACCATTACCTGAAGGAAAATTCTCTGACAATGCAGTCAGCCAATTCTGTTCAAATTTACTCAGAAATTCTATGAGCATAAATTAGTCATGGCTCTATTTATATAGACACCTGTCCTCTTATATCTGACCTGATGAGGCTTGATTGCTTTCTTACTCTCCTAATAATCACAATAAGGTTCTTGAAGTTTTCTATAAGACTGTTTGAAGGAGATTTTTTTCCACGGGTATTGCAACCCAATATTGGTTATTAGACTTTGCAGGGCTGTGCAGCCAGCAACACTGGATATTATATGTAGTGTTATCTCTGCAACTCAGTCACCTTGCCAAGTAGTTTAGTATGAACTCTTGACTTCCCAGATCAAATGTAAGCCTGATACTCTAAATGACTTGGCAATCTACTGACAAATCCCATGGTGTGGTATTCTGTTCACCATGTGCGATGGTCTCAGAGCTCAGTGTTATCTGTCTGACAGCTCATATAATATTTACAGGTTGTTATTCGTGAGGAATTTTAGTTAGCCATAAAGATTTTCACAGCTATGGCAGACATTAGAGGTCTCATTCATCACTCTTGTGACCTTCCCCTCTGGAATGTAGCCCATCTGTCTCTGCTGTTGAAATCTTTATGGAAAATCTGCCCATCTTTGAAAGTTTAGTAAGTGATCTTAAAGTTTTCATTGAATCTTTACTTTTGATATATGATATAGACATATAAAGCACAATTCTTATTTTAGTTTAATGTTTTGAAAAGTGCTAGGTTTAACTTGGCCTTTCAGTTAAAGGACAGAAAACTTACTCTTGCTATAAAAACTATATGCATCACATCAAAAGAAAAGAGAAATCATACAGAAAGCAATTGCAATGGGAAAAAATAATATATATATACATTCAGCATTGATAACTACATGGAACCTTAAATATTATATTATAATCTTGATTATGATTTCAGGAAGAGAAAAAGATGGAAATAAATTTTTCATGTAATTTAAGATTATGAGGAAGATGCTAAGCCAGCTCAATAAGAAATGAACTGAATACACTAGTTTACAGATCACATGAGAGGGATGATCAACCCTCAGATGTTGCCTCACTCTACCTACATTCTCCTCTTTTCATACACAACTGCTCAAATGCTTGCTTGGGACCTAGTCTTGCTACTTCCCTTCTATCAACTCCCTCCTTCAATCTCTGTCATCTGGTTCAGCCTTCATCATTGTGAAATTGCCCGTTTGAGGTCACCAGTGATCATGGGATCAAATACATCTTTTTCCTCTATACCCTTAGTCCATTGAAATAGAGAGCTGCTCATACTTTACAAACTAGGCTGTCCTTGTGTTTCACCCTTGTTTATTCTTTCTTTATTCTAGTTTCAGTGTTGTTTTTCTTTGACTGCAGCTCTATTGCCACCACCACTTGGGCACATTCCCTAGGGTACAGTTCCCTTCTTTTCACTTTCTCCAGTGTTGAGCAATGTACCCATCCTTTTATTTTTTTTACAGATTTCTTGAGGCATAATTGATATATAAAATCTACACATATTTAATGTATACAATTTAATGAGTTTGGATATATGTATACATTAATAATACTGTCACCACAATCAATGTAAAGGTAATAAACATATCCATCACTTCCAAAAGTTTCCTTATGTCCCTTTGCTTTTGCGTGTGTGCATGTGTGTTTGTGTGTGTGTGTCAAGAACACTTACCATTAGATCTACCCTATTAACAAAATTTTATGTGCACAACACTGTATTATTAACTATAGGCATTATGTTGTATAAGAGATCTCTAGAATTTGTTCATCCTGCATAACCAAAACTTTATACCCACTGAACAACATCTCCCCATTTCTCCCTGCCCCATCCTCGGGCAACCACCTTTCTATTTTCTGCTTCTATAATTTTCACTATTTTCTGCTTCTATAAGGTTGACTATTTTACATACCTCACATAAGTGAAATCATAATAGTATTTTTCTTCCTGTGACTGACTTATTTCACTCAGCATGTCTTCAGGGTCCATCCATGTTGTCACAAATGGTAGGATTTCCTTCTTTTTTAATGCTGAATAATATTCCATTGTATGTAGTATAATACATATAGTTTTCTTTTTCTGACCTCCCTTCCTTAAAGAGGCCAGCCATTTTTGCTTTAACTATCATTCAAGTACTTATGGTCTTGTCCCTACATTTGAGTTTCAGAGAAAAGGCCTACCTTCCAAATATTATAGCCTAAATATATGACTTATATGAAATTCACATCCAAGCTTATTTTTTCTGCATATGAAACCCCCAATTGCCTAGTAACTAAGCCATGTGTGACTTCTCACTTCTCTTTGGCACCAAATTCATGAAATTCACCACCTCTCAAACTCTACTCTCCTACCTCTAATGCATTGTGTATGGTACCACCAGAACAATCTTCTTATTTTTTCATCATGGTGATCTTCTCATTATAAAATAATCTGTGATCCTCTATTTTCACTGTATAAAATATAAACTAATCTATTTATCATTCATGCTGATGAATGGCAGACAAATGGTCTAGCTAAGAATGAAAGATCTGCTGGGCAGATGCCATTGGTCTAGGAAGATAAAGATGTAGAAAGAAGTACCATAAACCCAGACAGTTAGATAGTATTCAAAGATAATTCTGTTTGACACACTTTATACTACATGTGGCACATCAATAGTAGTTAGGAATAGATTCAAGGGCTAAAGACAAATGCTGCCCAGTTGAGGCAGAAAGTATTGATTCTATGATTGTCATCATTCAGACAACATATCATAAGTATGTGATTACAAACATTAATTGTATGGTGATTAACATTTTGCAAAGCAATTTCTTATCAATTTTCTTATTTTATCCTGATAACATTTTGGTAAGCGAGACATTATCATTCCCATTTTGCATATAAGGAAAATAAGGTTCAGATAGAACAAAAAGACTAGTTTATGATCATGAAGTGATAGTACAATCAGGACTCAGATACTTCTGAATCTGTGCTTTGGGCAATTTTCACTTTATTGAAGTAACTCTCAAAATGCTGGGTTGAGCTTTGAAATAAAAAGCCAATGAGCTGAGAGCCTTTCTAAACTCAAAGAGTTTTCAATCCATCAGGGGAATAGGAGGGTGTGAGAGACATATTCTCAAATAATACACTGTATCAAGCAGTATGTCTAATGTGCCTTGAGAATTATGCCAACCAAATGCCTTTGACCTGCAGAAAATGGATTTTTCTCTTTTCACCTGGATCAATAAAGAAAGACTTCTGCTGGTAGGAGTGTAATTTATATAAAATGCCTTTAAAATGTCCATAGTCTTTAATCAAGTAAATATACTTCTAGGAATGTTGCTTAAGAAAATTAACAAAAACGTTAATTTTGCGTAAATATTTATCTACAATGATGTTCATTGTGGCCTTACTTATAACAGTGAAAAATTGGAAACAACATAAATCTTCCCAGAGGAAATTTATTCAATAAATCATGATACATCCATCAGTGGAATGTTTTTCAGCCATTAAAAATCTGTTGTAACCCAGTAAGCCCACTATTAAACATTCACTTTAGAGAAATGAAAACTTACACTTACACAAAAACCTATACAGGAGTGTTAATACCAGCTTTATTCATGATTGCTAAATGCCGAATGCAGCCTAAATGTCCTTGACCAGTTGATGGATAAATACTCTGTGGCACATCCATACAATGGAATACTACTTAGCAATTAACAGAAACAAATTGTTGACACATACAGCAATATGGATAAATCTCAAGTTCATTATGCTGAGTGAAATAAACCAATCTCAAAAGGTTACATACTATATTTATATGACATTCTGGAAAAGACAAAACTGTAGGAATAGAGAACAGGTCAGCAGAAGCCAGGTGTTAAGGCTGGAGAAGGAGTTGACTACAAAAGGATAGCATGAGGAAATTTGGGGGGTGAGGGAACTGTCCTGTCTCCTGATTGTGATGCTTGTCACATGAAATCTATGCATGTGTTAAAGCTCATAGAACTGTATACACAAAAAACTAATTTTACTATATGTAAATTTTTGAAAACAACAAAAAGCAATTATAAAAGAATGTATCAGAAGGTGGAAAATGTGTTCATATTGTATTTTCTCCCCAATATATTTTAAGTGAAAAATACAGTATAAAACCTTATGTCTATAATATGATTTAAATCTCACAAAATAAACGAGTATATATGTGAAATAATGTATATGAAAATGTTAGCAAGTCATACCTCAGTGGTGGGAATACTGAGAGCTTTGAATTTTCTTCTGTGTGTTTTTCTACAATCATGACATTGCTTTTTGTAGTCAAGAGGATAAAAGAAATATTATTGAAAATTAAAGGCCGGGTGTGGTGGCTCACGCCTGTAATCCTAGCACTCTGGGAGGCCAAGGCGGGCGGATCGTTTGAGCTCAGGAGTTCGAGACTAGGCTGAGCGAGAGTGAGACCCCGTGTCTACCATAAACAGAAAAAATTAGCCGGGCATGGTGGCGCATGCCTGTAGTCCCAGCTACTTGGGAGGCTGAAGCAGGAGGATCACTTGAACCCAGGAGTTTGAGGTTGCTGTGAGCTAGGCTGATGCCATGGCACTCTAGCCCAGGCAACAGAGTGAGACTCTGTTTTTAAAAAAAAAAATTAAAGAAAAAAGAAGAAGGAAGGCATGATGTAAAGAGTGGTATCCAAGCTGAGCCAGGGATGCCATGAACAGCCATAGATGGTTTGAGTAGGTGGGGGTGGGGTGAGGGTGGTTCAATTAGAAGCAGTTTTGGCTGCATATAACAAAAAAAAATCAGCAGTGCTTAAACAAGGGAGGGGTTTTATAAGTTTCTCGTATAGAAATTCAGAGATAAGCTGGAATGGCAACACATATTCACCAGGAACTCAAACTTCTGATATCTTTCTTTTCAGCCACTCTTGGTGCATGGCTTCTGTAGCGTAAGTTGTCACGGCCTTCCCCATATGCCCCCAGCATCCACCATGCCCAGGCACTCCAAACCTAGACTTCCAACCACAAAGACCTACAACTCTGCCTTTAAGGCCTCCTCTGGCCATTAGAGCCTGCTCACCAGCACAAGGGGAAGGCCAGATATGCTAGGGAGTTAATGACCACCCTCCCATACTCCAGGAGCAGCCCTTAAGCAATAGTAGATAAATAACCCAGTTCCCTCACCCCTCAGGTGGGTAACTCTGAAGCATGTTCTACACTGAAGCCCCTGGCTGCCCTGAGCCCCACGTGACCAAAGCAGTAATGCACCTTTTATCAACTTCCTTCCCTTCCTGTCTCACTTCTCAGCTCCTTCTTGAATCACCACCCAAACTACTTGCACTCACATCCTTGTCTCAGCATCTACTGGGGAATTGCAACCTAGATGCCTTCCATTGTCCTGGTGACTCCAGCTCTGCTCCCCATCACATCCGTGTTCTAGGTAGGAAGAAGGAGAATGGGAGAAGGGCAAAAGCTGCCTCTCCATTGAATCAGCCATCTTCAAAGAATTTTCCTAGAAGTCTCACCCAAATATCCTCAGCTGGCATGCATAAGCCTTAGGAATATTGCTGCACCCAATGGTTAGAAATTCTGTTACCAAAAAAGAGGAGACTAGGTATAATACAGTCAGCTGTCTCTGTCACTGAGTATGCGGGTTCAAAAGCAAGGACAAGGAGAAGCAGTGGCGGAGGAGGGGGCGGGGGGTGTCATGTAGGGGAGGACTGGGAGACAAAGGTAAGAGGAAGTCCGGATGTAAAGAGCCTTGGATACCAGGGGAAGGAATTTTAAAATTAGTTTATACACAGGGGGAACTATGGAAGGTTTTTGAGTGAGAGGAGTGTGCTCCAGACAGTACTTTGGAGAAATCAATCATTTAGTGCTATATTGGATTAGCCGAGAAGCTAGAGAGAATCTACAGAAAGATATGAGGCTATTGTCATAGCAGCAGCATGAGGAAATGTCTGCACTTTGCCCCTCCACAACCACTCTCCACACTTCCCTGCCTTGCTCTGGGCTTCATGAGGTTGACCTGTGTGGGCTGCATGAAAGGAACCCCAGCCCTCTTAGCTGCGGGTTGGGTTCAGCCAGTGGAGCACTGTGGTAGGAGATGGTGGAAAATGGAGAATGAGGTTGAAATGTTTATTCCCTCGTCTCCCTCCACCAAAGATCCTGTCACATGCCCCTCTTTACCCAGTGTGCATGCTCAATGGCTCCCTTTTAAAAATATTAATATTAATATTACCTCTTGTGATTTCCCTATATCCTGCATACACTTTTATTAACAGCCCTTATACTAAAGTCTCAAGTTACCCAATTTGAATGTGCTATCTGTTTCCTGCCAGGACCCTGATTTATACAATCCCATTGTAATATATGTCCTTCTAAAACCTGATCCCATTTAAGTAATACAGTCTTTTAGGGCATGGGACATGTTACGACCTCTTTCTCCACCCAAACTCACCCCACCCCTCCTGCCTGGGAAAACCTAGTGTGGAGTTGAGCACATAATGTTTGTTCAGTAAATACTAGTTTATTCATTTTAATGCTGGAATAGTAGATGTGCTCATTGAAAGATATCCTCAGAGACTAAAATTAAGAGCAAAGTAGCAAGAACTGTGTCTGTCTTATTTACTGCAATAGCACCAGTACTTTGTACAGTGCCTAGTGCATAGGAGGTACTCTGCTTCTTTAAGAATTGGGGCTCTGTTTTTGTCTTTATCAGGTGAAAGTAAGTCTCAGCTCTTTTGAAATTAGCTTCTCTAAAACTGATCAGATAATTTATTTTGCATATTTAAAACAGGAGCAATGGTGGAGATTATAGAGGCAGATTTTGACCAGAATAAAAGGAAGCGGTTTCTAAACATCATTAAAGCTATGGAAAATTCACAAGTGCTCCTCCACAATGTGGTGGCAATAAAGTTGTTCAAGCAGCTCCTGGAAAATCATTTGGTGGAAATGATGTAGAGGGTAAATGTGGATATCAGATATAGTGTAGAGAACTTGGACTAGATGATGTTAAAATCCCTTTTAAAATGTATTTATTTACTCGACTTTTTGGCAAATATTTATTGTCTGTGATGTACCATTCATGATAAAAATAGAGTGAAGTTCAAAGACTAGACAGACCTGGTTGTAATCCCGGATGCACTCTTTACTAGCTGCATGACCTGGGTTAGTTTACTGAAAATTTCTGAGCCTCAGTTTCTTTATCTGTAATCATATAATGGCATGACTTCATAGGATGCTTGGGAAGATTACGTTAGGTAACATACAGTGCAAGGCACATAGTACACATGAAATATGTTTGTTTTCTCCTTTATTTCCTGAATCATCTATCTGATTTCATTTTGAGTAATAAATCAAAATTAGGATCTATTACTTACTGATTTAGGATCTTATTAGTTCACTTGATCTCACGTGATCTTAGTGGTTTCATCTTCTGCAAAATGAAAATACCTACTTTACAGATGAGCTAGTTTAGGCCATGTTTCAGGCACAGAAGTAGTCCTCAATAACTCCTTGTTCTTTTGTCCTCTCCCCCCAACTTTCTCTAGATCAAGCATTCTCAGTGGGGGGGATATTGCCCTCAAGGCGGTGAAAATTGGTTCCTGAAGAAGAAAAAAGTTTTACTCTTTTTATTTGTAAAGACAGATACATATAATCCATAAACAGACATAAAGTATATTTGTGATATTAAAATTTCATGGATGACAGGATGATTACAAAAAATGTTAAAAATGTTTCTTGGGGAGGATGCAGAAAAAGGTTAAAAAATATTGCTCACTGCACCAATATAAAGTATGTCCACAAAACCATTGCTAGAATTCACATACTTCTGAGGAACCAAGTGCCAGTGGCTTGGAGAGCCTCCCTAATGCCTTTTTCTTAACCCAGAAGTAAGTTTTCTATTTTATCTCCTGTGAACATTATATTATTTGTTTTTCTAAACTGCCTCAACATTTTTTGACCCAACTATGTTATCAAACTCCAAATCCACCAAATATAAAAAAAGTAGAAAGATTAATGAATGTACTTGGGTCTGAATTCCAGAGAGTGCTCTTTTGGCATGGCTTAAATAACATTAGCATTCTTTTTCATTTTCTGGTTAGGCCCCTGTGTCGATTAAAATATGGCTTAACACCAGGGTGCATCGCTTGGCACATTCTGTTCATCATGCATTAAAACATGGTTGAAATAAGAACTTCCCCTAAATAGTGTGGCCTGTGTTTGTGATTTTCAAAACCACCTTGGACACAATATTGAATCCTGTCACCTCAAGAGAGGAAAAGCATTTGAAGGTAGAATTGCTACACTTTCTCGCTCTTAATAACATACTCTCAACTATAACGCAAGAGGAAATTCAGAGGTTGGTTTTGGAATAAATAAACTCATGTGTAGTTTGCTATTTAAATTCAGTAGACAATACTCCATGGTGCTGGTACTGTATGATAATGAATGATTTTTACACTCGAGATCTGAATCACAAAACTGCATTGGAATTACACGTAGTGGTTATAGAAACATCTGTATAAGAAAATACCGAAGGACAGCCTGGTGTCATATAAAAACTATTTGCTGATAAATTTGCTTTTGATGGGCTACTAAAAATGGACACATCAGGCATAAAAGATATGTGTGTCTATTAGCTAGCTTTGTGAAGGATGACAAGCTTCTACTGGTACACTGAGATAAGAAACAGCAGTTGTTGGCATGGGTACTACTGCAAGAAATAAAAAGATAATTCTGTGGCACACTTACGACAGTTACCACATATTTGATCAACTTTTGAATAGATGCAAAACCAGAATCATCTGGCAGCCCCAAATGGAATTGCCAACAACCTTTTAACAATCTCTCAAGAAGGAGCACTGACTTCAATCCCATAGAGCCATTATCCAATTGTGTGTTATTTCTAAAGCAAGTAGTTCCAGTGTGTGTATGTGGTTGTGATGGGGCAGGGAAGGAACGGGAGGAAGCTGTTGTTATTTTCGTTTTTTTTTATTGCATCAAGGACATTTCTGAATATAAAATTTCAGAGTTTCAAATGATGACTGCAAAGCAGTTGCTTAGGTGAATTTATAAACTGTGAGTCAAAGGGGAAAAAACATCTTTCAGGAAAAAAATTGCACTGAATCTTACCATTGGATCTATTTGATAGCTACACATAAAGACAAAAAGCATTTTTAAAAAATGAACAATTAAGAACTCCAATTACAAAAGTTTAATATTTCATATTGATCTGGAACTTATAACTTTTTAAAAATTCTTTTAAAATCTTTGCAGCCATTTAGTTCAAGCATATTCTGATAATGCCTCTGGTGTTTAATTGGGATTTTTTTCCTTTTAATGTTTAACAATGCAAGGTCAACTATAGATACTCTATGGTCTCGCTACTAGCTCAGCCTCATACCACTGAAGTGCGAGGCCTCTGTCTCTTACTAGATTATCTGCTAGAAGGCTGGGGTTTTTTTGTTTTGTTTGTTTTTCAAGAAGAAAGTCCCTGAGCCAGGCCAGGCAATCAGCAGACCTCTCCTCCAGCACACTTCTCTCTGAAAGGTGCCTAGCTCTTGTGCTACCAGAGGACATATCCAGCATCCTCAGAATTAGAAAGAATGTCTGGACCATTAGAATGATAAAGAACTGGAGAGGGATAATGAAAGAAATTGTGAGGCCTCCGTCCATAGAGACCTTTAGGGAAAGAATAGCCGTTCTTTTCTCAGTTTAGGCATTCACAGGCTTGGCATTTACAGTCGGGGAGAGCTGGACCAAATGCTCTCTGGAGTTCTCTCCTTCGTTTTACGATGCTGGTATTTTAAGAAGAGGGTGCGTGGAGCAGCCAGGAGCTCTAATTTCTGCCTCTTCACCATGTTTCTAGCTAGAGAGGGGTAAGGTTTTCAGATTTCCATAACATCAGACTCTAACCAGGTAGGTTAGGGAGTCCAAGCCCATGTTCTTAAATCAGATCTTATTTACTCTGTGAACTAATCTGAATAGGAGAGCTGTATCCTAGAGAAGAATAAAGGACAAGAGGAGAGTTGGGCAGAGACTGAAAAAGGCAGGATGGAAGGGAAAGAAGGGAAGGCAGGGGGAAGGAGAAAGAAAGGAATAGAGAACAGACAAGAGAGAAATTGAAGGTGAGGGACTACTTTAAAACAGCAGCTAAGTATCTTGTTTTTTCCATATTAAAAATTTCTGTCTGCCAAAATGAAAAAGCATAATTAGCGGCTAAATACAAATCCATTTCCTATATTGTTTAAATGACATATCTCCAAGGAGCAATACAGCATGTCTGGTTAAAGGTTGGGTGAGTCAATCCCTCTACTACTCTATATAAAACAAAGAAGCTGGAGTTTCATTACCCTTAAATTGTCTGGCAGTGGGTGAAGTTAACTTTTATTAGAAGCTGTTCTTTCATATTATACAGTGTAGTCAAGGATATATTAGCTTTGACGTTTTCTTACATCTCAATGCACTGCAGAGTGAATTTACTGTGAGACTAATTTAGAAGGGAGCTATTCATAAGAGGAAATAATGGTCAGCATCAGCTGTGCCTCAGATTATTAGCAGGATGAAAATTCAGGAAAAAATGTACATAAAATAACTAGATGTTAATAAGAATGTTTTTTATATTTCTATTTCTGATGCTATTCTGTTTCTTAAAACTCCAGTATCTTAAAATGATATTCAGGAGGAAGATTTTATTGTTGAGCAAATGTTATAGTGCCTCCGAAACAGGATTATTTTTTCTTAAAGAAATAAAAAAAAATCATCACATCAAATAGTGTATAAAAGGTATTTGTAGAGGTTCAGCTTTAGGAAAGAAAAAAAAAACCCTTCAAATTAAGCATTAGAAAAACAGTGTAAAGATGATTCATTTGACTAATACACAACCAAGTCATTATAAAATGAATTCCCAGTATGTGAAATTAAATTTCACCTATAGGATTCATCACTCATCACAAAAGTTTTATTACACTCTAATATCAGGTGCCATTCTCTCACTTTTGGTTATCTTTTCTAATAAGATCAAGCTGGTCAGCTGACATTTTGAGGCACCAATTAAACATATAATCAGTAAATGAATTTGGATTCTTTTTGAACCAAATAAGGAGAAAAACAAACATACCAGAATGATAAGCGTTGTACTTTAGCTTCAATAACTTAGAAAGTAAATATATCACAGAGGGATGTTTCAACTGCTAACTTAATAAAACCTGGTCAATCAAATACTAAAAGATATTGAGAAGCAGCAACAGGAAGTGTTATGAGAAAAGCACCCAATGGAGACACATACGAGAAGCCCCATCAGTCTACTCATTCAGTTTCTTATCTGTTCTATAGGTTCAGCAGTGGAATTTTTTTCCTTTGCATTTATCTTTGTGCCTGAATGAGTTCAATTTCACTTAGATTAGGACAGACATTTCAGAACAGCAGGTTAATCCGTCCTGTCTTCATGGGCAACTGAGCAAACAGACCAATATCAGTGTAAAATTGTAATTCTGGAGATTAATGTTGTCTTTCCTGTTTGCAGTGAATTTGACCTCCTTGCCTTTCTTTCTTTCTTTTTTTCCCCCATTTTCAGCTTCTGTCCAGGGTCCCTGGGAGAGAGCCATCTCGCCAAACAAAGTGCCCTACTATATCAAGTAAGTTGGAAGAATCACATTCTTAAAGGAACATTTATTGTGACTAATCTGTATATTCACAAATGAATTTATTTAAAAATGTGACATCAACCTGGCCTACAATACCTATTTCTTTCTTTCCTGAGGAATCTTGGATAGTAAACTCATGCTAAAATTACCATCGTAAATTTGCTGATGCAATAGGGAACTGCTTTCAAGAAAATTTCATTTTAATTCAGCATATATGGTGTGTTTTGTGATTGGGGGGCAGATTTTTCTCAGTAGAACATACAGCTCCAGTTAATATTATTGATAGTGGGAGTGAATATGTGCAAGAACAATTTCATTTATCTAGGGCTTTTCCCACATTTCTTCTTCAGACAAAGATGGAAGATTTCTGCAGTTATATGTACACAAACTGTTTTAGGTGAATGAATACTTCATATATCCAAAAGGCAGAAAGCAGCAGTCCCGGGTTTGTGGAGCTGAGTTGTTTATTCTTGATACATAGCACTCAGTATTTCTCACCTAACAATAACAGAATGGTACTGTTTTCTTGGACCATTTGTGCCAGTCCAAGGAATATAGGTGCTTTCAGGCACCTCCTGAAGGATGTTGCAAGAAATATAAATTATGATACATTGGGTCAACATGGAAGAGAGAGGATATTGAGTGGTTATTATACCTTAACAGTCTTTCATCAATCGTGCAGTAGAGTCAAATTTAAATTTAACTTTTAATTAGCTACCTAAACAACAGTTAAAACTGATCTCGTTTGTGAAATAGTCTTTAATACCTACTGAATACTTTGAACTTGATTCTGCCATGAATGTGACTAAAAATATTAAATGTTTTCCCATTTTTTCAGCCTGCCATCTTTTATTGAGTCTGTTTTTATTCTTCCATTGCCCATCAATTCTTCTTAATTCAGCTCTAAAGCAATAACAGCAGTCCTAGATCTTCATTACTTCAGTTCTAAGAAATTTGATTTCATGCCTCTATTTTGTTAGCTCAGAAGAATAGGGATAAAAGGAGTCTTCTGGCTCTTCAAGAAGAGATACATCCTTTAGGAAATGGTTTATCCTTTGTCTTATTAAATTTTTCCAGATGACATATCTCTTAACTTTAAAACTTCTTCCTTAACATGCTTTGATCCTGCTTTTTTAACTTTCTCATTTTTAAATTTAATTTTATTATTTTGTTATGTTTAATTCATTAACTTAGTCCACTCTAAATTACATGTTTTAATTACCTATTTAAATCACATGTTTTATTAAATAATATATTGATTTAGATATGCACTATTGCTTTACGTCCACTGTATGTTTTATGGAACTATTTTTTTCAAAATCTTCACAGTGATTTTCTACATTAGTGTCTTTATCATCACAAATGTTCATTTCTAAGATATTTGAGATCTGCTACTTCCTCAACCCACTTACAAAACTCATGGTTTATCCATTTCTTTTATGAGGTGAAATAAAGATTCTTTTTCTCCTTTTGTAGATGAAGTTTTAGGGCCACTTAAGAATATAAGTCACCTTTAAGCCATTATTCTCCAAATTACTACCTGTTTGGGGCTATTATGTGTCTCACACGGATCCCTGGAATCCCTCAGTCCCATTGTTTTTCTCTAAATATTCGTCTTCTTCTCTATGATATTATATCTGCTACAAGAGATGTAACATCATGGATGTTGCTGTGAGAATGGAAATGAATTCAGTCCAAAAAATAAAAATGAGACAAATTGCAGAAAAGCTGTAATTCCCACCCCTCTCCCCATGAATTAATCTCTTGCTTCTCCTCAGTGGAATTAGAGAGTAGCTACATATCCTATTTGTCCAATGCTCCTTCATGTACTTGAAGTTCATCGTGGTAGTATTAGTAAGGGAACAGATCTGTCAATAAAAATACTTGAATTCTAGTCCTGACTCTGTCATTAAATGAATTGTGGCCTTGGGCAAGTCACTTAACCTATCAAAACCTTGGTTTATCATTTATGAAATAAAGAGTTGGACTAGATGATATCTAAGGTTCTTTTTAGCTCTAAGAATCAATGAGTGTGGCTCATTCAATGGTCTTGTCCAAACTCAAAAACTTAAGATCTCAGCTTTTGCTCAAGAATGTTTTTATTGTTTAAATTCATTATTTTAATTATTAACATAACATAAATTTTTTAAAAAAATATATAGGAATTTTATTTTTCCACTATTTAATTAGCTTCAGATATGCCCTCTCAATTCACTCCATTTTTCTAGGCACATCTTTAAAGAGCTCAAATGTTGGTGTATAATTTAGGACTATTATTCTTTCTGGGCCAACAATAACAGATATAGAACAATAGATGGAAAACATTAGTAGAAAGGTGAGTATGAAGACCTTAAAAGACTCTGAAGTGATAAGTTCCTTAGAATGAGGAATTACAAAATTTCTCAAAGATATCTGAAATTTTATGGAGAATAGTTCACTTTATAATTATAATCTATTTTGAAATTAGGGATTATATAATTTCTCAAATATAAATCTAAAATGTTAAACATTGTATATAATATAGGGAGAACACATGTTCATAAAATATACATTGTCAGTAAGCAGATTATTAATGCCATTGTGTTTTATTATTATCCATTAATATTATCTAAAATATTCTACTTAAAGCAAATTAATTTGATACACAAGAATTGGTGGAGTTCGTGCACTGGCTAGTGCCATTCATAACCTGAGATGCTATATTGGTCCAAAAATAATGATAAAAATAAGCTTACAATGACATTGTTTCAACCAGTCTCGATTTTTCCTCTTTCTTGTCTTGTTTGTATTGACTTCCATTCAAGAGTTTTTACCACACATGCCCAGCTGTGAAACCAGGTGTCTTCTCTGGCTATTTTTTTAATGCTTTATAATTTTTCCTTTTCAATGCTGGGATAAAGTAATCATCCAAATAACAAGAGGTTTCTATACCAATAGCACAGTTCCTAGTTGGTTATTGAGTTGTGCACTCATCCTTGAGGTTTTAAGTCATTAACAACATCTTTTGCTCTAGATTGCAAATCAGGCAGTGTTTATGCCTGCATCCTGACACCAGCTTTTCATACGATGCTAAGAACCTTGATTTTGATACTTCTAACTACATGTTTGTCTAGTTTATTAGTCCAGAGCATACATCATTGTTACAGTTTTCATATTCCCTCTCCCTTGGGGCTCTCTTATTCTGCCAACATCTCTTTCAGGTTATTTGATTACAGCTTTCATTGCCACTGAAAAAATAATCACCAACAATGTTCAACCTGTTACAACTGCCTTTTCTACTCTCTGCCATTTTGTAGTTTTTTGGCCTACTGTCAAACTCATGAAAATTTCAATATAATAGCCTTTAACCAGCTGCTGCATTCTGTTAGGATTTCTTTCACCTTTTTATGTTGCATACTCCCATATGGGTAAACCAAACAGAGCCAAGAGCTGGGACTCTCTTGCTTTCTTAATGAGTTTGAAAATTATTCTTCTGTGTTCTGGACTCTCAAAAGAATTTAGGAATCCCAAACTTGCATGCAGGATGTTCCAGCATAGATGTCATAATAAGAGCATAAGAAATATCACACTGTGTCAGAACACAGGGCAACTAGCACAGAACTCTGTCCCAGATGAAGATACCAATAGTTGTTTTGTCAGTTAACCTAGTAAGTTTCACCTAAAAAATTAGGATCCATCATGATCATTTCTTAATAATACATTGTAAATCAACTGGCAGTGAGTTTATCCAATGGTGTCTTAAACCTTTCCCATTCCCCATCTCAGCCTTGTCTCAAGAATACATTCCATAAATGTACTGGCTTCTATATAAATAAAGGAATGTTTTAATTTCTCTTTAATCTGCATCCTTTAACTTCAAGGAATGACCCCAATTAAGTGCTTTGGAATTCAGTAAACACATTTATATTTACCCAGAGTTGACTTTAACCTCACATCCCCCCACTAAGGCTTTTTAATTTTCATCTTCCCAGTCTCAGAAACTCTAATCCTTTTTAGTCTTTCAGTCTGTCCTTGAATGAAAGATAAGCTTTCCCCTTGATCATCTCTGTTGTTTTTCCCTGGATCTCTTCCAGCTCTGTTATATCTTCCTTGGGATGTCATAACTAGAACAGCCCAAATATTGGTTATGAAATCTGTTAGCATTGTCTCTAGTCTCCATTCACTCAAGAAGAAAGTAAATGCTATTTGCTGTCTCCCATTGGTACAGAAATTGGAGAAACCAATTGGGGTCATAACCTCTTCTACATATATTAGTTCCAGCTGAATGTTGGTTTTCTGCTACTTTTCTGTAATACCAGCTAAAGTGCTTGACCTTATATTTTTGCCAGCTGTCCCTTAGGAGGGATTTGATTTTTAGACAAGTTGGTCCTTACCTCCTTCAAAGACGCTGTGGTTGCTAAATATTGGGAGGAATTCACTAATGAAACTCTGTAATAAACATGCTGACTCCATCAGCAATGATGCATTTTGTCAAGTTCCCTTTCTAAATATCTCTGAAGCACTTCACAGAAGAGTGAAAAATGGGGTTCTGGGGAACCTGCTAACTGTTTAGCTTTTCTTTACGTACAATGTTCTAGAAACAACTTCATGTCCAAAGGAGTGTCTATCTTTTCCTGCTGGGTATTTTGGATGTTGTATACACATTGCTATATATGTTGCCTGATGACCTTGATCTACCCTTTTCTCTATTCTCAATCCCAGACGTGTTTCCACGGCCATTTATTGTATCTGAGTTGCTCATAACTTTCTGGTGGTTCCTGCTTAGCAAAATGTGATATAAAACCTCCCTGGAGGAAGTTAACAGTTGCTTCAGTCAACATTTCTTATTACTTTTGTTATGTCTGCTGACAAAATTGCTGGTTTGGGTTCCGACTCTCCTGTCTTCTTATAGTCTACTGTTCCTATAGCTCTACTAGAATGAATATTTGACTCTCTACATGGAATTGTGGCCATCTGTTTAGACTTACCTTTTGGTATTTCTGTCCTTCTGTATCCTTTTGGTCTACATTCTGGTTTGAACTCATGGATCTTGCTCTGACTTTTAGTACCAGTGTTCCCTAACTCCAAGAGCATCTGAATCTTGACACTACCACCCCGCCCATACTGTATTGCCTCTATTACTGTTTTCTGGGCAACTTTTCAGATTCCAAATATTTCCCATATTTAACACATTAACTGCCGTGTGAGCTGTATTTAACTCATGCTAGTTTTGAGCCCAGGGCCTCGTGAAGCATATGTAACTCACATGTCTCTTTACTTGAGCCATGTGAACTATTTTTTAAGTTGCATGTAACTCACGCACAGAAAACAATAAATAACAAATTTTCCATTAACTTAGAAAGGATCGTTTTGTTTTTTAAGTTTTTATTCTATTTTCATAATAGAACACTGTGGTGCCAGGGGGAAAAAAATGTTTTTCGAGTGTGGCAGTCAATGTGTTAAAACATATCTTGCCCCCATTCTTGCTCCAGCTCCTATTTGTGCCAGGATTTGCTCTAATTCAAGTTTTGGTTGGTTGATTTGTTCCTTTGAATTATAAATTGTTATTTCAGTACCTATATTTATATACAGAGGGAGCGATGGTTAGCTATTTCTTAGCTTTAACAGAAATCAACATGCTAAGAATCTCTGTGTTGGCTGGTTTTCAGCATATACATCTTCTGACAATGAGATGGACTCTTATTATAAAGAATACTGGATTGTGGTATCTGACTTAGAAAACATTCCCCCATTTCTTATTTCTGATACTTTACTAGTCTAAGAATGATACCAGTCTTCTGATATTCACTTTGAAAATTGGTTGAATTTTGGTATAGTTTTTCATAGGATATGAGCACATCATGTAGCATATACTTTTCTGCTATTTCTGGTAAGTTCCTTCTCATGTATATTTCCCTTAAAAATATACCTTTTAGCAGCTGACAAGACAATATTAAATAGTAGAAATTTTAAATAGACCAGGCATCAGAAGACTTGAAATCTAGGTCCACTTTGCTGTCAACTAGCTATCTGACCAATGGTGAATCACTCATCTTCTATAGACCTCAGTTTCTTTTTTGTCATTTAAGGAAGCTGAATCACCTGATATCACAGGTCATTTTCAGACCTGACATTCTCTGATTCTATGAATGTTGACTTTGAAATAGAAATTGTTTGTGACAGTTTTCCAGAGAAGTGAAAATGAATCTTCATATCACCCTTGAGGATTCTTATTGCACCATCAATCTTATCAGGATAGAAAGGACAAATAATATTAAACCTTTTACTTAACCATTTAGCACCATTGATGATAGGAAGTAGATGTAACAGAGAATCAGCTGTCTAATTTGAGCTGTCAGTCTTTGAGGATGCTGGTGAATATCTCTGGGTAATTAAATTTTTGAAATCACTGCCAAAAGCCTGGTGCTCTGACTTTTTAAAAGGCTTTAGTACACAAAGATAACCCAGAGGTCAATCTTCTCTGCTGTGCTTTCTTCTCCACAGTTTGATGGTTCCAAAGGTCAAATTAGCTGAGTCTCATTAAGCTCTGGAACCACAATGAAGGAATAGTCAGTAATGTATAATTGATGATATAATCATGAAAACAACTCAGGTTAAGATATTAACTGAAAGAGAGTGAAAGGGATGCCATAGTGTTATGCAGAGTACTACGTCTGGCCTTTGGTTTTGTAGACCTTGTTAGGAGATGTAAATGTTGGTGTTGTCTGTATCTCATAGGTTCATTAGAAAACAAATCTCATATTCTTCTTTGTAGTTTCATAAGCTGGTTAGTATAATCTTGACTGAAATAACAGACCACATGAGGATAAATGTATCTCTTTTTCTAGCATAGTGCTTCACAGATAACAGGTGCTCAGTAAAGATTTGAATGAATGAATGAATGAACATAGATCAGTAATTCTATGTGCTTTTCAGTCTCCTAACTCTGTTTACCTCCAAAAAATCTTCTAGCACTGAGCGTGGTGGCTCATGCCTCTAATCCCAGCACTTTGGGAGGCTGAGGCAGGAGGATTGCTTGAGGCCAGGAGTTTGAAACCAGCCTGGGCAATAGCAAGACCCCTGTCACTACAAAAAGAAAAAATTAGCCGGGCATGGTGGTACACACCTGTAGTCTCAGCTACTTGGAAGGCTGAGGTGGGAGCATCACCTGAGACCAGGAGTTTGAGGTTGCAGTGAGATATGATGGTGCCACTGCATTCTAGCCTGGACAATAAACAGGGTGAGACCCTGTCTCAAAAAAAAAAAAAATCTTCTAGTGTCTATGTGTCACTTTAGATCTACCACTCAAATACATCTCTCATATCCTCTGGACATCAACTTTAATGTTAGAAAGCATGCTGAGTCTTTGATAGAGTTTCTCATATCATCTACAGTTTGGTGCCTAAGAGACAACCCTTAGCATGCATGTCTCAATGGTACATACCAAAACCTAAGTTCTAGATTCGGTTCTGTCTTTATCTAACAATATGATTAGGGATATAACTCTGCCCATCTAGGGCTAAGTTTCCTGCTTTATAATGAGGAGATCAAACTCAATAATGCCTGAGACAACTCTGAACTCTGGCTTTCTTTGTTTCAGTAGAACTGGATCTTTGTTTTTCCTAAATATTGTTCATGAGACTTATTCTGGTTTTCCAGTGGTCAATAAAGCTTTAAATTGATCAACCACTGTGTTTCACTGAGCATTGTGAATAGAACCTACTTTTGGGGCTGGGATCTATTAGCCACTGAGTCTTAAGAGAATGTCATAGATGATAAAATTTTATTTTACAGAAAAATGTAATATTCTATATGTTATATATAATACTGAAGGGTGGCAACATATATACATGTACATATATATGTGCCAGCTAAAATATGTTGTTTACAAGCAAAAAAAAAGCCCCACCTCTATTATAATACATATGGTATAGCATAGGTGTCCCCTGCCTCATTTGTGGCACTTTTGGGAATGTGAGAATGAGCATAGAACATATTCAGGTCTGTTTCTTCAAAAGAAAAGGAGTATTGTCTTTTCCTAACTTTTATAAACATGCACTTTCTTATATAATCATGTGGTAAAAAAAAATACAGTAGAGGCATTAAATATATCTGCATTTGAAACCCGGATTTATCATAATCTGACTCTGTTATTTGAATAATTTACTTATCCTGACATCCATTCAAATTTATGGCACATAAATAATCACTCAAGAAAATTAATTGGCTTTCCTTGTCTCTTCTGAAACTGGATTGAAGTCTAATTGACCTCCAGTAGATACCAAGTGTTGGGTTTTTAGGAAAACACTCATAGAGATATAGCCAGTACGAGTGACATATTTAGAATATTTTCTAGGACCCAAATATGTCCCTGATCAAATTAGTTTATTTTCATTTTTAGAGTTCCCACATAATTTAGGGTATGTGTGAATTCCCAAACATTCCTGAGCCTCTCCTAGGCTTCTCTAATTGCTTTTTATCCTGTCCCCTGGGAAGTAGCATCCTGTTCCTTTCACAAAGGTCAGCAGCAGCAGCCCAGACATTTTAAAATAACTTAATAACCCTGAACTGCCTCTCCCCTTTGGATAATTTCCTTAGAGCTTTAGTCCTTTGAACACTGACCTGGTTGTGGAAAATGTCCCTTTCTCAGAGGGAAAACTCAAAATCCCATTCAGTCTTCCCCTCCCTCATTCCAGGGCATAAGGTGGTGGAGTAGCACATAGCGTATAGGGAAAGGGAATTAAATACTTCTTTGGAGAAGAATGTTAACATGTTATCTATCTCTCTCTCTCTCTCTCTCTCTCTCTCTATCTCTCTCTCTCTCTCCTCTTTTCTCTCTCATGTATATATAGATAGATTCTTCTTTTAAAAAATAAACTGTGAGTGCATTGTATAAATCTTTGCATGAGATAGAAAAAAAAATCTCTCCTTTTCTCAGCAGACTGGAAAGCTCCTAAGAACAGGTACTAGAAGGGGCTTAGCCCACTGTCAGCATCCAGCAAATGATCACATCTTCTGTGATATCATTAACTCCTGGGAGGATGAATCTAAGAAGCGTTCGTGTTTTTCCTGGAACTTTCAATTGCTTTTTCTGTTTTTCTTTCTCAGTTTATCCATGTTCATCTAGGTCCCCAAAGCCATTGTATGTCAGATAGCCAGTGCAAGGTGTAATTTTTAACTTGCTGCTTTGTTGTCTTAGAAGGAATTTTTGTTGTTGCTGTTTTCTTTCCTTTTGGTTTGGTCACTTTTTCATGGTCTTAAGCTTTCTATAAAGGGTGTATCTCATAGTTAACAGTCCATATAATCTCCTAGACAGAAATGAAAGCAAAGTTTAAGGTGTGCCTAATATGTGCTAAATGATAGGCTAAGTGTTTCACCTGTATCTTCCCATTTAATCCTCATAACAACCCCAATTATTATCCAATAAAGAAGAAACAGCTGAGACTCAAAGAGGTTGGTGGCTTACCCAAGTCACTGTAATAATAGTTGATATTTAAATAATTGATATTAAAAATCATCATCATCATCTCAGCTGTTGTTCTTATCTGTTTCAACTTCCTAGTACTGTTGGTTGAAAACCAGCCCTTAGTATAACCAAGTGTGGCCAGTACACCACTATGAAGCTGCCATCTTAAGCATTGCCAACACTACCCTATTATTCCTTCTCCACATTGTTGGTGTTTTTTCCTTGCCTTATCTACTCAAACAAGTTCTTTTATCACTACTGTTTTGCAGAGACATAAATTACTCTTTGCTGTTTTGGGCAATAAAGAGGAACAAAAAACAAAATGAAACAAAAACCTGGTCAGCCCTGATATAAGCACTTTTCCACCTCTGTGTAGCTTGAGAAAGCAAAGTATTTCTGAGTCACATTCCACCTCTTCTGTCTGGACTTCCCTAAGATAAAAATATGGCCAAGACAAGTAATCTAATAGATGCCACAGAATGTGTTTTTCTCTTCATACTTCCAATTATAAGTCTTTTTGAAAGGTAGGACATGGTCAACTCAGGTGTACTAGAACAGCTCTACAGGAGCCTTTGGAACACTTACGCATGTCCTTGAATTTGACACCACCACCTCTTTCCAGAACAAATAAAGTCATCCTTCCCATAAACCTCAGGCCTATGGTTCTAGCCTTACTAGGCAAAAGCATTTGACCTGTGGCTATAAGTCATGATTCCCCCAGGCATTGAGCATTGGGACACCCCATGTATTACAAGTAGAACATCTCATCTTACTGCAGAGGGATGGTCTTTATTTTTTATTATTATAATTACATGGTGGCAAAGAATTATTTTGTATAGTTTCTCTTGTAATGACTCAAAATTATCAAACCAATTTGGTTAATTAATATGTTTTTCTTAACATTTTTTTAATTTCAGCATATTATGGGGGTACAAATGTTAAGGTTACGTATATTGCCCATGCCCACCCTCCCCCCTCGAGTCAGAGCATATGTTTTTGAAGATAAAGAATAACTTATATTTTCTGAAGACTAAAAAGAATCTCTATCTGAATATGTAGTCACCCTGTACTAATCTATAGATATAAGTGCTTTATCAAATAAAGGCCAGATTAATTATTTTTCCTCACTCTTAAGTATATCAGTTTCTGCTATAGAAACTTTGCTGCCCCAAAACCATCAAATACACCTGTAATCCTAGCACTCTGGGAGGCTGAGGTGGGAGGATCGCTTGAGGTC
>VBSM01001483.1:17529486-17545994 GCA_008086735.1 Cheirogaleus medius
ATTGCTGGATCAAATGGTAGATCTACTTGTATCGCTTTAAGGTATCTCCATATGTGATGTTTCCTTATTGCTAAGTTTGGGACTAGACTAGATTGTGGAGACATGATTGGCTGCTATGTGAAAGATGCACTTGGTGGAGCATGTGAGTTAAGAGTAAGGAAACAGGAAAAGCCAGAATGGAAGCAGAGCACCAGTTAGGAGTTTGGAAAGCACTGGTGGTAGATTACATCTAAATACTGATAGCAGGGGAGATCACAAGAGGTGGTTGGATTCCAGAGATAAGGTTTGGAAACAATGAATAGGCCTTGCTGATGCATTGGCAGTCAGGAGTAAGGGAAAGAGGGCAATCCATATGTTTCCTGGGCTTCTGGATGGAACAAGAACCTGAAGAGCAACGTTTGGTGGGGAAAATCAAGTTTTAGTGATCCATAGCACTGCATGGTGACCACAGTTAATAATGATGTATGTTTCAAAATTGCTAAAACAATAAATTTTTAGTGTCCTCGCCGCAAAAAAGTAAGTTTGTGAAGTGATGGATATGTTAATTAGCTTCTTTGAATCTTTCTGTGATATATACATAGACTAAAAAAAAATCACATAGTATCCCATAAATATACATAATTACTATTTGCCAATTAAAAATAAATAAATATTTTTTGAAAAAGAAATCTGTTTTAGAAGCCTTTGACAGCACCAAGGGGTGGTTTGGAGAGCTTCTGGGCTCATAATACCTGCCTACTGGCCACTCTTTACCCCAGCAACAACAGGCAAACATTTAATCTAAACAAAAAGTGAGCTTGCCAACTAGATGGCCACTCATTCCAGATAGAAATCCTGGAGCTGCCTGGGTTTAGACATGTAAATTTTGAGGCACTTGTTAGGTATCCAAGTATGCAGCTCAACATGTCAAGGAAGAGGTTAGGCCAAGAGCTATAACTTATAGAATCATCAACATATATGTGATTCTTAGAGTCATGGAATGGGATGCCATCACATTCAGATGAGTGAAGAAACCCCAGGACTTCACAATATTGAGCTTGTTTATGTTTTATCAAAGGCAAATGTATTAATTAATGGATTTATTAAATTAATTAACCAAACTATATTTTGGGGTGGCTACTGCACCAGCTATTGTAAATTTTGTTATGAATATTTTACCACAATAAAAAAGTACCCACAGAATAAAGGAATTAAGTCATAAATTTGCCTATGATTTAAATAAAAGAGCTAAAATAATGATCTCCATTTTATTTCAATTTTATATTAAAGATCTAAGACTATAAAAACATACTTAAACAGATACAGGAGGTAGAGAGTTTTTTTCTTAGGCATATATGAATTTTTCTTATGCTTTTCAAGTCTATTTTGTGATTTACTTTCTTGAATTGGCCTTTAATATAGGAGTGTAATATCATTGCAGAGATTAATTAGCGTGTGTGTGAACTGTTCTCAAATACTAAAATGAAAGCATAAAACTATAAAATAGCATTATTATTCACTAAAGAGGAATAGTTTACAAGGGTGTCTCTGATCATTGTCAAAGCATAAATGGCCAATTTCACTCATAATTAGCCAATTTAGTATGAAGTTATTTTTTACTTGGTATATTTTGTTTAACCTCAGTTATCTTTGTAAAAATAGAAGCTGCTATTTGTTGCTACTTTCAAAATTTCTCAAAAATGCTAAAATGTTTTTTAATTCTAATATACTTAAATGTTTGGATTTTCCTTGCCTAAGAAAAATCTCAAATACTTATCTAAAGATATGCTCTTGACTGATTGATTGATTCATTCACTCATTCAATAAATATTTATTTGCCAGCATATGTGCACCAGATACTTTGCTAGATGCAGAGAGTATATTTGTTGAGCAATACTCATGATATCTCCAAAGTATAGCCAGAGAGCAGATAACGGAGTTGACTCTAAGGATGAATAAGTATTAACACAAAGAGAGAAAGTCATGTGTCAAGGCAATTTAACAGGAGGGAACTTGTCAATACAAGGAACTAAAATGACATTGTGACTAGTGCTAGAGGGTATGAGGAGAAAACTTGAAAAGTCCTTTAGCTGATGCAAATGAATTGGATGGGGAGCCCATGAATACAAGTTCTTGGAGGATCTTTATGAAAGCCAGGTGAGAGATGATGGTACTTGGGCCAAGATGATGGTAGCTTGGAGATGATGAGAAAGACACAAATTTGAGAGATATTTGGGAGATAAAAATTCTTAGGATTTCAGGTTAGATAATATAGGATGGAGGGCACAAAGAGAAGAACTTCAAGAGATCACACTTACATTTCTGGGCAATGGACAGTTGGTGATTCTTTATAGCAAGTTAGGGAACACTGAAGAAAGAAAGACCAGATTTAGGGTGGCAATTTGATTGTGGATGTTTGAGTTTGAGATGAAGATGATTTGTGACATCCAAAAAGCATTGTCTAGTAGACAGATAATATGTGTCTAGAGTCCAGAAAAAGGTAGGTAGGTCTGGATTGGTGTCACTAATTTGGATATTATTTGTATATAACTGGTAACTGAAACCATGAGTGTGAATGAGATTCTAATGCTAAATTTTGGAAGGGCAATTTTTAAAGTCTTTGCTTTTTGAAGTACAGGTGCAATATTTAAACTAAAAAGACTGATTTTTGAAAACTGAATTAAATTAAAGTTTAAAAGCCTAAAAAGATATACATCAAAGTTATCATAATGGTTGTACTGTAAGAAAGGAGGCATCAAAGAGGATCTGCATTTCATCTTCAATGTTTTATTTATTTTATTTAAAAGAATCTTTAAGCAAAGATAAATGTTACCTATTACTAATTCTGGGCAGTGGGAGAAACATATTTGTTATTTTGTACTCTGGACATTTTTTGTTTCCTAAAACTTAATCTAAAGCAAACATTTAAAAATACATCATTATAGACAACTGGATGGTCACTATCCCATTAAATACTTTGTACCAACTTGGTTGCTAATCAGAGGACTTTCTTTGAGTAAAATCTTTAATTTGTAATTCTTTATATTTGATCACCATAATTGCACCAAACTGTTACTTAGTGTGAAAAGTAGCTGTTTTATAGAGTTCTATTTAATACTGAAAACCTATAACATTTGTATTAAAACTGCATTTTTTCACTTTTCCCCTTGCTTTTCAGTTTGTATAATTTCTTTTACCCTATCTTCAAGTTCACTAATTCTTTCCTTGTCTAAGTCAAATCTATGGATGAGTCCATTTAAGAAATTTTTCATTTTTTTATTACTGTGTTTTTGATTTCTAGCATTTCCACTTGATTCACTCTTACAGTTTCCAGCTCTGTGCTGAAATTACCTATCTGATCTTGCTGGAGGGAGTAAGAAGAAAACTTGAAAAGTCCTCTGGCTTTTCCATTAGAGCCTTTAACATATTAATTATGATTGTTTTTAATTCCCTGTCTGGTATTTCAAACAACTGTAGCATATCTGAGTCTGGTTCTGATGATTATTTTGTCTCTTTAGACTAATTTTTCTTGCTTTTAGGCATGCTTTGTATTTTGTGGGTAAAATTCATGTATAGAGTAGTAGATACTGAGGTACGTAGGCCTTTAGTGTTCTAATGTACCTTTGGCTGAGAGGTGGACTGTATTTGATGTTTGATGTTGGTTGTTGGTAACTTTATTACTGAAGGCTTGTTAGTGTGGTGATGGGATGTGGGGCAGAGGCATTTTCTAATGTTCTAATTAATACACAGTTGGCCTGGGTCTTGGGATGTGGCCTCCTCAATTGTTTCTTCCCCTTCCTCCAGAGGTATAGCATCCTTAATCTCCCATTCTTTTGCCAGAGCTGCAGTGGGTATCCCGCAATGTGCTCACTCTATGACCTTAAGGCCCTTTCCCACACAGACTAAGGCTTTTTCTTAAAACCTAGGTAAGATCTGGGTCTGGGTAGTGTTCCCTTCCCCCAATTGCAATGGTGTTTCACCAGTGCCCTCAAGTCATGTCCTTCCCTCTAAAGATTAAGCCTTTCATTCTTTAAGGGAGAAGGATGTGGGCAGATTCACAGTAGCTGGCTGCTGTGACCCTTCACCAGTCATTACCATACAGGGTAGAGAGGGAGCTTTCTCCAGATTGTCCCCATCCCCATCATGATAGCCTGATGCAGTTCCTGGAGGAAAAGCCTACAAAAGTGTGGGACTCTGCCCATGACTGTGACCCTCAGGAGCTTCACACCCATAGGCTGGTTCTCACATGTCCTCCAGGAATTTACTCTCCCTACCAGTTTATATGGCATCTACCCCAGGGATACAAATGCTCAGGCCTTGCTTTTCTCCACAGATTTCAGGGTGGCTGTTGTCCTATGATTGGTTGTCTCTGATTGATTGATGAAAAGTTGTTAATTTGTCCAGTTTTTTTCTTGCTGTAAGTAAGGGAGCTACCTTTTTGCAGCTCTTGCAGCTCTCTACATCTCCAAGTTGAAACTGGAAGTTTGAGCAATACTTTCTAGAAATTAATATTTGTAAGTTTTCCCCCTCATAACAAAGTAATAAATGTTCACTGTAGAAAACATAGAAAAAGATTTTTAAAAATTTAAACCACCCATAACTACCCAGACAACTTCTATGAACATGTTGATAATATCTTCTTCCAGTTTTTTAATCTCCTAATAAAATATAGAAGATATTTTTCATATAGCTTTGTATCCCAACTTTTGTTGAGCAATGCAAGTTTAAACTTAAATACAAAGGTACCCTAACTTCCTACTTTACCCTTTTGAAAGCAGATGTCAGCTGTCTTCCCAAGTGAAATACTCTTGGCTTAATATCAGGTAGACAAACAAGGCCACCACAAATTCAGCTTTCACCTCAATAACACAGGTAATTTGATAGTTCTACAGATCCTATAATATTGCTTGACTCAAGACCCAGAATATAATAGCGTTTTTCAAGTGTTGCTCTAGAGACTATATAGAGTATTGGTGTCATCCCCCTTCATCATATCTTGCCAAAGCCCACAGATTTGGAACTTCTGTAGGAAGATTTGTCTAATATTGAAAAATGTGTTTTGCTCCTTCCACATCCAGTAAAAACACCACCAGTTTTTTGTTGGCCATACCAATGACATACAACGATTTCACTGATGAGGGGATGACCCAGAATGGGATTTTAGAGCATTGAAAATAAAATCACCCAAGGCAATCTTTGCAGTAAACCATGTGGAAACAAATTTAAATATGGGATATACCCCCTCCCAATCCATCTGTAGATTTTGTATCAGAATTCATGCAGGTGAAAAAAAAATCTTTATTTCAAGGTAGATTTTGCCTCAAAATTTGTGCAGGTTTAAAAAAATCTTTTATTTTAAGATAACTCAATTTTTTGCCACAGGCAAGTATAGAACTTATTTTTGTTTCCTCTTGTCTATTTCCAGTTGTTTTAAATGTTCTCTATTTACTGTGTGGACACGGAAACCCAAATACATCCAGTATCAAGATATTTGCCATATGCAGCACTTTTTCCTCAGATAGTTATTTTCTAAATATGTAAACAGCTTACCTGCATCATTCTTCCACCCTATTTTTAAAACTAACAACTAGTTGGTTTCTGGTTTTAACTTTTGTTTTGCTCTTCACAGTTTATACATGTACTATGAGGGATGCTCTTTTTATTACCTCTAAGTTTTAAAGGAGAGAGTTTTTAATTTCTTTTAAGTCAAAATACAACAGTTCTATTCTAAAGCTTCCTTTAAAAAAAAACAAATCTTCATCCGTAGTAATTAATTTTGACAGTGTAGGCTCAGTAGCGATTCACAAACCTGTACTTTGTGCATCAGCATTCCTTATTATTCTAATTAAAGTGGAACATTGTGCCCTCGCTAATCATTAATGGGTTTTCATTTTGTAAATGACATTTGCAGAAGTTAAAACAGCGAGTTCATGTGAAGTCCACAGGCAACAGTGTTGAAATTAGCATCACCATAGCAACAGTCTTCCATCATTAGCATTCAGGGCAACAGGAGGTGTTTTGTTGTGTTTTGTTTTCCATAAAAAGAAAAAAATCTTCAAAGGCAAAGCCTACAAAAACTCTCCGAAGGTATTTATGTTTCTTATATGTATGTGTACTCTACTAGATCTCTAAGTCTATATAGAATTTTTAAAATTGCAATGTGGATCGTCTCCTTTCCAGATTTGTGTTTTGCTTGGTATACTAGCTAAATTTCATGATCTTTCTCCAGCTGTACACGTCTGACCTGCTGAGCAGCATTTACTCATTGCCAACCCGCTGCTCACCAATACGGTTTCCTATGTGGACCGAGAGAGTCTGTATTCATGAAAATATTTGGTTCAATGTAAAAGTGTTACATGCATTCATGAGTTTTTCATTTAATTCATGGGAAATAGATTTATGCTGTTAGATCCTCTAGTGAACTCATTTAGGAAAAAATAGAACCATGTTGTGTAGATATAGGTCAATGATTATTCTCATTCATCTTTAGGCGGAATTAAAAAGTGAGTCAAATAGAGACCAATATTATATTAGCTGAGTCTCAAGCAATGGAGTCACCACTATTACTGTATGTGTTTGTTATTTGAATTTTAATATTCTGGGAAACTTTAACAGTGGCATATCTAGCATTTATGTTTTTCTCAGTACTAAAATGCATAAAAAGATCACCATATTGACCTACCAGCTGCTTCTAAATCACACGAATAGTGGGTAATTATGAAATTCAAATGAAGTTTTATTTTCATTTATTATACAAAAATGTCACAGCTCAAACTTAGAAGTCTTGTCCCCAAGCTTGGATAGAGACAGGTATGCATGTGCCTTTTACTTTTCAAAATGAATCATAGCTGCCTTCCCTGTTACATGTAAGGACTAGAAGTTGTACATTCCACTCAGGTGCCTAAAAAAGGCAAGCCTGTGCTAGCCCACACTAACGAAGCAAAATGGAGCAAAGGATATTGCTTTCAATTAGGGATGCATCTATGCTATCATCAGTTCTTCCACATACTGGATGAGTCTGTAGATCACTTGAGCCATTCAGCCAACCCAGTGTTTCTGTGGTATTAAAAGACAGCAACCTCCAGAAGCCACATATCTCAGTGTGTGCTCCAGGATAATAGGATCGTAGAACTCATATGTATGCACACATGCATATGTATCTTCCACTTCACCAAAGCTACACCCAGTCTATGCCTAATCCATGGTCATCAAATGGTAACCAGAAAAGAAATTTTACTTTAAATTTTCCATCTGCCATGACCCTGTTTCGAGGCAGTACAAGCCAATCAGATGTCTGTATTTATAACATACATGATGTAAGTGTAACTCAAACCCAGTGGGCAGGAATCCATGGCTGACTGTTATGGAAACTACTACTGACCTCGTGGTACCAGCACCTACTATCTTTCTCTTTTTATTATATAATGAAAAGATTTCAAAGTTAGCTTTTCATTCTGATAGATCTTGAAATCCAAAGACTAAATAGAATCCCAATGGAAATGACCCCCCAAATATTGTGTCTTTCTTCTCAATATTCTGATGTTTTCTCTTATAAAAATCCATATAAGTTTGAATATTTATACTGCAGATATCCAAAGAAATCACACAAACAGAAGCTTCCTCACATTCACTACTAGTCACTTGCTCTTTCACTCTGGGAATGGTGGTCTTCAGATTGCATCTCTACCTCTTGTTCTATTTCAAACCCTCTCTTCTTTTTTAGTCCGTGCAGGGCATCAGGTAAGGTTTAGTTTACCCCTGTATGAGGAACTTGGGTATAAACTGACACAAGTAGTCCACTAACCAAAAAATAAAAAAACAAACAAGTTGTTCACTTGCAGATGTAGTGTATAATCAAAGACTTTAATTTTCAGGGGTTTTTCTTCAGTTTTCTATTAACCAGTTTCCCTGGCTGAGACATCAGTGTTTGTAAGTGACCATGCTTTCTATATACACAATTGTATCGGCAGCAGGAAAGTTAAGTACAAACTTTAGAAAAGATTAATTTTCTTTAGAGTAGATCACTCTATAAATGCCAAAGCATGTGTTGTGATGTAAAAATTCAAATGATAGCTAATGGTTTAGAAAGATCCTATTTGACCTCTAGTGCTGTAAGGTTAGATCCAATTTAGAGCAGTGCCAATCCATGTGTAGAGCATGAAACCTTAAGGATAAGGAAAAGCCAGAGAATCTAGTGCTAGTAAGAAAGGTCTACTAGTAAGATGAGATGTGAAAGCATTTATGACTTGGCACCAGGAATATTATGAGTGAAATTTGTATGAGCAATGATTGCAGTTATGAGCCTTGTTATTTGTTTCCACTTGTCCAACTGTAATTCTTTCACTTAGCTCAAAGTAGTGCATTGTAACATTAAAACCCACTCGTCTGCCTTTAGATGGGATTTTAAAAGATGCCTATAAAACAGTTCTGTGCTAAAAATCCAAGTCTCTTGACCCACTGTAAAGGGAGCAGTAAACAGTGTTTTCTCAGGAGAATCTTTCAATATACTCCAGGTCTCCATAAAAATCTTTGTGACAAAATTGTCTTTACTGAAGTCATCATCCATTGGATTAAAAATAGGTTACCATTATTAGCTTTTTGAAAATGGAAAAAGTTAGGCTTTCTCAATGATACTTTCAGTAGTTTTTCACAACCATGAGCCCTCGAGCTATTAGTCTTATTTTTAGATATCATACTTATGGATAGTTGTAGAATTTATCTAGCATGGTTTAAAAGACTATTCAATTGTAGGGCAAGCATTCAGTTTATTCCCATGGCAGAGCTAAACTGAAACCATTCCAGATCAACAAGAATCTATTCTCTTCTGATTCAGGAAGGATATTTCCCATCTTTCATGGATAATCCATGAAGGTTTTCTTAATAACATCGAATTGTAAATTCTTGGTCTATCCTCAGGGATATATTGAAAAGTTACCAAACTTTTTAATGTCTCCCATTATAAAAGGTCACTTTTTGGATTATTTCTCTCATACCGAGAGTACGTGCTTCTCTATGCTTAACACTTTGGCTTTTGCTTTCAAGCTTTAGGTAATGCAAATAAATCTATTATATCATGAAAGTTAAATTTCTCATATAAGTTGATTCTCAACATTCATAATTGAGAGCTTACTGTTCTTTGGCTGGTATATAGGTCTCAATTCATTTTAGCACTCTCCCCCCACCAATAGAGCAGCCAAAAAAGTTGGAATTAGTTGCATGTATCATCAATATACAATACCAATCCACACACCCAGAAAGTATATTGAAAGCAAACCTACGATGTCTCTTACAAGCACAAACTACTCCATTCCAAGTATGCACCACTGAAACACACATGAATACTGGATACTTTAAGAAAATCCCTAGATCAGCATGGTTTAATCAATGCTACCTAACTTAGCACAGGAATTTTGCATCTGAGTTCCATTTAAGGAAATAGATTCAGAATGCCATAAACCAGATACCTCTTGCCTTTCTTCAGTGGTCACTTTCTGCCATTATCATTCAAGGGATCACATCTGTTCCTCCAAAAACTGTTACCCTAAGATTGAAATCTTGCCCTTTTATCTCTAACAGCACACCTCTATAATATGTCACCAGTGTAGTATCTTCAGTCAGCTAATTAGACTGCACAAACAGGTTTACTCAAGTGTGAAGAGATAAAACTGTGAAATGTAAGAGGAAGAAGGAATCTTAGAGATAATCCAACCCAAACTCTTCATCTTACAGAAAAGAAAATGGCAGTTCAAAGGGGGAAATTAATTTTGGTAAGGTGGCTAAACTGGCCTAGAAAACCAGATCTTCTAATACCTGGTCCCATGGTCCTTCTACAATGCCATGGTTGTCAGTGTCGAAGGCACATACAAATACAAAATTTACAAGTAGTCCTGGGTATTTGTACAGCACTGTAAAACATTTTCACATCTGTTATCACATTTGATTCTTACAATATCCCATGGAGAGTTTGGGTAGCATATATGATTGTCCTCGTTTTTACAGACATGGAAACTGAGGCTCTGAGATGCCTTCATTTACCTAAGATCACTTACCATAGACTAAAACCTGGGACCTAAGTCACTTTTCTCTAAACCGAGTGCTTGTTCTGTTGTGCCATATTGTTAATTCATTCCTGTTGGTAGCAATGCAAAGGAAATTTTATAATCATGTCTCTCTTTAATACCCAGGCCAGCCATTCTACTTTTTCTGTAAGCTTTGAAAAATATTATGTCCTTTCTTTAGTTTACTAGTTTAACCATTTGTTTGGGGGTCAGAACTGTGTTTTTAGTCACTTAACATATGACCATTTAATATCCACCCCACCCTGCCACCAACCCCCACAACCCTGACCTGTGTCTCACTGTGTACCCTAAACAATCCTGTTCTAAATACATTTTAAAAGCAGCAAGTATGGGAAGATTTTTATCTCCCTATAATACAGTGACAAGTGTAGAGTATGTGGAAAACAACCAGCAGGTGAGGCTGTAACATTATAATTTTAGCCCAAGCCTTACTGCTACATTGAGGTATCTTTGTTCAATAAATGGATCAGAAAATATGGTGCAGTTTTTCCTAAATGCTGTCAAAATAACAACAAAAAAATCATTAAGCAGAACTATTTCAGTAATGTGTTGTATTGAATGCATTGTTTTCAAGGGCATTTTCAAAAATAAGTTGATTGAATC
Source organism: Cheirogaleus medius (assembly GCA_008086735.1). Taxonomy (NCBI): domain Eukaryota; kingdom Metazoa; phylum Chordata; class Mammalia; order Primates; family Cheirogaleidae; genus Cheirogaleus; species Cheirogaleus medius. Next base: position 17,540,148 of record VBSM01001483.1, read on the forward strand.
ATTTCTTTTACTTGAAGAATAACATACATCCAGAAAGTGTGCAAATGATAAATGTTCAGTTCAATACAATTATCACAAAATGAATACACCCATGTTCACCACCTAGGACAATAATTAAAACATTATCAGTGGCCCAAAAAGACCACAAACACACACACATACACGCATGCATGCACACATATATATGCACATATACATATATATACATATATACACATATACATATACACATACACACACACACATATATATATATAAGAGAGAGCAAGCAAATATGATAAATGTTAACAGTTGGTGAGTCTAATAGAATGGTTTATGGGTGTTCTTTTAACTCTGGTAGGTTTGAAATTTTCAAAATGAAAAATATGAGGAGAAATATAGAACATTTTCATGACATCAGAAATCACCACCCCACTCTACCCCACTCCATGCCTTCTCCCAATCACTATTCCTCCCTCATCCTAAAGGTAAAGGTAACTGCTACCCTACCTTTTAACACTATGGTTGAGATTTGCCTGTTGGTTTGAACTCTATAAAATGGAACTGTACAGTATATAAACTTTTGTGTCTCTGACTCAACATGTATTTATGAGACTAATCCATGTTGTTGTATATATCTGTCATATGTTTTCGTTGCTCTATGATATTCTGTTGTAAATATATACCATAATTTACATATCCATTCTATCATTGGTGGACATTTTGGTTTTTCTAGTTTGGAGACATTATGAATAAGGATCTATGAACAATCTTTTGTGTGTCTTTTGGTGCATCTGTGCATACATATATGTTCAGTATATATTTAAGAATAAAATTGCCTATGTTGTGGGTCTGCATATGCAGAGCTTTAGTTGATATTTGCAAACAGTTTTCCAAAGTGGTTGTACCAGTTTACACTCCCACTAGCAGTATATGAAAGTTCTAGAAGCTCCACATCTCAACAATACTTGATATTGTCTGGCTTTAAAACTTTAGCCATTGCAGTGAGTGTGTGGTAGAATCTCGTTGTGGTTTTAATTTTCATTCTCTTGATTACTTATGAGGTTGAATATTTTTACATGTATTTATTGACCATTTTGGATATGAAATATACAAGTATGAATTCTTGTATGAAGTATCTATTGAAGTCTATTGCCTTTTTTTTTATATTGATTCATTCTTCTTTTTCTTATTGATCTGTAAAAACTTGAGGGTTTTTTTTTACATATTCTGGTTTACAGCCCAGTGTAAATTTTATGTGTTGCAAATATCTTCTCCCATTGTATAGCTTGACATTTAACTCATTTGTGTCTTTTGATTGATAGAAGTTCTTAATTTTAATATAGTCCAATATATAAATTTTCCTTTATGCTTAATTTTGTGTCTTATATAAGGTCTTTGTCTAACCAAAGTTAATGAATATATTCTCTTGTATTATCTCCTAGAAACTTTACTTTTTTTAACTTTTGCTTTTACATACAGTCCACCCGGAATTGATCTTTTGTGTAACATGTGAGATAGGGATTGAATTCTGTTTTTCATAGTATGGATATCCAGTTGGCCCAGCACTACTTCCATCCCTGAAATAATCCCAACTTGGTTGTGAGGTATGATTCTAAACATTTATTATTGGAATTGACTTGCTAGTATTTTCTTTAGAATTATTGCATCCATGTTCATTAGTGATATTGGTCTGTCATTCTTGTCAAGATTTGGTATTAGGATTATTCTGGTTTCATAAAAGGAAGTAGGGAAGTGTTGTCCCTTCTAGTCTCTGGAAGAATTTACTTAAGATTGGCATTTCTGCCAGTGACATGATCTGGCCCTGGAGTTTTCCTTGAGGGAATGTATATAATTATCGAGTCAATTTCTTAAAGATTGTACTATCCTGGATGGAGCTGGAGCCCATTCTTCTATATCACATGAATGGAAAAACAAGCACCACATGTACTCACCATTAAATTGGTATTAACTGATCAACACTTATGTGCACATATGGAAGTAACATTCATGGGGCATCAAGCAGGTGGGAGGGGGGAGGAGGAGATGGGTAAATTCATACCTAATGGGTATGGTGCATGATGTCTGGGAGTTGGGCACACTTGCAGCTCTGACTTGGGTGGTACAAAGACTATATATGTAAACAAAGCATGTGTATCCTGGTAATATTCTGAAAAAAATTCTTAAAGAGTATAGGACTATTCCAATTTTCTGTTTCTTCATGTGTCAGTGTCAGCTGACTTAAAGTAGACCTCTGGACTGATCAGGGAGCTGCATGAAGTGTGTGCAGTGACATTGCACCAGAAAGCAGGCACAGCAGGGACCTGGTGTCTTCCATTCCAAGTCACTGCAACTGATGCCGTTCTGAGCTCTCAGGTCCAAAGCACCAGGTGTATATAGGGCTTGGCTTTGCTGCAGCCACCTCCACATTGCCCTGGCCAGGCCAGGGAGGGAGTAGAGAGAAAAGACACTCTCATGCACCCTGTGACTGTGAGATGAGCAGCCCTCCCCCCAATGGGGGATCTGAGCCAAACGGGCACCACAGACACTACCTCAAAAGGCCTGGGGAGTCTGGCTCTGCAGGACTTAGACAGGGGGAAAGCCCCAGATGCCCAGGAACCTGGGCCCACAGCCCTGCCCCCCAAACCCCCAAGCTGCCACCTGGCCCCATGGCTCTGCCCTGAGGTTCCTGTACTGTTGCCCAGCCCTGCAGCCCTGGCTCCAAGGCTCCCCAACTGCCATCAGGCCCCATGGACCTGCTGAGGCTCCAGCACTGGCACAGGGCCCCATGGCTCCAATCCAAAGGTTCCAGCACCACCACTGGGCACCACGGCCTCAGTTTTGATACTCCTCCACTGCTGCCAGACCCTATGCTTCACTCCCAAGGTTCCAGAGCCATGGCCAGGCCCCATAGCCCCACCTCTGAGTCTTCTGCTTCTGGGACCCCTGTCTCCATCCAACAGTGCCCACCAACTGCCTGGTGGGAATCACCCCTATGGTCCAATGCTCCATCAGGGAGCCACTTAACCTTGAGCTGCTGTCAAACCTGGACCCAGTTGGAGCAAATGCCCACAGCCCTTACAGCCACAACCAGTACATAGATAGCCTCACCTAGCTGCCACTGTCACCACCACAGAGAGAATGGGGCACAGGAAGGCTAGCCTCTGATGTGAGCTTCCAATAGTGGCCTAGGGAACAACCCACCACTCCACACGAAGAATATCCAGCACCAACTTGGACTGTGACAATCACAGGGGAATGCACAATACAGAACAGCTGCATTACAGGCTCTCAATGCATCCACCCCTTCCCTGCCAAGTCATCTTCCAGAGTAGTCACAAAAGCTCCATCTTCAGACCTCTCCTTCTTCTCACTAAGTGTGAAAGGAGAACAGGTGTGCTGCAAACCTACCTGCCCTGAACTGAGAGGAGAGGTTTCAGATGGGAAGAAATGAGCAAAAGAACTCTGGCAACATGAGAAAACAAGCTAGTTTGACACCCTCAAGGAATCACAATGGATCTACAGCAATGGACCCCAACCAAAAGGAAATTGTCAAAATGTCAGAAATGGAATTCAGAATATGGATGGCAAATAAAATTAATAGGATTGAAGAGGAAGTAGAAAACCGACACAAAGAGTTCAAAAAAATATTTCAGGACATCAGTTTCCAAGAAACACATCTATTTCACAAGGACTTTCACAGACTCAAAGTAAAGGGTTGGAAAAAAATATGCCAAGCAAATGGAAAACAAAAGAGAGCAGGTGTAGCCATTCTCATATCAGATAAAATAGACAATATTAAATAGCCACATATGACAAACCCACAGCCAACATCCTATTGAAGGGGGAAAAGTTTAAAGCATTCCCCCAAAGTACTGGAACAAGACAATGGTGCCTACTGTCACCATTTCTGGTCAACATAGTGCTGGAAGTCCTAGCCAGAGTAATCAGGCAAGAGAAAGAAATAAAGGGTATCCAAGTCAGGAAAGAAGAGATCACACTACCCCTGTTCACTGATGATATGATTTTGTATTGAGAAAACCCTAAAGATTCCACCAAAAGACTCCTAGAATTGATAAGTGAATTCAGCAAAGTCTCTGGTTATAAAATCAGTATACACAAATCAGTAGCATTTCTATATACTAAAAACAGTCAATCTGAGGGTCAAATCAAGGATTCAATAACATCAATAGCTACAAAGAAAACAAAATACCTACACTTCACTAAGGAGGTAACAGATCTGTGCAAGGAGAACTACTAAACACTGATGAAAATAATCATAGATGACACAAATGAATGGAAAAACATCCCATGCCCTGTATTGGTGGACTCATCATTATTAAAATTTCCATACTGCCCAAAATGATTCACACATTCAATACAATCCCCATCACAGTACCAACGCCATATTTCACAGATCTAGAAAAAATAATTTGAGCTTCATTTGGAACCAAAAAGAGCCTGAGTAGCCAAAGCAATCTTAACCAAAAACAACAAATCTGGAGGCATCACATTACCTGACTTCAAACTATACTATAAGGCTATGGAAACCAAAACAGCATGGTACTGGTATGAAAGTAGAGACATAGACCACCGGAAGAGAATAGAAAACCCAGAAATAAAACCATCTACCTACAACCAACTGATCTTCAATAAAGAAGACAATAACATACACTGGGGAAAGGAAGCCCCCTATTCAATAAATGGTTCTGGGATAACCAAATAGCCACATGTAGGAGAATGAAACAGAACTCCTATCTCTTGCACTCAGAAAAATTAATTCAAGATGTATAAAATACTTAAATGTAAGGCACAAAACCATAAAAATTCTAGAAGAAAACACAGGAAAAACTCTTCTAGACATCGGCCTATGCAAAGAATTTATGACTGAGACCCCAAAGGCAAATACAGCAACAACAAAAATAAATAAATGGAATGTACCTAAATTAAAAAGCTTCTACACAGCAAAGGAAATACTCAACAGAGTTAATAGACAACCAACAGAATGGGAGAAAATATTCACAAACTATATATCTGATGAAGAGCTAATATCAAGAATCTACATAGAACTCAAACAAATCAGCAAGAATACAACAAACAATTCCCTTAAAATGTGGGGAAAAGACACGAACAGAAGTTTTCCAAAAGAAGATAGACAAATGGTCAGCAAACATAGGAAAAAATGCTCAACATCACTAATCATCAGGGAAATACTTATTAAAACCACAGTGAGGCCAGGCACAGTGCCTCATGCCTGTAATCCTAGCACTTTGGGCAGCTGAAGTGGGAGAAACACTTGAGGTCAGGATTTTGAGACCAACCTGAGCAAGAGTGAGACCCTGTCTCTACAAAAAATAGAAAAATTAGCTGGGCATGGTGGTGTTGCACACCTGTAGTCCCAGCTACTTGGGAGGCTGAGGTAGGAGGATTGCTTGAGCCCAGGAGTTGGAGGTTGCAGTGAGCTATAATGACGCCACTGCACTCCAGTCTGGGTAACAAAGTGAGACCCTTTTTCAAAAAAAAAACACAATGAGACACCACCTTACCCCTGTCATGGCCATTGAATGGCCATTGAATGGCCCTGAATGGCTATTACTAAAAAGTCAAAAAACAATAAATGCTGGCATGGATGCAGAGAGAAAAGAAATGTTTATACACTGTTGGTGGGACTGCAAATTAGTACAACCTCTATGAAAAACAGTATGGAAATTCCTCAATGAAATAGAGTTTATCACAGCACAGTTTACAATTGCAAAGACGTGGAATCAACCTAAGTGACTATTCATTCATGAGAGGATTAAGAAAATGTGGTATAAACCTAACGAATAGGCTCAAAGAATTGGAAAAAGAAGAGCAAACAATTTCCAA
>VBSM01001483.1:17546094-17570722 GCA_008086735.1 Cheirogaleus medius
GGATAAAAACTTACCTGTTGGGTACAATGAACACTATTCTGGTGATGGGCACACTAAAAGCCCCAACTGTAACATTATACAAGGTATCCATGTAACAAAAGCATTTGTACCCCCTTAATATTTTGAAATAAAAAATAATAAACAAATTGGCAGTTATTTAATTTTCTAGATTATAAAGTATACACTTATATACAGTTATATACATTATCTTATATAATCTTAAAAGGGTAATATGAAATATGTATTATAGTATAGGTTCCCATTTTATAGTCAACAATAATGATATTTCAACAGATTATGTGATTTTTTTTTCAATATCACAGTGTTAGAGCCTAGGTTCAAACCATTGTTTTCTAACTCAAAATCTAGATCTCTATCTCCTCATTTTATGTAAGACACCCTATAAAATGCATAGAGGAGACAGCTGAGTGGGCTCAGGCCTGGTGTTATATTTTGCTGTTCATGTCTTTTTAAAGTGTTCTGTTAAGCAAATAAAGAAATGAAACACATCTTTAAAGGTTGTATTTACTTATGAAATTTGATATAGAACTGGCAAAAATCAGAATTTGTTCTCCATTTATAACTATCAAAACAACCAAATAAGCAAAACTGTATCTGCATTGTCAATTATAATAACCATTTAATTATAATTGTATATCATAATGTTAAAATTTTATGATCTTACATTTAAGAAAAGCAAAAAAGTTGCCAGAGGGTTAGTACTAGTTATACATCCAAAAAGCCTAAAAATAAGATTTTGGAAAGTTCTTTTATGTGTTTATTTACTTATTTTAAATCTTAGATTAATTGAATGCATAGGAGCAGCACAAATTTGACTACTCTGGTAGGAATCTTTCCCCTAAAGTTGGCAGCTGTCAGTTATTCTTAGCATTTTGAACAGGAATCTGTGTAATTAAATAACCTGTTATTTCTGATAAAATGAACAAAGCACAAGTAAAATCTCTTGGCTTGTCTTAATGTCTCTGTGGCAGAGAACTGATCCCATTATTCAATCCCTTTGTCCTTTGCAGACAAAAGCCACCTCTATATGGCCCTATGAGTCTTCAATTCAAGGGTTATAGTCGTTATCTTAATGGGATTATACCTGGTTATCTGATAAATTATTGGCAACCTACCCACATTATTTCCTTTAACTGACAAAAAATTTACTCAGCTAAGACTCAATGTTTGACCAGCTTTATCTTGCAAGTAGTGAAGGGAAGGACTTTCTTGCTCCTGGATGCGCCTCTATTTCAAGTCTTTGGAAAAGAGTGAAGATACCAATTGACTTACCTGCCCTAAGTAGATGATACCCACAGACTTAACCAGTGAAGTGCTTGTCTCAGGTAGATGGGATTTTCTATTTAGAGAGGAACGAAAGCACTCTTATGTTATTTTGACATTCTATTTCTCAACTTATGTCCAGGTTCACAACACTACACCATATCTTCTTACTGTCCCATTGCCTTTTAACTCTCCATCCTCTCCCTTTTTTCTTTTCTTCTGCTTCCACCGTTTTCTCAATTGCTCTGAAGCAATCGTTTTCTCTTCTTTCAGTCAAGGGTGGAATTGCATGTTCAGTCAATTGGTTTGGAAGACTGCTTACTGATCTTTTTGAACACTAGAATCCTGACACTAGTTATCATTTTGAAGACTGCCTGGTTCAGATATTTATATATTAAGAGGAATCCTTAATTGGTGTCTTTGGAGTATTTGATGGAGTCTTTAATTGGAGATTTTAAGGCATCAGAAAAGATTCATTAAAAATGACTGAACTCATGCCACATAAATGAGAAATATTTACCATTTGCTATACACTTAATTGAAGCCTGATTATATGTAAAAGCATATGACTAAAAATGTAAATAAATACCTAAACAAATGCCTATAACTAGCATAAAGGATTCTCGTATTAGTTTTCAATTCCCCCTTAGTAGGTACTGGACAAATCAGAAAAAGATAGTTTATCTCTAACCTCCTAACAGTATAGATTATACTGTTCCCCTGACATCCAGTTTCTGTTGATTCTCTCCATTGTGTTTCATTCCAATCTTGAGCTGCACAAATTGCGCTCTACTATCAGAGCTTTTAATACTCATTAACAAGAATTCTCGGTCTCTGCCTGCAGTTGTTCCAAGTACAGGTTTGAAATAAGGAGTCCTCATCAACTTGCTAAAGAGTGCTACTTCCAATATGGCATACAAAGTGCCTACTGCCAGTTACTTGACACCTCTCATCCCCTCCCTCCCTCCTCCCCCTCCCCCATCTGCATTCTATCTTGCATTGTGGGAGTAGAAGGATTCTATCCTCAGTTCTTTTTGGCAAGCAGAGAAAGTTTCAGATTAAAGTCTTATGGAAAAAAAAAACTGTTTCATTATACAGATGTACAGATGTCCTAACATAATGATACCACCTATAATATTCTTATGCCAAACCTCCTCTTTATGTGCAACCTGTGTGGACTACACTTATACATAGTAGGCATACCATGAGTATTAGTTGTTTTAATACCCAGGTGTCCTAGTCGCTGGCTTGTGCTAAAATGTCATATTCAAATAAAAGCATTCCAATACAAAGTGAAGAAAGAAAGAGAGGTTCTGATCAAATGCAGGACAAACATTGCTTGTCAAATTTTAATGTGCATATGAAGCGCCTAGGAATCTTGTCAAAATCCAGATTCTGACCCAGTAGATCTAGAATGAGACCTGATATTCTGCATCTCTAACAGTCTTTCAGGTGCTGCTGCTGCTGCTGCTGAACTTCAGCAGCAAGACAGTAGATTATTTTTGATTCACTCATTCACTTGTTTCATATAACTCCTAAAACAGATTACTGGCTTTAAAACAATTTGGAGCACCAAATAAAGATTGTCCTATGCCTTATTTTTAACCTACAATCTTATATCAAAATTGTTTGATAAACTTTTAGGTGTATGTGTCAATTGTCACTTCAAGTAAGTTCCAATGAAATGATGATACATGAGTAGGAGTATAGGGATAAATGACTTTAAAATTTCTCTTTATAATTTATATTTCTACTTGCTTTTGAAAGAATTTGTAGTGGCTTAAATATAAGAGCGCAAGATGAGTCAGTGACAGGAAAACCCAAGTGCATGTGACATCTTAGCTTATTAGGTCTAGAAGACAACCTCTGTTACTTGGTTGCAAGCTACTGGGAATATTGGTGTTCAAAGCTATGCTTTCCCTAAGGCAAAAACAGCATGAAAGTATAAAAAGCTTTTTACTTCTGGCATGAGTGATAAAAATGCAGAACTGAGAAGCAGGTGAACAAACTTAGCTTATGCTTCTAAAGGCTAATTTTATATAAGTGTTCTTGTCCAGCTGTTCTTGGTAGGTCCAGCTGCTAGTTGAACAGGACAGGTGGTAATCCCTGTTCAGTGGCTCATTATCACCCAGAGGCTTTGATCTGGCTAATACATAATCAATCAGGTTCTGAATTTTAATATCCTTCCTATTTTCATTTCACTTGTTTTACCTAAATTTATTTTCCAAAGTTCCAATATGATTTTGTTTTTTAATAAGATTATTTTTGATCATTTATTTATTTTGACATAACTAGGCTCATGATATGCCAGCTGGAGTTTATTACACCCCTGAATCATAAACTTTTTTTTCTTCCCTCTTTATCTCCTTACAAGATCCAAATTGCAAAACCTGAGGATAAAGTTTTAATTTTGCAAGCACAAAAGACTGAAACAACTTGAGAGGAGAGCATTAATGAAAATCAATACCTAAAAGCCTCATGTTAAGATTGTGAGCCCCATAGTTTATACTTCTTTTCTAGTCTCTTCAGAGTTGTGATGTGCATACGTTAAGGACTAAGAAACATTAAAAAAATAGTCACAAATGGGAAAAGTCAACTCCCTTCATCTAGTCGTGTGTTCTGTAGTGCCTACATTGGTGATCATTAGAGTAGAAAAGTAGCAATTGAAATATTTTCCAATATCTCAATTACTTAACTTACTTTGTGTTATATAGCTATATATGTTAATATGTAATATATATTTCCTTATAGTTTTGTTTAATACAGAGATGTGCTTCTAAGGTTGAAAGAACCAGCTGAGATTTTTGTCTTTCCACTCACAAGCATCTATGTGGTTAAGAATTTGCTTCTTTTTACACAAATAGGAAATATCTTGAATTGAGGTAACTGCTTTTAATGCCCTAGAAAAGATCTTCAAAATGGGAGCATTTGTAGGGAGAGGATAAGTAAAAGACCAAGTACCCTAGTAGATCAAGGCAAATGGACCAACTCTAGAGAAAAATTTTACAGTATGCCACTGGTATGCTCTGGGAGCATTAGATTTGTTTGTGGGGAAAAATCAATGTATAATAAAAATTATTGACAATGGTTTAATTTATATTAGTTTTGCCCACTTTCCCATTATCTCAGAATAGCACCTCTATGGACAATGGAATGGTCCTAACAGCCTAAATATGGTAAGCTTTAAAAGCAGATGGCTTGGGGCCATTCTGCTTATTATATCATTGCTTTCAATAGCATAACTGTTCTTCTCCAACGGCCCTCTTTGTTTTTTGCTTCGTTACTGGCACATTTCTTTAATATGTAATCTATAACATTAACATGAAAATGGCTCTCAAATACTATTACTTTCTCCATCTGTGACCCAGTACTGTTTATCATCATCTAATGATCATTCTTATTGCAGATGGCCCTCTTTAAATGTTTCAGAATAGCATTTTAAAGACATTGAGGGTGCTTCCTACATAGATTGGCAGACTGAATGGTCTAATATCTAAAATCTCAGTCTACGCAATGTGTGATAAATGACTGGAGATGCAAAGCACCAGTCAGTTCCAAAGCAAGGTGTAAGAGGGAAAACAGGAAAATATTATAATAAAAAAGAATACACACACACACGCGCGCACATACACACACACTAGTTTTATCTTCAAGAAAGAATTATCTTTAAGGGGAGTTGAGGTGGGAGAAGAGAAATTTATTGCAATTCTTGAAGCAGGAGTTTACATTTTCTTTCTGATCATTCATCTTGGCGGTGATATCAAACTGACAATTGAGTTCCCTGTGGCTCAAAATATACTAAATGCCTAGTCTGAGCTTCCAAGCTCCTGAGTCCCCAGTGCCTCTCTATCTGAAGATCCTATCAGCAAGGATTCTTTGTCTTCATCTAGTACTTAAGTGTCAGTATTTGTTATAACACAAAACTTATGTAATTAATATTTTGGCAAGTTGGTAGCACTCACTTCAGAGAACTAACCTCAGAAATAAGAGGAGTCTCCTGGCCTGAAAATATAATTTTAAAAGTTCATAATTGGCCGGGCGTGGTGGCTCACACCTGTAATCCTAGCACTCTAGGAGGCCGAGGCGGGCGGATCCCTCAAGGTCAGGAGTTCGAAACCAGCCTGAGCGAGACCCCGTCTCAACTAAAAATAGAAAGAAATTAATTGACCAACTAAAAATATATACAGAAAAAATTAGCCGGGCATGGTGGTGCATGCCTGTAGTCCCAGCTACTCGGGAGGCTGAGGCAGGAGGATCGCTTGAGCCCAGGAGATTGAGGTTGCTGTGAGCTAGGCTGATCCTACGGCACTCACTCTAGCCTGGGCAACAAAGTGAGACTCTGTCTCAAAAAAAAAAAGTTCATAATTTAATTCAGTAGGGAATGTAGGGTTCGCCATATTTTGGGCTTTCCTTACAATTCAGATACTATCCTGTCTGAATTTGTATCCTAGATTTAAATTTGCTATGTTGAAAAGATACACATAAATATAACCCCATCTGTTAAAACATAACCACTCTCATTCCTCTGTGGGATCTTTTTGTTTTATTTTATTATTGTGCTTTTGTTAATTTTTATGTTTTAAAAAAATGACATTTTAGGCCCAACCTAATCAAACTCTATTGGCTCTTTCACTAAGGAATTCTGCCTAAAACTGCCTAAAACTTGGTTGAATTCATTATTATTAAAGATTGTTGGAGTGTCTTTTTTAGTTTGAAAAGTTAAGAAAACATGAGCTGATAGATTGATTCATACAAAAAGTTATGAAATGTAAAAAGAAAAACCAGTGAATCGATTTCATTCAAACTGACTTGTAGATATTATGTGTATCTGCCTTCATTTTCAGAATAATGAATGTCATTATTTATTTGGCAATATTCCAAAAGTAGAAATCAAACTTCACTTGATTTGAAGAACACCTTTTTTCAGATAAACCTTTTAAAATAATGGTTGAAATCCATTCAATCTATACCTTCACACTTAATCCTCGTGCATGATCTTTCTTGTTTTTCCCTACCTCTCCTCTAAATGTCCTTTACAAAGATGAGAAGTTTTCTTCCCGACACAAAATTCCCTTGATTATATATTAGAAAGAACTGACACTTTGCAGCAAGGTTTAAGAAAAACATAAGTAGAACTCCTGTGAAAACTGTTTTACAAACACAATGTTGGATTTGTTTATAAAACAATGTTGATGATACATAATGGATTGTTTTTACCATTTACATTTGCTCTTCATTGAAATTTGTAAACGACTTTATTAGTCTTAGGTAACACATTTCATTTTGCCATTGATAAAGATACTTCTTCAGTAAAGTGTTCATTTATAGCATTCAGAGTCTTGAAATATAACCAGTGTCACCAAAGGTTAGAAAAGTAGAGGTAAGGAGAAGTGATTAACCACTTTTCCCCCCAGTGAATGATCTACTGTCAGGTTCAATAATCACATTTCATCTGTAAAGAGCGCTTTGAGCAAAGCCTATGTTTTGCATACATTCCATTACATTTGATTACAATTAAGTATAAATATATGCCAGTTATTTAGCTCTAGTTAAAATCTGCCAAAATATAGGAGGCTTGTGGGTGATGCAAATTGGAGATTTGCATGGGTTTAGGGTATAATTTCGGAAAACACTATACAGATAATTTTTGCTCTATGACTAAAAGGCGCTAGGTATATTATCTTGTTTGCTCACTAAACAAAAACCAACAACCAAAAAGCAATGAAACAAAGTTCTTCTAAGCTTCTTAACCTTATCCACTGCCCTCGCCAGGACTCTTACAAGTCAGAAATAGAGGGCCACTTCTCTGCTGAAGGTCATAAATTCATTTGAGAGCCACAGATAAGTGAAGAATAACTTAGTCTGAAGTATTCAAATTGCTTGCTTTTTAGGAAAATATCCTGCCTTTTAAAATGACATCAATCCAGGCAAAGTTTTATTCAAGTTTAATGAGAATAATATTCTTTTCTAGGCTATCTTAGGGACAATCTCAACTTATATTGTTTTTGCTGTAAAATGAAGAAAATCAATTCAGAGACTGGGTCTAATTTGTTAGAACTGCTGCATGTGATTCTGATATCCAACCTCTATTTGGGTGCATAGCTCCTCATTCTATTCAATGGGAATGCATTCTTTTTACCCAATATCAATTAAAACCTACTCCTCCTCGCATGAAAAGAACCACTGGTGGTAGACTTGGAGAAAACATGGGAAGGGGATTGGTGAGGTCATACAAGGAGATAAGAAAGCATTATTTTGACATTAAAAGATAAGATGAATTTTAAAAATTACAAACCAGTAAGTTTGATGTTGGCAAGCAATAAAATCCTAGAAAACAACATTGACTTGATTGTTAATCAGTACTCAAAATAGCATGCTCCTGGAAATCAGCATAATAATCTAGAAATTTACCAGGCCACATTCACTTCATTTCCAATTTTGTTATGACTACTTGATGGTTAGATGAGAAGGCTATTATAGATATCTTATGATTTTATATCTTATGATTTTACAGCACATTTTTCAAGTTCTCTTTTGACAATCTTGGGTACAAGATGAAGAACAGTAGTCTCAGTAATAGGGTGAATTTGCAGCTGATTAAACAAAGACATCTAAAGAATGTCAATTAATAGATCTGGATTAACACAAAACAGAGTCTCTGAGCTTGGATCTGTATACAGGCATCCTCAAACTACAGCCCGCTGGCCACATGTGGCCCGCCGAGGACATTTATCCAGCCCGCCCGGTGTTTTTGCCGCTGCTGCCTGTCCTGCTTAGCGGCAGACTGGTCCCGGGCCTACAGTGCGCATGTGTGGAATGTGCGCCGCACTCTCCAATGCCCTCCAACGGTCTGAGGGACAGTGACCTGGCCCCCTGTTTAAAAAGTTTGAGGACCCCTGAAAGATATCCGTTCCTTTGCACATGGCTGTTTCTTCTTCAGTCAATTCTTATACCTATCTCAGCCGACTGCCTGAAGATCTCAACTGGCCAATTTTGCATCACTACTTTTGTTAACCATCTTTGGTTGTATTCAGTGAGCACAACTTTCTGACAGCACTTATTGAACTGAATTATGATCACTTGTTTATAGGTATATCTCCTGCTCTAGTCTATGAATGCCAAGAAGATAAGACCACTTAGTATTCCTGAATCCACAATAGATACTTAATAGTTGATAGAATGAGAATTCATACCAACTAAATTTGTTAACATATTTTAAATTGACAAAAGTTGTTAATACTTTAAATGATAAAAATATCAAGATTCTAATAGATTTAAATCAGAAATATGAGTTCTTATTACAAGATGAAATATGAAAACATATTTTAAAAAGACTTAAATCTCACATTTAGCCTCAAGTAATTAATTCTAAAAACATGGGAGAGACGAGACCTTTATTAATATTAGATTATAGTTTCAAACCCTTGGATTTTTAGTAATCCACAAATTCAGTATGAACAAAAAGTGTAATATGACATTTACAAAACTGAAATGCTACAACAACTAAAGATGCCATTAATAGTACAAAGCAGGGAATGTAAGTGTCTTGCTTACTCAGTTCTCGATATCACATTTTAAATGAATCTTGTTTCTTAAAGTGTTGCCTTAGAATAGCCAAGAGTCTATAGGCCATATTATATGAAAAAATAAAAATAGAAAGAAATGCAGGTACAGTAAGTCCTCACTTAATGTTGTTGATAGATTCTTGAAAACTGTGACTTTAAGTGAAACAACATATAATGAAACCAATTTCTTCCTCATCAATGTTATAAGGAAACAACACTGAATGAAAGGATGTTTATTCACTCGACATTATTCGAGGACCTGCTGTGTCATTTTGCTTAAAGTTTCACAGTTTCTAAGAACCATCAATGACATTAAACAAGAACTTACTATATTTAGATATAAATATTTTTTTTTTTGAGACAGAGTCTTGCTCTGTTGCCTGGGCTAGAGTGCCGTGCTGTCAGCCTAGCTCACAGTAACCTCAAACTCCTGGACTCAAGCGATCCTCCTGCCTCAGCCTCCCGAGCAGCTGGAACTACAGGCATGCGCCACCATGCCTGGCTAATTTTTTCTATTTTTAGTGGAGACAGGGTCTCGCTCTTGGTCAGGGTGGTCTTGTACTCCTGACCTCCTACCTCAGCCTCCCAGAGTGCTAGGATTACAGGTGTGAGCCACCATGCCTAGCCTGTATTTGGATTTAGCCTAGAGAGAAGTCGAATTAGGGAAAATATGAAAAGGGGCCTCAAATATTTATAAGGTTCGAAGAAATTTCCTTTACTGCATTTTGGTTGGGGTTTTCTATTTGTTCGTTTATTACTTATTTTGTTTTGTTTTTACCTGTTTTACTCTGAGAACGGATTAAGCTAGATATGTGTAAGTTACAGGAAAGCAAATTTTAACTAAATGTTAAAGAAAATTTCATAATTGGGCTCTCCAAAAAATAGAATTCACCACCTTGAAAAGCATTAAACTCCCTTTACAGCAGAGAGTCAAGTCTGAAATGACTGTCTCACCCCTAAAGGCAATTTCTGTATTGGATGAGAAGATGTAGTTCATTAACCTTTAAGGTCACTTCTGAATCTAATGTTTTGATACTTTCAGAATTAATCAGAAGGGAACTGACAACATGACCTGGATCTGTCCTATATTTATGTAAACATCCTGTTTAATGCACCTCATCTTCTGTCCAATTGTATATATTGTTGAATGTTAAATTTGATTTAGGGAAAATGCTTTAAAAAAACTTTAAAAATCAACTTTATTGAAGAATAATTTACAACACAATAAACTGCATCCATTTAAAGTGTACAATTCATTGATTTTTAACAGCACAGTTGAGAAACCACTGCTAAAATCAAAGTATAGAACATTCTTATCTCCCCAAAAGCCTCCTTGTGCCCCTTTGCAGGCCATTCTTCCCTTCAGCCCTGACCCCAGGAAACTAATGATGTTCTTTCTGTCACTGTATATTAGTTTGCATTTTCTAGAATTTTCTGTAAATGGAATCATACAGTATTTTTGTATGTGTCTGGTTTTTTCACACTCAGCATGATTCTGAATATCAATAATTTAAGGATCAGTAGTTTGTTTCTTTTTAATTGCAGATTACTTTCTATTGTATGGTTATACTTCATTTTGTTCATCCATTCGATTGTTGGTAGACATTTGGGTTATTTTCAGTTTGGGGAGATTATGAATAAAATTGCCAAAAATTGTATACTTGTTTTTCTAGCTACCCTTAAAAATCTTACCTTTGAAAAGCATACTACAAAAATAACTTCCCAGGTTATACATGTATTTGTTCATTCTATTCATTTCAAGTCTTATCATAGTTAACAAGCAACTGGAAGACAAGTACCAAGGATAAATTGACCAGGTGTTAACAGAGTTATGTGAGAAAGTCCTAATTTCTAACATTCTTTCTTGGGAGTAGATGTGTATCAGCTACCTTTGCTGCATGACAAATCACCCCAAACTTACTGGCTTAACACGGGAGTCAGCAAACATTTTTCATAAAGGACCAGATAGTAAATATTTCAGGTTTTGTGGGCTACATATAGTCTCTGTTTAATATTCCTTTTTTTCCCCACAACTCTTTAAAAATGCAAAAATAATACTTAGCAGGGAGGCTGTATGAAAACATGCCACAAACCAGACTTGGCCCATGGGCCATCGTTTGTAGAACCTGTAACACAACAGCCATTTACTTAACTTACTATTTGATGGGTGGACTAGGTCATTTTAAAACAACTTTTTAAAGACAGGATCTCACTGTGTTGCCCAAGTTGGCTTCGAACTCCTGGGCTCAAGCGATCCTTCTGCCTCAGCCTCCTGAGTAGATGGGATTACAGATGCATGCTACTCTGCTAGGCTTAACTGGGCTGTTTTTATGATCTGACCAATTGTACTACTCTTTACTGGGCTTGCTTATGCATCTGCGGTCAGTTGGCAACTGGATGAGCTATCATGGCCTGACTCACATGTCTGATGGTTAGCATGTTGTGATCTTGGAACAGATGCAAATACGCTTGTATGTTTCATTATCCAACATGCTAGTCCAAGCTTCTTCACATGGAGACTTGTCAAGTTTCTGCTGGTGTCACATTTATTAGTGCCCATTGGCTGAAGCAAGTCATGTCATAGGGCCATCCCAGATACAAGGAGTGGGGAAAGATTCCACTTCTTGATGGAAGGAAAGACAAAGTCACATTGCAAAAACTAGATACTGGAGAAGGGGCTAGAATTTGTGGCCATTTTGCAATATATCACAATGTATTGGAGAAAAGTTATAGGCAAGTTCTTCTGTGGACTAAATTATTCTCTGAGTTTAGGTGTAGGTAAAATCGGATGTGCTGTTAAAATTTGTGTTTTGTGAGTAATCATTGCTGGGCTAAACAGATGCTTTGTACCTTCATAGCTAGTGGTAGAAATATAGTATCCATAGCCCCATAATTTTAAAATGTCAGAAATACTGATTAGAAATGTAGTTAATTAACCACTTATTACTACTGGGAATTTCATGAATGCTGCTATGATTAAATACTGAAAAGAGAAAGATTGTAACTTCCTTTCTGGTTACTCTCATAGCTAGTCACTCTTTTGAAAAGAATTTTATTCTTAAAGCTGTTATTTTAACTCTTAATATGCTTAATATTCCCATAGCTGTAGACTATCTAAAATGTTCCTACAATTATATGAGAATACTTTTTTTTAAAGCATAATCATTATCAGTCTTCATGAACACTTATTTAGATAAATTTCCCCAAGCACTTAATAGGATGAATTTATAGGTATTAAATAGAATGGGGACCATCCAGCCCTACAATTTTACCAATTCTGTCGGAGACACACAATGCCAGTTTGTTGGCCTAGCCCTGAGCACACTAACAAGGGCTTCGAATGAGGTCCCACTGCAGGGTAGGAGCAGAAGGATTGTTTCTCAGTTTATGTTTTGTAATGTATTGCGCAGACTGGCAACATGCAGTTGTGTATAGTAGTGTGAGTTCTACCTGTTACTTCCCTTGACAATACTTTTAGCAGCAATGTTTTTCCTTCTGCAATGTGACAATATCACCATGCCATTTGGAAGAAAACGAAAAGGCTGAGTGATTCCTAGTATGTTCCTAAACATCCACCCAAACGAACAGCTGGCAGAAAAGAAACCCCCTAAAACTTGGAGCATATTCTTAGCCCCCGTAGCACTTCATGTGGCTAGAACTTCAGACTTGATGAACACCTTCCCAGCTTGCTCTCCCTCCTGAGTCTTTTAATTCCCCTCCATTCTTTTATAATGCTACAGCCCTTACCAGGGAATAGCACTGCAAACTGTCTGCCCCCAATTTACTTCCAAATCCTAGTCTAGAGTAATTATAACAATGCATAATTGTCCAGTAGTCATACAGTCCATCTATTTCTTCATGCAGTCGGGTCTGTAACTTTCATTTGTTTGACCAATCCACTGTAAAAATTACATTTTAAATGTCATCCCAGTACAAATACACACACACACACACACACACACACATGCACATGTGTCTAGAACTATAAATCTTTTTCTATCTATGTTTGTATGACTGAAAGAAGAGTTTCACAAAACATTAGTTACCCTTACTGTATAATACACTCTAATATTTTCTATTCTGTTCTATTTCATTAAGAACAATACTGTACTGATCCACTATAGAGATTTCCTGACCTACTAATGGACCTGAAGTTTGAAAAACACCGTCCCAGATTTTATCCCTACTTTAGGCCAGGCCATCACAAGTTGCATCCTCAGGCCACTTTGCCTTGGCCCCCATAAGATTTCTTCAACTCAGGGGTACTTTGGCATCACATACTCAACTTATGTTGAGGGACACAGTAAAAACATCTACTGAAGGGATTTTTCTGAAAGTCAACATCATGCAGTGCCTCTCATCTGAAAAATCCATGCAATAAATTTATTCAGATCTAATTTCATTCAATCTAAGTCATTCAGAATTTAGAGTCTGCTTTGCCTCACTTAAAGAATTATGCTCTTTTCTCCTTATCAATAATCTGCATAACAAAATAGATCGTATTTCCTTTTACATTTTTTCTTTTGCTCTGGCATCCAGAAAACCTACAGCCAAATTATACTTAGCTTTTAAAAACGTTTTTATTGATGTTTATTAGACATATAGACAATAAGAAGATTTAGGGGCATGTTGGTCAAAGGACATAAAATTTCACTTAGATAGGAGGAATAAGTTTAAGAGATATGTTATATGACATGGTGACTATAGGTAATGACAATGCATTATATTCTTGAAAATTGCTAAGAGAGTAGATTTTTTTGTGTGTGAGACAGAGTCTCACTCAGTTGCCCAGGCTAGAGTGCCATGGCATCAGCCTAGCTCACAGCAACCTCAAACTCCTGGGCTCAAGCAATCCTCCTGCCTCAGCCTCTCAAGTAGCTGGGATTATAGGCACGCGCCACCATGCCCGGCTCATTTTTTCTATAGATTTTTAGTTGGCCAATTAATTTCTTTCTATTTTTAGTAGAGACGGGGTCTTGCTCTTGCTCAGGCTGGTTTTGAACTCCTGACCTTGAGCGATCTGTCTGCCTTGGCCTCCCAGAGTGCTAGGATTACAGGCCTGAGCCACCGTGTCTGGCCTGAGAGTATATTTTTTAAGAGAGTAGATTTTAAGTGTTCTCACCACAAGAAGTTATAATATGTGAGGTAATGTATGTGTTAGTTCAATTTAGCCATTCGACAATGTATACATATTTGGAAACATGTACACAATAAATATATACAATTTTTGTCAATTTAAAAATATAACTTAGAAGAAAGGAAAAAGGCTTAAACTTAAATGTATAGTTCAGTGAATTTTCATAATCTGAACACACTCGTTTAACCAGCATCCAGATCAAGAAACAGAATTATTATTAGTCTTTAGAAGTCCCTTTGTGCACTCTCCCAATCGTTACCCACCCTCCAAGGTAACCACTATCTTGACTTTGAGCACTATTAATTGTTTTGGCCTGTTTTTGTCCTTTATATAAATGAAACTGCGCAGCAAGCATGAACTCTTTTGTGTCTGGCTCCTTTATTTATTTATTTATTTATTTTTGAGACAGAGTCTCACTCTGTTGCCCCAGCTAGAGTGCCGTGGCGTCAGCCTCGCTCACAGCAACCTCAAACTCCTGGGCTCAGGCGATCTTTCTGCCTCAGCCTCCCAAGTAGCTGGGACTACAGGCATGCGCCACCATGCCCGGCTAATTTTTTCTATATTTTAGTTGGCCGATTAAATTCTTTCTATTTTTTAGTAGAGATGGGGTCTCGCTCTTGCTCAGGCTGGTTTCGAACTCCTGAGCTCAAATGATCCGCCCACCTCGGCCTCCCAGAGTGCTAGGATTACAGGCGTGAGCCACCGTGCCCGGCCTGTGTCTGGCTCCTTTAAACACTGATTCATCCATACTGTTGCATGAAGTTGTGGATTGTTCATTCTCATTGCTGTATAATATTGCACTGTGGGAATATGCTGTAATCTATTATATATTCTACTTTTGATGGGTATTTGGTATAAATAATGATGTTATAAACATTCTAAAGCATATCATTTCACGAATATATGTATGCATTCCTTTGAGGGCAGTGGAATTTTCTGGGTCATAGGGTATGCATGTATTCAGCTTTTGCACATTCTGCCAAACAGTTTTCCAACGTGGTTGTACCAATGTACACTCCTACCAGCAAAGCATGAGAGTTCAAGTTGCTCCACATCCTTCCCAACACTTTGTATTGTTTGTCTTTTTCATTCTGGTGGGTGTGCATAGCAAAATTTTAATAACTATATCAAGCCCTATGATCTTCAGATCTATGTTCTAACTTTTCCTCTCTTCTTAAGGTTTTATTCTATTTCTATTTCCCTACTCTTGGACTTTATTAATTTTTAAAAGTTATACATTTTTATAAGTTGCCATAAAGCCTTTATGGAGCAGTGTGAAGTATAAATACATACATAGTACACACACAAATATGAATCCACAGCTAATGTTGCCATAATCAAAAATCCTAGACTCTTCCCTTTCCTCTAGCCCTCACATCAAACTGGCTGAAAAGTAGCATTGATTTTACCCTATAACCTGTCTTGAATTCAACCTTTCTACCAATTCCCAGTGCTACTTCCCAGTGCTTTCTTAGTTCAGGCCTTCATCCTCTCTTAACCGGGGTGTTGTTAATAGTCTCTTTGGCATGTGTTCCCAGTCTGATCCCTGCCCACTTTTCCATTCTTGTTTCTTCCAACCCCAAATTTAATTCTATTTACAAAGAAAGATATTCAAAAGTACAGGTGATGCCCATTTTTTTCTTCTCTGCTCATCATATGAGAAGAGGCTTCCAAATGTTTGTCCACCAGCTTCTAAGGGGTGAGAACAGGTCAAGCTGTGAGGACCTAGACTTCCACACCAAGGTCTTGTTGATATTAACTCAGGAATGTGATTTGATGTCTTAATGGGGACATTAGTATTTTCTGCCAATTAGCCTTCTCAAGAGATAAAATCTAATATTGGCCTGATACTTTTTTGAGTTTCTAAAAAGCATAAATTGATATCCTAACACAGTAGCATGTTAACATAAAAAGAAACCGTGCATTAGTAAATTATTAATATGAGAGATTAGCTCACAGAATCAATTTAAGAAACTTGTTTCAGCTTTTCATACACTAGCAAAAAAAAAAAAGCACATGAAACTTGGTTTAGGAACTAACCTGGCGATTTAAACTTACTTAGTTATTAATTGAAATGCATCTTCCCTGATCCCAAGAGGTCAAACTAATCACTTTTCCCTTTTTGTTCCTTTTTTAATTTCTCTATTTCTGTATTTATTATAATCAGTCTGATATTGTGTTTAGTCATGTATAAGTGTATCTTCCCCCACTAGACTGTAAGTTCCTTAAGGACAAGGCCATACTTCCTTTGGATCCCTGTAGTACAGGAACCTGATTACAATGTTGAAATTTTTATATATTTGCATGTCAATCTCCAAACACCTCTCCCCACACCGTTTTTATTAACAGTAAAGAAAAATGAGAAGAGTTTGAATAATAAGCAAAGACATATATAAGTGTTCCATAAATACAATTGCAGTCATTTAAGGAAATTATCATAGGGGAATATTTAATGGAGAAACTTAGTCTAGGTATGTTACAGCAAGTGTTACAGCGGGTGGTTCTGAGGACAAACTGAGCAGCACACGGAGAGTGGGAGAGTCGGAGAATCAAAGTTTATTCGCTAGCGGGCTCAGAGGAGTCTCACCACCAAATTCTGAGCCCCGTCTACCTGATTTTTCCTACTTTTATTAAATTGGGGTGGCCTGAGGGGTGGGGTCTCAGGTGGCTAATGTGCCTCCAGGTAATAGGGTAGTTGATGCACCAAGTAATAGGTTAGTTGATGTGGTAATAGGTTTAGTGTTATGCTGATGAACCAGATAATAGGTTAGTATTATGCTGATGTGGGTCTTCCGTGAGGGGTGGGGGTCTCAGGTGGCTCATGTGCCAAGTAATAGATGGGGGTTTTCCTTGTCAGGTATAGCATACAAAAACATTTCTTGGAAATTTGTATGCAAATTAAAATTCTTTGCATCTATATTTCCCTTTCATTTTCAAAAAAATGCTGTGACAGAAATAAGCCAGAGCTGGAGTACAAGGTTCAGCCCTTGGGAGATCATTAATGGGTTAAACTGGTTTTTACCTCCATTTCCCCTATTATGGATTCCTGTCTTTGTGTGGAATTCCTACCACATGCTGGCTGTTAAGACCTGCCACCAGGAGGGCTTTTCCATCTAGGTGTTGGAGATCTTTTCTCTTCCACTCTCTCCCACCAAATCAATACTCGCTTTCTCTCTCACTACTCGAGGGTTTTGCTCCCTGACAATATGAATGTGGATACACTCTTTAACATGTGTGAGTAGTATTCATATTTTAACCTCAGCCCCAAAGAATGATAGCCAATGGTGTGAATTTTATGCCTATTTTAAGCTGTGGTTAGTGATTTATCTTGTCAAAAAAAAATTAACTTTACCTGCTTAAGTCCTTCTTAAATGTAAAAACCGAAGAGAGGAAAAGTTCCTTTTGCAAATTGCTAAAGAGGAAGAACTGAAACTCTTAGACCTCTCATTTTCCCTCACACAACAGTCTAAAATGAAAAGTTAAAGTGATTGTGCTGAATTTATTTCGTGTTATATTCCTAACAGTATTCCTGTACATATTGGGTTTTCTTTTAAGGAATCATACCTACATGACAGACTACTTTGCATTAACACAGCATTCCCCAGCCTTTCAGTTGCTTTCAGAGTCATTATGTCATTTTGACCCACACTATGGCCCTGTGCAGTATTATCCAAATTTTATAGAGAAGTCAACAAAAGTGCCCAAGGGGTTAAGTGACTCGCCTCTAAGGGACAGAAATGATCTGAAAGATCTGCCCTTCTACCTTAATGCCTCTGCTATAATATATAGCTATGCTTGATGAAGGTTAAGGAAGCTGCTTTTGATAGAGTGTGATTCTCATAGATATTCATCTCAAAGGGGAAAAAAACTGGTGCCTTCATCTGTAGCATTTGAATATTACATTTTCCTTATCTATTTCAACTTAGGGTGACCTCCTTGTCCACTTAATTGACTGGTAATTCCTTTGTTTACTTTTTTCCAAATCTCAAGAACCAAATCATATTATTAATAATGGTTACATTAGCATTTAACATTTTTTTATAAAATTTGAATGTTTCAGAAAGGAGTAATTCAGCAGACATGTATGTAGAACTTTGCATTTTAATTAAAAAGATCCAAAATGAAATGAACCTCTGACAGTAACAGATGACTACTTCTAAAAGCTCCATTACTATTTGATATATGTTCAGTATTTTCTTGTAGATAATAAGTCCTATGACTTGTTTCAAGAAAAGTGACAAGACTAAAACAATTAAAAAAGACAAAGCTGCTCCTTTTTAATCATATGCTCATAAATAAAACCGCTTGTGAATTGTTTCCTGAGAAGCAATTGACAAAGTATAAGTAAATCACTCTAAGAACTAAAGCTGTCTCGATTTTTTCTGAATGTTCAAACCAACCCTCTATCCTTGTCCAATGATGAATTTTCTTTAACAAATAAATATTTACAAAGTCTGAAATATAGACTTTCTGTACTTCCTGAGGCCAAAGCATACTGTTTAAACTAAAATTTAATATATTTTCTCACTTCAAATACACCAAAATAAGAACATAACTTAAAAGCAATTCTCTCTTGTAGCAGACTGTGCATTAATCATTCTTTATATAATATTGGCATTGTGAGTTTCAGGTAGAAAGAAAAACTATAATTTCTAGATTGATCAGAAAATCTGAGAGCATTTATGGATTTGAAGAAAACAATAATGTCTGGTAAAATAGAATTTTGTGTAACCCCCATTATGAAGTCAAGGAGGAATCTTTCAACATCCTCCCATTTTTTAGTGAAAATTCTTTATGCAGTAAATGGTTTGATTGGGTAGATCAAAGGGTTAATTTACTTGTGATTTGAGAAAAGACCGAGACTTCCCTATTTTTTTTTTAAATGTGGTATGTGGGAGGAAGGTAGAAAGAGGCCCCAGAATGAATTCACTAATTGGGGTTTTCACCTGCTGTGAGTCTAATCGAATACAAAGCCTTATTTGTAGCTGAAGAGGAAGGGAGATTATGCAGAGTGTAAGAATTTCTGCCTAGTTTTGAAATTCCTGTCATTTGGCACAATCGTTTGCGAAAGGCAGACAAATAGTTACAGCTTTGAGCTGCTGTTAAGGTGGACCAGGAATGCTGTAGTCAGACATACTTGAACCACCTTAACCAGTGATCCATTTTTAGCAGGAGGTTGTGGGGGTCATATACATGGGGTAGCGCTATAGCTGGCAGGCTAATAGGTGCACTGAATTCTTTCCCATGAAGCAACTTCCAGCCTGTGAGGTTAATGAAGTGTGACTTTATTTTAGTGAAGATGCTAAACTTCACATCTTTTTAGATGTTCAGCTTGATATAGGTGGCTCTGTGAAGCTTTGAGAAATCTTATTAAAAGAAAACTGCATGAGAGTGAAGTAGAGCTCGACTTTATCTGGAACCTGTCTGATGAAATCTCTGGTTTAGATAGCAACTGGCTCAGAGAACTTTCCTCAGACTGGCTTACCCTGCCTCCCTGCAGAAGAAGGGCCCTGAAAAATAGGCTTTTGTGTGGGTGTGAAGTGCTCTGTGTCTGAATGTAGAGCCCTCTTCATTTGCTGGTTAATGTGAACTGGCTGGATATTCTTATATCCAGAAGATGCCGGTTTCGGATTGATCTAGTGATTGTTATGCATATTTTAATTAGTATAGTATGCCATGGTATTTGCCCTAACTAGCAATGATTTACCATCATTGTAAGCATTTATTAGATGTCTGATTCACTGTTCATAGCCAGTAGTTGTACCATGCAAAGAGAAATGTGGGATTCTTATGTGCTTAGTGGATACTCAAATGTTGACATATTACTATAAAATATGCATTATGCTTAATTGAATCAATATATACACTCCAAATGGATTTTTATATTATAAAATGATGCACATTACACTTAAAATTAGTTAGGGAACAAAAGGAAATTCCGATAAAAACTCTTAAAGCTAGAGGGAAGCTGGACTCTAGAGGGTGGTAGAGTCCCTCAGGGCCATCCCCAGGCAATGTCTAGTGTAAACCATTCCTTGTCTTTCTCCTTTACTGTTCTGCTCCTCATTTTTACACAGTTAACATCAGGCTCACATTGAAACCACAAGCAGCCTAGAGAGGAAAAAGAGGTGTTCGTGGAAGGTAGGAGCAGCCTGGCCTCTGCCCTTGGCCCTTCACACTTTCACGCTTGGTGGGCTGATCCAAACCCAAGACCCCTGCAACACTGACATTGCAAAATCTGTAGCTCCAGTCCAGATGTCTTCCCTCTGAGCTCCAGACTCAGATGTCCAACTGCCTCCTAGATAACCTTCATTTTACATCATACTGCCACCTCCAACTCATCATGTTCAAGACCGAATTCATCATCTCTCCCCTGAGCGTCTTCTGCCCTCTCCTCCTGAAATTCCTAGCTAGGTGAATGCCACTTATCCCATCTTGGTTGTCACTGAAGGGCAATGGTCCTCAAACTTGGTTGCATGTTAGAATCATCTGAAGACCCTTAAAAATCCCAATGCCCAAGACCAATTAAATCTGAATATCAGGGTGGTGGCACCCAGGCATGCAAATTTTTAAAAATTCCCCTGGTCATTCCAATAAGTGGCCAAACATGAGAACTATTGCCTTAGGTCTTCCCTCTTTTCTATTCATACAACCTGTCAGCCAAAGCTCCTGTAATTCATACTTTATTCTACCATTTCTCCACCCCCTTCTGCCACTGCCATAGTTCAGATCCTCATCGTATTGCAGCCAACTTGTACCTGGTCTCTGAATTCCACACTCTCTCTTCTGATCGAGCCCCCACATCACTGCAGGAGTGATTTTTCTAAATGACAAATATGACAGAGCTGTTCTCATGCTTAAATTCCTCCTTCTTTAAAAAGCTCCCCACATACCTTTCAGGATATAGGTCAAACTCTGGATTGTCACACTAGGCCCTTCTCACTTTGCCCACCTCTCTAACCCCTATCTTGACATTCTCTCCAAAGGATCAAGCAGAACATTGAAGCTCTTGGAAAGAACAAGCTGTTGGCAGCCTCTTTACCGTCACACTTGCTGCCATCACCATTCATAATTATTGATTTGCTTTGACCTCCAACAGGCCAGAAGCTCTTTGTGGGTTTACCAAGATGGAGGCCTATACTAATATTTGTCCAATGAATGAGTATAGTTTGCTTTTCAGCTCTGACAGAGGGAGCCGGCTTTCTCCTTTATTAGTAATCCCCACCCAGCACCCGGTGTATTGCCCCAGAGGATGGCTTTGGTTGGGTAGGTCCCTGTTTGGTCAGGGTCCTGGGAGAAACAGTTGGTATATTCAGAAGGGGTACTTGAAGAGAGTATAATGAAAAGGCTATTTACAAAGATCTCGGCAGGCTAGGAGAAAGAACAAAAAATGGTAAACACCTGCCCAAAGGGGTAAGGGGAGGGAACAGTTTGGGGAACCTGCAGAATGCTGTTGATGTAGGAAAGGACTGCACAGTAAGACTTGTGGCTGCAGGTCAAGGAACTCAGCTGCTGCCTGGCTAGAGGCCAGCAGGAGGGAGCCTGGAGAATAAATATCCAAGCATCACTCTCCTCCTGCCTTTTCATCTCCTTCCATAGGCCTTTCATCATTGCCTCCCATTGGCTGAAAGCAAAAGGAAGCCAAAGGGCAAGAGAGCCTGACTGATGCCCTCCACAGAGGTCCAGCCTCCTGGGGCACAGAGCAGAGGAGAAGGACAGAGAATAGAGATGGAAGGAAGAATGCAGGAGTATCTAGCACAGTCCCTTAGATCAGAGAGGTGCTTATTTTTTTAAGGTACCCACAAAGTTTAAGTGGTTCAAAGACTAGAGTTTTGGCTGTGGGAAAATGTCCTGGACTGCCTCCTTTGACCTCATCTCATCTCATTTCTTCATTACCCCTATCTCTAGCAAATTTACTTTCTCTGCTCTTGGCCATCAGTGAGATTTCCTATGAGTACACTAGACAAAACGCAGACCTTTTCCACAATAGAAGGAGACTCCTTAGTGCCAATCCTTGCACCACCACATTCTAGCCAGAGGTACTGGGGACAAGTAGCTCATGGTGAGTTCTAGAGTCAGGATTTCAACTTGTTTGTTCTGGTCACAGAGCTACAGGCTTTTTTCATGTCTGTGGTTCACATCAAAATAGTAATAATAATAATAATGATAATAAGAAACAGCTACTAAACATAAGCAATTAATATATTATCATACATGGCATTACTACATAATTTACATATGAAATGAAGGTATATCAATTATGTTCTTTTCTAAATGCCTTTCCCTAATAAGCAAAATTCATAATCTGACTAAAATTGACAACAGAACAGTCAGTGTGATGCCCATGTCATTTCTCAATAATACTTTCAGTATTTAATTTCTAAAATGACATCAAGACTTGGGAACAAGTCTTCAAATGCCTATAACTCCAGTCTAAAAAAGAACTTAAAGATGTATTTTTGAGGATTGCCATCTGTCAAATTTTTAAAAATCTGAATAGTGATTTATTATTTTCCATTCTTTTTTTTCGATGCATTATTCTTAGTAGTTTTCTAATTGGAAACTGAGAAAATAGACTTGAGCATTTATATTTTAGAGAAGCATATCAGAGCTCCTGAATCTTGAGCAGGTAATTTAAAAATATAAAACAAACAAACAGAGAATAAACAGGAGAGGACGAGAATGACAACACCTCTCACTACACAGGTGTTGCAAATCCTTACTTGATTGATTTCTAATATTTGTAAATGTCCATGCCGGGAAGTTTGTCTTTTCGTTGGAATAAACATAAACAATAATTTAAGTGATTTGCCACATTGACACAGAGATTACTGTCACTGATTAACTGCAAAGGGCACTATATCCTCATCACTGAACACTAATCCCTCTCTCCCAGTCAGAGACAGGGGCAGACCTAAAATGTACTCTTAGACCAAGGGACAACTTCACTCAAAGCGAATCCTAGTATGCCCCCCACAGACCATTATAGTAGCTGCCTCTACAACTCACTAGCTCAAAATGGCTAAAGGACAACACTAATAAGTCTCAATCTATGAGCCAAATTGCCAGAAGAAATGCCATATTTGCTTTAAAATAGCAATACCTATCATACCCGCATGCATATATCTTTAGTGATAACATTTACCTTTTTATTTGGTTTGTCAAAGGTAATGAAGAACGCTGGCACCCCCTTTTGCTTTTGTCCATGTACTTTATTTTTGCCTCTTTTGCCGGTGCTGTAGCATATGGTAAAGGGAGATGGGTGTCTACAGTCCTTTCAGCTGAAACATTCTAGGGGAAAAAATGTTGAGTAAAAAAAGGGATATTTAAAAAGAAAAAAGAGAACATGTTGAAACTGTAGAGTGAAGTGGAATGAATCAACTAGAACAGACAGTGAAAAGCAAATGGTTGAAAGAAAATAAAAACAAAAGCAGGCCAACAAAATAAATGGACAAAGAAGGACAATGAAAACATTAATGGAGTTTATCATAAGATACTCTTTGGACGCTAATCTAAGACATTATGCGAAGGTTGTAGAAAATGCTTGTGCTAATGAAGGCTTTCTTCTTTTTGGAATATTTCCAAGCTTGAAATAATTGTGTGTAGTTAACCTGTATCATCATACTGAAAACTCTACAATTAGAATTATTTGAACTGCCCAGGCCCTGTAACTTTTCCAATAAAATGTTCCACTGGAAACAAATTCCTTCTAGATTTTCCTGAAAGAATACTAAAAAGACGTGGTGGTGTGTTATTTAGAGAGTCTGTATACCACTGGTTCTCAAACTTCAGTGCACTCAGAGTTTCTGATTTAGTGGGTCTGGCCGGGCTCGGGTAATTTTCATTTCTAAGAAGTTCCCAGGTGATGCCGATACTGCTGGTCTCATTTTGAGAACCACAGATACATCACAAATACAAATACAAGGGCTTCTTAAGAATTTCATTTAGCCCAGGCTGAGCCTAACCGGAATTTCATGTCGCTACCGCGCTGCCACTTTAATCTTCAATTGAGGGGGAGGTGGCAGTGAGAATTATGTGTGTGATTTTTTTCTTTCATTTTTTAAAAAGAAAACTCCAAGACTACACACTTAATTATCTGCGATGAGGTCATTTGCACCTAGGTCATTTATTTAGGCAACAAGTAGTCTTGCTGGAGGTTTTAAGGGGGTGCCAGCACAACGGTGCGCGACTCCCAGGTTCCCGGTTCTACCTTAAATCGCCTTCCTCCTTCTTTCTTCCTTTCTTTCTTTCTTTCTTTTTCTTTTTCCTTTTTGTTTTGAAAGCCCCAACTGTTCGGTCTCTGGGAGTCCGGGTCCCCAGGTCGCTAGGTGGGGGCGGAGCCCGGCACAGCCCCGCCCCGTCTGCCCGCAGCGCCCCCTCCCTGGCCCGCCCGCTCGCCAGCGCCCGCTCCTCCGCAGTGCTTTCGGCTGCGAGCCTGGGCGGCGGCGGCGGCGCTCGACTTTCGGGGAGCCCGGCGGCTCTGAGAAGCTCACTCCTCCGCTCGCGCCCGCCCCCGACCGCGGAGCCCTTGCAGCCATGAGGGAACAGCTCAAAGGGTAAGTGGATCGTGGCCCCGGCCCCCTCCAGTCTCCGCAATCCGTGCACTTGTGGCGCGAGCAGGGGACAAGCAGAAGCGGCCAAA
>VBSM01001483.1:17576893-17633044 GCA_008086735.1 Cheirogaleus medius
AAAAAAAAAAAAAGGTTTTGTTAAACTTCTTTTCTAATATAAATAATCTAATTTTTTTCTAGAAAACCTGAAAAATACACATAAAAAGCATGCAAAAGAAAAAAAAGTCAATTATAATTCTACTAGCCACAGATAGCCAATACATTTCAAGTAATGTCATTTCAGTCTAGCAGTAAGTGTGTAAACTTTTTAAAATTTAAATAAAATCGGGATCAGCTAATCTTCCAGTGCTACATTTCCAGCCCCTACAGAATGTTTTTGGCTTATAATGCTGTACTGTTTATAGCACAGGTGGAAAACTTGAATGATTATCTTTTGGCAAATGAGAGAATGAAGGCTTCATCTGAAGTAGGCAGCAGCTGTCTCGGGCAAGCTAGTGTTCCTAGCCCAGTGCTCTCAGGACCTCTGATTTTTCAAGAGAAACTAGAAATCTGTCATCAAAGAGCTGATTTAAAGTTGTCTTTCGGCCTCCTGATTATAACCTGTGGTTTACACAGACTGTACCCAATCGTAACTTTTTCCACTGTAATCACAGTGATCTCTAGTTGTAATATTTTACTTTACTCTACTTTTATTTATTTATTTATTTTATGAGACAGAGTCTTGCTCTGTTGCCTGGGCTAGAGTGCAGTGGCATCAGCCTAGCTCATTGCAACCTCATACTCCTAGTCTCAAGCAATCCTCCTGCCTGAGCCTCACGAGTAGCTGGGACTACAGGCACACACCACTACACCCAGCTAATTTTTTCTATACACCCAGCTAATTTTTTCTATTTTTAGTAGAGACGGGGGTCTCGCTCTTGCTCAGGCTGGTCTCGAACTCCTGACCTCAAGTGATCCTCCTGCCTCGGCCTCCCAGAGTGTTAGGATTACAGGCGTGAGCCACCACGTCCAGCCTTTACTTTTATTTTAAAACAAGAATTATATATTTTCATATTTTTTAAAGTTTAAAAATATAGACAATTTGACAAAAAAGGAGAAAGGACAAATCATAATCCACCTCTTAGAGTTAACTAATGCATAATCTAGTAGATATCTTCAAAAATTTCTATACATACATTTTTACAAAAGTTAAATCATGCTGTCTTATAACCTGCTTTTTTTCACCTAAAAGTAATATACCATGGTCATATTTCTGGTTCATTGTATAGTATTCTCTACTACCTACTTTAAATTATTCTCTAATGAGAAATTTCTAAACATGTTTGATAAAAAGCTAATTATGGACTATCAATGTTTACAACTTCAATAGGAATTAAACATACACTTTATCATTATATTTCTAAAATTTTCCCAGTAGTTTGTGTGTTGTGGTAAACTCAAAACTGGTTATCTGGCATGGCTTGAGACATTGGGCATCAGTCAATTTTGAAAGATAATGGAATTTTACAGTCACAGGGGATTTTAGAGCTCATTTATTGCAAACTTTCTCTTTTATTAAATCAACTTTATTGAGGTATAATTTACATATAATAAAATGCACCCATCATAAAGGTTTGATCAACTCCAACCCCTTTTGAAATTCTGTTTCTTGTTAGCCCAATAACAAACATCTTGCAAGTAAAGTACGTGTAGAAATTTGCTTTTCAGCTTTCAGAAATAATATTTCCAGTAATTTTGTTATAATCAAACATTTCTTGGGCTAACTTTTGTCCAAATGATAACTCATCAAATAACATCTCCCATTTATTGGGGGGCCTAACTATATGTGCTGCACATGGGACATACTAGTAACTAACCTGCATGGTGAATGGTATCAACATCCACATTTCACAGGACAGTGAAATCAGGTTCAGAAAGGCATTAATTGGGGCTACACTGGGATGTGTTCTGGGTCTTCTGTTAGTATTTTCACAGATCTCATTGATTTTATTCACTTGGTTAAGTACATCCATGTTGGTTACTACATACCTGCTATAATTAGGTACAAATTGACAGTTTTACCTATGGATAGAAAGTCACTTGAATGGCATTTCTGGAAGAAACCATGGTATTTCTGGAAATGATATGATGGGTTCCTAAACTGTGGGCGCTCCTTTCAGTGTTGCCCAGCACATATAGAGTGATTGATTTAGTTTGTTATGTGTCTACATCCCTGAGGTGACCTACATCTTATGTATCAGCATCACCTTCCCCTCCCCCAGATTATAGTGTTTCAGAGTTGACATATAAGCATAACATACTAAAAAGAAACCTTTTATTTCTTTTTAATATTTTCTTCTTCAAGAGATATCCCTTTAGGTCCAAGTTGGTATTTTAAGCTGGATGAAATGGTTGGAAGCCTTCAACCACACTCAGTTCATGAAAGGTATCATGAAAGCAGAAATGATGTAGGGGTCTGGGGTGTCAAATGTTTGAGACCACATCTATCCCCCTCTTCTAATAGAACCTGAACCTGACTTCTGTGATCATGTGCTAAAAATATCCAAGTGTAGCTTATCTCCTCTGCCCCTCCCCCACCCTAGACATATCTCTGCTGTAGAAGCTACAGTGGTTCACAGCATGCATGAAATGTTATACATTCCTAAATATGCCCACTTCTAGGGAGGATTCCATTCTCTAATTTGCCAAAATCCCCAAGCAACCTGTTTAACAAATGTTTATATTACCTGCCTCACCGCCCAAAGCATTCAGGTGTTCTCCTGCACCCAGCGTCTGAACAACATAATATAAGCCAAAAGCATTTTGTAAGAACTGAACAAATAGCACTTGGACATTAACTGATGAAAGGATATAATATTAATTCAAATATTAATATCAAAATCTCTAATTAATAAATTCTAGGTGTTTCTCATTTTTTCACTGACTTTCTACAATTAATTTATATTATTTGCAATTAGATATTTAGTAAAAAAGTTTCTTCATCAGTACCCCATCCCATTCCTTAGTGTGCTACAGCTGCAATTCATTAACCAGTGGGAACCTATGACAGAAAACCAGCAATAGCCACACACACCCCCCCCTCATACCTATATGGAATTTATGGTTAAGTACTCTGATTCTCACAGACTTTGGCAACTTTAAGTACAAGATCATCTCATGCATTTTAAGTCTCTAAACACGTACAGTTACAAAAATAACCAGACTTAGATATTTTAGTGGTAGAGAGAGAAAACAGGACTTTTTTGATTTAAAAAAAAAGCAACAAAAACCATTGTAAAGGGATCAATTTCAGATTATTCCAACAGATAAAATGGCTTTTTAGAATGGGATTTCCTCAAATGTTACAAATATTGGTGTTTTCTCCTTATTTTAAGGCTGTGGACCTGTACAGAAATTCCAAGTTATGAGGGAAAATGTCAAGCTTCCATACAAATAAAGCAAGACATAGTAAAGAAATAATTTAAATGTTCATTATGATAACTGGACAGTCAGGAATTTGAGTCTACAGAAAATTTTTTACACCTCGTTAATGGTTTGGCAAAAGCATCATCTTGGATTTTAGTGAGTAAGAAATCACTAAGAATAACTTGGAAAACAGTTTTCTTTCAGCGTTTTTCTGTGACTACCCCCAAGAGGCATAGAATAGTAGTGGAGATTACTAGTGGGGTGAGTAGGATATAAAAAAGATATCTATGTTTTGTAGGTCTTGGTATCTTTACTTTTAAAATAAGGGTACTGGACAAAAGTGTCTAAGAATTTTGTTTTTCTTTTACTTTGGGCTGAGGGTGGGGCAGGTTGTTTCCAAAACTTGCTGTGATCACAGTTTTTCAAGAGATACCTGTTGGTTAACTCTGCAGACAAATGGATTTTGAAAATTTCAATCATTCCTATTTTTAAAAATGTACATTCTAGGAAAACAAACAACAGGAAAAGATCATGCCACCCATCTGCCTATAATACATTACAGGCTGAGTGAGGCAAGCTGTTATCAAATAGGGAGGTGCTATAACTTTGACTCAAATGGTACAGAAGCAATTTATGTAACCAAAACGTTTGTACCTCCATAATATTCTGAAATAAAACTAGGGAGGCTCTTGAGATATTTCCCACAAGATTCCCCTGGGCCATCCATTCATTATTGAGAGGGCACATCTTCATCATTTCTTAGGAGTCATAATACACTCAATTCATGAGGCTAATTTCAGATTTTAGCATTTTTGCAAATCCAATGAAAAGACTTGTTCCAATAGGGTTATCTTGGTGATTTAAAACCTAAAGCTTTTCAAGGATCCAAAAGGTATTTACAAAATCGGTAGATATTAGGTAGTAATATGCTCTGGAATTTATTTTGAAATACTGATATAATATTGATTTACATGAAGTGCAGTTGTATGATTAAAAGCCTATCATTTTCTCACAATTTATGTCTAGGTCCATAAGTTTATTACTGTAATTTTAAGAAATTATTTTTTAAAAAGCTCCTCTCCCCCCACACACATAATATGTGCTGCTTAAAAATACTTTTAAAAAAGTATTTCTTAGGCTTCCTTGCTAGGGGTCTATTAATTATAAATACAATAAAATATTTATGTAGTTCCCCCATGATTCCTTTCTAAATTACAATATGAGTTTTTTACATTTGTGATACCATCAATAAAATATGGGAATACCAGTTTACAAAGGAGACATATAGGTAAAAACAGGATGATGCAAAGAGAGAATCACTAAGCTTCAGAATATCAAACAACTTTACTTCACACAGTGTATTAAAATCTAGATGCACCGTGTGTTCTTACATTACTTATTCCAATTTCCTTTTCCTTCACTGAAGCCCCTTTAACTGCCAGTTTTTTTCTCAAGGGGTATTAGTTCTCCTACTTTCCTGAAGTTATAGTATTCTTCAGAAGATTCTAGCCCCTCTTATCTGTTACCCAAGTTTTGGAACCCACTATCCAGTACAGTGCTCAGCCAAATCGTGAATGCTTTAGGTACTCTAATGAAAAGTGGTGATAAAAAACCGTGTGATTTGAAGGCAGTCCATCAGCATGTAGCTCTTAGCCTCATGTCTATTGCCTGTAAAGAGCTGCAGAATATTAAAATGAGGGCTCAGTTTTAGGGTCTGATGAGTCTGAGGTTAGTGTGATTCTTCAGCAGTCCTAGTTAAGAGGACTTGTTAAGTCCTAGTTAAGTCAACAGGGCTAAGAGCTTTTTCAAAATACATGAATAGCATTATTAATAAGTCATTACAAGAGATATAGGAACACTATCATAGAAATCCTTGTACCTCTTTCCTCAGTTTGCCCAAGAGGAAAGAATATCATAGATGTTTGCTCATTCTCCTTCTCTTTTAATAGGCTTTCTGCATTCCATTAAGTATTCCCTCCTGAGGATGCTCTTAGATTGGAAACTGCAGGATTCTGAATGACTATGAATTCTTTTTGCATTAGGAGCTTGTCCTAATGCTTTTCTCAGCATATTTTGTAAATGGAGCTACTCAATATTTAGCCTTCGTTGGCTCTTGCCTCTAGTTCCTTAAGTATTACTAAATGCTAAAACCTCTGCCTTTTGACTTTCTACTACCATAATGCCTGGACCTGGAAAGGATATCTAGGTATGACCTTAGGCTAGTCCTTTGCTTTCTGTTGGTCTTAGTTCTCTTATATATAATGTTGGGTGGTGATCTATCAGTTCTAAATATCTGGTTTTGATTTAACTCCTGGCTAGAGTAAGGCTTGGTTGTATGAATGCTGTCAGCTTAACGCCCCCAATTTCTCTTTGTCACCAACAGCCTGGAGGATATGAATAATAGAATAATTGTATTTAGAATAATTATACTTTCATTTGTGAAGTACTTTACAATATACGAAGAATTTTCAGAAATAACCGTATTTAATCCTCACACAACTGTAAATTAGCTGGTGTATGACCTGGGTTTTCTATCAATTTCGGTTTCAGATCTTTGTCCTGTCACCCCCTTGAGTATACCTCCTATGTTTGATTTGGAAAATAAGGATACCTTATCAGTGGATGGGGAAACTCTTTCCTTCTTTCCATTTGGACTTGAGCAGGCTGAGGCTTAAGACTTGATTTGACTTATTCAAACTCGTTTATATGGATAAAAGATAAGGAACCAAGTCCAGAACACACATTTTATGGCTCCTAGTTCTCTGTTCTCAAAGAACATTCATTACTCTGAGCATGATTTACAAAACTGCTTTATCAGCATAATTAAGATGTGGAATCCCAAATGACATTCTTTATTCCCTCATTGACAAAATTAGCACAGGAAATTTACTCAAATTTGATATTTAGGCTGTTATAAATGTTCTTCCATTACTTCTACTATCCTGCTTATAAAAGAAAAAAAATAATCTGCTCTTTTAACTTTGTAATCAAAAGATTACTAATGGATCAGTTAATTTCCCCCATTTGTAAAATAGAAATGGAATTTCCAAATCAAAACTTATGGCATTTTAATGGAATATTCTATTACATATTTTTTCATGTTCAAATAACTTGATTTAAAGCTTCTAATTGAAGAACATAAATAAACAGATATTTCTGAATTGCATCTCCCAAAGCTTATTTCAGAAGAAAACTCAGAAAGAATTGTCTCTCAGACTTTGACTGGTTTACAATTTTTAAAGTGCTGCCAAATTGTAGTTTACTTGATCTAAGTAAGAGGAACATTAAGGTTACACCTGCAGCTGTAAGAGAAGTGCTGGATGTGTACAATTTCATGTAGCTGGGTCTGCAGAAGATGATTTTTGCACGCGGAGTAAAAGCATCTAAAAACATGTCTGCTCTTATTCAGACATTTCCAATATTTCTTTTTCAAGCGCACAAGTCTGATTACCTCTGTATGTCTCTTGGGAGCTGCAATTTTGCTGGAAAGAGATTCAGAACAGCAGAACACTCACATAAAATAGATAGAGAGTTTTTAAAGTCTGTACCCTCTACGGTAGTAATAAAATGACCTAAAAATATTCTGAAAGTCTCTCTTATGACACAGTGGCTGAATCATTAGCTTATTTATGAATTGCTGATATTCTGGGAGAATGTTTCAAAATTTGCTGTGCCACAAAGTCTTGATCGCTTGCATAACTCCAGGAAAGTCCTTGTACCCCCTCATAAATAGAAGCTTATGTAACTGGAACAAATGTTATATATGAGTATGTGTGTTCATGGACGCACATGCACACACATATATCTATATGTTTATATACATATGTTAATGAGCATTAATTTTGTGAGAGTGATTAGTTTTACATTTTGCTTTTTTGTTCTGCAAAGAGGCTATCACTTTAAGAGTAGTGCTTCTCAAACTGATGAAGGGCAGGGGTTTTTTTGTTGTTGTTTTTTAAATACAGTACATCACAAATTTTTAGGTGGTGCTACTGAAACTGACTAGTATGCATTCACACCACATGTAACTCACCGAGCAAGTTTAGCCACACTCAACCTGGTCTGTATGTGCCCTGTTCCATGAGATGAACCCATTGATCGTGCATTTGGATGTCATGGCAATGTCAAGATACTATAAAATTGCTTTACACATTCTGTTTCTGTACTTGTGAAGGACCATATTTTGAGTAGCACTGTTCCAGAGCACTTAATTTTGAAAACTATAAATGTAAACGCAAATCAAGTGACTTGGGTAAGGAGAGAGTAATTAACCAAACAAGAACACCTGAAAAATGTTATTTATGAAATTTTGTGTCTTGAAAATGTTATTTATGAGATTTTGTGTCTTGCCAATTGAATCAAGTTTAGGTAAAGGAGGAATCTATCTTCTTTCCCATTTTGTAGCCCTCCTCAGCAATTATTTTAGAAGACAAAACATAGAAATCATTCTATTACGGGAAAGAACAAGGGATTAAGTGGAGGGGCCTCTGCTACCTAGTTTAATGCCTCTCCCATCCCCTATAATTAAATATAATGTATATAATGTGATATATTTTAAATACAAGTTTTTAAAAATCTACAATATAAACTATGGTGTGTGTACTCTTTACATTATGTGATGAATTCAGAGGGGAACTAATTGATTATACTGTGACCTTTCTATTGTCACTTTATGAGTTAAGGTTTAGAGGAAATGTTTTGTGGCAGCAAAACAGTTAGTTTACTTTGAGGCTGGAGAGACATGGATTTAAGTTCTGGTTTTGCCACCAGTTCTCTGTGGCCAAAGAGGAAGCCACTGACAATTCTGAACCTCAGTTTCGTTAGCAGTTATGATGATACTTACCTTGGGGAGTGTTGTGAGTATTAGAGATAATATATGTAAAATAATAGAATGTCTGACATAGTAACTGCTCAAAAATTATAATTGCTATTAATATTATGCATTATTTATTATTACTAGTCATTATTATCATATACCAATGTCTCTTCTTATCTGATAATCTATTCGATTCCTGAATTCAGATACCAGGAGTTCAGATAATGATGGATACTCAGGTTTAAGTCTTCAAGTCTGGCACTCAAGGAATCACTTAATTGTTGTAAAGTATTTTACTTCTTAACCAACGCACTAAACATCACCTGATCACAGTTTATCCTAACTTCAGGCGAGCATACCCTTACTTTAATTTGAAATGCAAATTAGAATAATAAATTTTCTACTGTGTTGTTTGTACTCCCCCAATTCTAAAATAATATATCATTTAGAAAAGAGAAGATACATGCCATAACCTTTAACTGTGAATGCAAATGACTGTGTTAATATCTGTGTGTGGAACTTTATATCTTGCTTCCTATCTATATCTTTAAGAATCTAAAAATTAAAAAAAGATTCTAAAAGTTTAAATAAACTATAAAATCATATATATGTATACCCTGAAAACATACTGGTAGAGAATCGTGCTCAAGAATTCATAAGTGAAACAAACGAAGAAAGCATGTGAAATAATGTGACATGCTTAGAAAAATGACTGACATGGCATAAACACCTAATAAATGGTTGTGGTATTAATATTATTATGGTAGGGAGGTGACAGGGGAATGGCTGCAGAGGTGAGGAGGGATGAGACCATAAAAAGCCTTGTAGGATATGTTAAAGATTTTGATGCTAAAGTTTTTGAATTGGAAGGTGTATCAGTCGGGGTCCAGTCAGAAAATAGAAACCACTCTAGTTATTTCAAACAGAGGTAATTTAATGCAGGAAATAGGTTACTCAAGGATGGAAAAGCTAAGAAGTCACGCAGAGAGCATAACGCCTCTATTTTACCTAGGGCTGGAGGGACAAAGGCAAGAGGTACTATCACCAGAGCCCCAGATGCCAAGGCCATCCAGCTGGAGTTGGAACCAGTAGCTAGTGGGGACAACTGTGGGAGGGGCTGCTGGGAGGGAGCTTGGGCCAAGAAGGAGATATAGCTACTGCCAGAACTTTTGCTGGAGGCAGAGTGAGAAAGGGAGAAATAGCCTGGACTCTCCTCCCCATCTGCCCTCTAGGCTTCTGCCTGTGACTCCCATTTGCCAGACTTTCCTGGAAGCCAGTTGGTGAGAGAGCAGAAAAATGCACTGTAATAAAGAGCAGAGCAGGGAAAGGGCAGAGAATGTATATGAGCACCAACAAGCAAATGACTGAAGTTCAGGAGACCTAATGGGTGGTGATGCAACCAACCATTTATGCCAGAATATAGGGTATGAGAAAAATAAAAAGCCTAAAAATGCTTTCATAGGACTTCCTAAGTATGAGGTGACTTGGATTAGGCACCAGAAGGGTACCCTGGCTTCAAAGGAAACTGACCTAAAAAAAAGAAAAGAGGAGGTAGCAATAAAAAAATGATCTGCACAGAAGTCCAAATACCAAGGACAAGATCCCATGCACTTGATTGAAGTACTTGCATTATTTGTAATTATTTATGCTTAGGACTCTCAAGATTAAATACAGGCATACCTTGGAGATATTGTGGGTTTGGTTCCAGATCACTGCAGTAAAGCAAATATCACAATAAAGTGGGTCACAATTTTTTTGGTTTCCCATTGCATATGTTATGTTTACATGACACTGTAGTCTTTTAAGTGTGCAGTAGCATTGTGTCTTAGAAAACAATGTGCACACCTTAATTAAAAATACCTTATAGCTAAAAAGTCTTTTTACTGGTGTAGGTTCTTGCCTCGATGTTGATGGCTGCTGACTGATCAGGGTGGTTGCTGAAAGTTGGCGTGGCTGTGGAAATTTTTTTTAAAAAGACAACAATGGAATGTGTCACATTCATTGACTCTTCCTTTCATGAAAGATTTCTCTGTAGCATGTGATATTGTTTGATATCATTTTACCCACAGTAGAACTTCTTTCAAAATTAAGAGTCAGTTCTCTCAAATTCTACTGCTGCTTTGTCAACTAAGTTTATATACTATTCTAAATCCTTTGTTGTCATTTCAACAATGTTCACAGCATCTTTACCAGGAGTATATTCCATCTCAAAAAAAAAAAAACATGTTCTTTGCTCATATGTAAGAAGCAACTCCTCATCCGTTCAAGTTTTATCATGAGATTGCAGCAATTCAGTCACATCTTCAGACTCCACTTCTAATTCTACTTCTCTTGCTATTTCTACCATATCTGCAGTGACTTCCTCCACTGAAGTCTTGAACCCCTCAAAGTCATCCATGAGAGTTGGAATCAACTTCCTCCAAACTCCTGTTAATGTTGATATTTTGAACTCCTCCTATGAATCACGAATGTTATTAATGGCATCTAAATGCTGAATCCTTTCCAGAAAATTTTCAGTTTACTTTACCCAGAACCATCAAATGAATCACTTTCTGTAACAGCTATCAACTTATAAAATGTATTTCTCAAATAATAAGGCTTGAAAGTCAAAATTACTCCTTGATCCATGGGCTGCAGAATGGATGTTGTGTTAGCAGGCATGAAAACGACATTAATCTCCTTGTATATCTCCAAGAGAGCTCTTGGGTGACCAGGTGCATTGTCAATGAGCAGTAATATTTAGAAAGGAATGTTTTTTTTTTTCTGAGCAGTAGGTCTCAACAGTGGGCTTAAAGTATTCAGTAGAGCATGTTGCAAACAGATGTGCTATCATCCTGGCTTTCTTGTTCCATTTATAGAGTACAGACAGATAGATTTAACATAATTCTTAAGGGCTCTAGGATTTTTGGAATGGTAAATGAGCATTGGCTTCAACTTAAAGTTACCAGCTGTGTTAGGTCCTAACAAGAGAGTTAGCCTGTCCTTTGAAGCTTTAAAGTCAGGCATTGACTTCTCCTCTCCAGCTATGAAAGTCCTAGATGGCATTTTCTCCCAGTAGAAGGCTGTTTTATCTTCATTGAAAATCTGTTGTTTAGTGTAGCAACCTTGATCAGTTATCATATCTAGATCTTCTGGATAACTTGCTGCAGCTTCACCATCAGCACTTGTTGCTGTTTCACCTTGTACTTTTATGTTATGGAGATGGCATCTTTTCTTAAACTTCATGAACCAACCTCTGCTAGCTTCCAACTTTTTTCTGCAGCTTCCTTACCTCTTTCAGTCTTTTTTTTTTTTTTTTTGAGACAGAGTCACACTCTGTTGCCTGGGCTAGAGTGCCGTGGCATCAGCCTAGCTCACAGCAACCTCAAACTCCTGGGCTAAAGCAATCCTTCTGCCTCAGCCTCCTGGCTAGCTGGGACTACAAGCATGCACCACCATGCCCGGCTAATTTTTTTTCCTATTTTTGGTAGAGACTGGGTCTCACTCTTTCTCAGACTGGTCTCAAATTCCTGAGCTCAAACAACCTGCCCACCTCCGCCTCTCAGAGTGCTAGGATTACAGGTGTGAGCCACCACGCCTGGCCCTCTTTCAGTCTTTATATTAATAGAATTAAAGAAAGTTAGGGCCTTGCTCTGGATTAGGTTTTGGTTTAAGGGATTATTGTGACTGGTTTTATCTTCCATGCAGACCACCCATACTTTCTCTATAGCAGCAAGAAGGTTGTTTCACTTTCTTACCACTCGTGTGTTCTCTGGGATAGCACTTTTCATTTCCTTCAAGAACTTTTCTTTTTCATTCACAATTTAGCTGTTTGGTGCATGAAACCTAGCTTTCAGCCTATCTCGGCTGTCAATATGTTTTCCTCATTAAGCTTAGTCATTTCTAGCTTTTGATTTAAAGTGAGAGCTGTGCAACTCTTCCTTTCCTTGAACAGTTAGGGGCTACTGTAGGGTCATTAAGTGACCTAACCACAGTATTGTTGTGTTTCTGGGAACAGGAAGGCCCAAGGAGAAGGAGAGAGATAAGGAGGGGGAGAGCTACAGAGGAATGAATGGCTGGTCATTTGAGTAGTCAGAACACACACAACATAGATCAATTAAGTTCACCATCCATATGGGCACGGTTTGTGGTGCTCCAAAACAATTCCAATAGTAACATCATAGATCACTGATCACAGATCACCGCAAGAAATATAATAATAATGAAAAAGTTTGAAATATTGCAAGAATTACCAAAATGTGACACAGAGATGTGAAGTGAGCACATGCTGTTGAAAAAATGGCACAGATAGATTTGCTTGAGACAGGGTTGCCACAAATCTGCAATTTGTAAAACATGCACAGTCTGCTAAGTGCAATAAAGTGAATCACAATAAAAATGTAATGACTTTCTTTAAGGCAGAAACTGTCCTCCCCATCTTTGTGACCTGTGCCTGGCACATGGTAGCCTCTGAATAAATAATCGTTCATTGAATGAAGCACACTAGAGCAAGGGAGAGTGATTTTGCTGGGGAAGAAGACAAATACCACTCAGGAAGACAAAAAGATATAGATGATGTTTTCCTAAGGCAGATTATTGAACTGGCAAGATGAAACTCTGTGGAAAGATGGCATTCTCTCCAGAAGTAGAAGATAAAGTAGTAATAAAAATAGGGAATATCAATTAAGTTGTAGATCTTATTGGAAATTTGATATCTTAGCAACACCAAGTAAACTGCTATTCTGGAATTAATTTTGACCTAAAAGGAATAACTAGTTGATAATTGAGGAGAGATAAGACCCTTGAAAAAAGTGTCAGTATGGATTTGGAATATAAATGACAAAGAGAGGAAACACTGAACACAATTTGTTGTACTGATAGAGTCATTTATTCATTGGTTTCTTGCTTCAGTAAGCATTTAAGAGTGTTCCAAGATTGGGAATCTTAAGCTTTAGGACAACAGACTGAAAATATCAAGGAGAAAAAGGCTTATGA
The DNA here is from genome assembly GCA_008086735.1 of Cheirogaleus medius. Lineage (NCBI taxonomy): Eukaryota > Metazoa > Chordata > Mammalia > Primates > Cheirogaleidae > Cheirogaleus > Cheirogaleus medius. The sequence goes on from VBSM01001483.1 coordinate 17,589,971, forward strand.
AAGGTGTAGAAATTTTTATGATCTTATTTTTATTGAACATTAAAACATATATATTTGGCTGGGCACAGTGGCACAAGCCTGTAATCCTAGCACTCTGGGAGGCCGAGGCGGGAGGATTGCTGGAGCTCAGGAGTTTGAGACCAGCCTGAGCAAGAGTGAGACCCCCGTCTCTACTAAAAATAGAAAGAAATTAGCTGGGAAACTTAAAAAATAGAAAAAATAGCTGGGCGTGGGAGCTCAGGAGTTTGAGACCAGCCTGAGCAAGAGTGAGACCCCCGTCTCTACTAAAAATAGAAAGAAATTAGCCAGGAAACTTAAAAAATAGAAAAAATAGCTGGGCGTGGTGGTGCATCCCTGTAGTCCCAGCTCCTCGGGAGGCTGAGGCAGGAGGATTGCTTGAGCCCAGGAGTCTGAGGTTGCTGTGAGCTAGACTGATGCCACGGCACTCTAGCCCGGGGAACAGAGCGAGACTCTGTTTCAAAAAATATGTATATGTGTTCATTCCAGAAATTTTAGAAGATGAAGTGAAAAAGAAAATGAAAATCACCTCATATCTCAGTAGCTAGAAATAGCCACTATTTACATTTTAGAGTATTACTTCCAGTCTTTTTCCTATGCATTCTTATATAGTTGTTTGAGATAATATTTTTAAAATGTTGTATCCTACTTTATTCGCTATTATAAGTCTTCTCTTATTCTTAACAATTCTTCAGGGATGTTATTTTTCCCCAAATTGCATTTTATTGGGGTACCACTTTGGGTAAAAACCTATTTCCCAGTATTTGAAAATTATTTTGTGACAAGGAAATCTCAAATTTTCTGTGAATCTGTGGAAAGAAATTCTTAAGATTCTGGAGGCTTATTACTAACAGGCTTCTGAGAAGAAAGCCAAGTAAAGTGTGATGATGGTTCTGTCCAACAAGCAGCTTACATATAAGTGATGTTCCAGAATAAAGTCAGTGTGGTCAAAAATAGACAGTGAATGATCAGATGGTTGATAAGTAACATTTATCTGATGATAAATATAGTTTATGAATTTAAGTGAACAGTTTTCTACAACAAACATTTTAATGGATAAAATTCCCTTCACCAAATATATATTATCTCAAAATGATAAGGCAACTATCCTTGGGAACTTTCAACATTACAGAAAAATCTTTGCCCTTCTTAGCAAACAAGTTTAAACAGATACCCAACTTTATGATGAGTTTCTGTAAGTTTTAATTTTTGTAATAACTAATGTGTAAATATTCAGTTACCTTCAACTTATCTTTCTGGAAAGATAGAACGTCTAGCAGAGTATTTTATCTTCTCAAAACATTTGCATCTGCAGTTTTCATGTTCTTTTCAATGTTCTTACTTCTACTGTCAGTTAAAGCTTGTAGCTTCTTAATTCAGTTACATTTTCTGGCCAAGATGCAATTAAACAATATGGAGCTGATAATTATTTCCACAGTTGTTTCCAATCTTTTCACTGCTCTAAGTAAGACTGTGGGGAGCATCTTTGTGCATAAAGCCTTTCCATATTTGATTCATGTAAGTAGAATCACTGAGTCAAAGGGTATTAACATTTTAAGCTTCTTAGTACATACTGCCTGAAACTCTCTCAAAAGGTTATAGCTATTTACATTGTTAACACTTGAAAGTGCCCATGTAACCATGCCCTTGCCAGCATGGAGCATTATTTTTACTTTTGCTTTTATAATAGGAAAAATAAAACTATCTCATTGTTATCATTTGCATATTTTTGATTACTGGTGACCACAATTGTTTTCTTTTAAATGTTCCATTGGGTGTTTTCCTCTTTTTCAAGTAATGCAAAAGCAAAACTAATTTACCCAAACAAAACTCTTCCAGATTTTTCTAATATAAGCTTTTTTTCATTGTGATAAGGGACTTTTGGTGATGAGAGACTCTTGATTATATAAGTACTGTAGAGTTTTTGAGTTATGCCTTAGCTTTCTCTTTTCCAAGCTAAATAAGCCTAATCCTTTTATCTGTTGTCAGTGGACCTATTATCCACCCATTAAATTAGATTTTATTCTCTATAGCAACTCCAGTTTCTTCACATTTTAAAAATAATGCAGAGCCCTAAACTACAGTAGTTTTCTTAATGAAAGGCTATTCAGTTATGAATGGAGGAGGAAGATTGCTTCCTGCCTTTTGAGTGAAGACTCATACATACCATAGGAATGGCCAGTTTACATTTACAGTCCCTTGTGAGGCATTGATTTTTTTCCCTGTAAATATGGAGTACTTAGAATGTTCAAAGCCCTTCTCTGGGTAACAGGATACAAAGAAACATAAGGCATTATCCCTGTCTGTCACCCCAACTGGTGTGACACCGACACCGGACACGCAGTGGACCTCATGATGTAATAAAAGTCCTTGCCTGGGAGAGTGAAAGACACCAACTCTACCTGTGGCCAATGGGGGAATGCTTAAGTTATTCTATGTCATTCCTCTCTTTGGAACCCAAATAACAGCCATATTATTTTATTTTATTGCTGACGTTAATAGTTTAGTAATGCCAAAATATACCCATTTTGCTTTTCAAAGTGAATTTAGATGATTCAGGCTGCAATGACTGAAAGGTTTATAAATTCAATTATATATATATGTATACACACACACACATATCTTATTGTTACCTATTATCTTTCTACCTGTTTATGTAAGAATTCTAAAAAAACATCTAGGTCAGCTTCACAAAAGACCTTGTATCTTCTTTGGGGAGTAAAATTGACCTACATGAAACAGTTAATAAATGCTGTTAGACTATGTACATTAACTAAAAATAAGATCAAGGTCAAATGTATGTTACCTTATATAGGTAGCAGGCATAATATTGATTAGAATCGTTAGGGAGGACTGTTTGGAGAGTAGAAAAAAACATTGTTCTAGGAAGGAATTTTGTAATACTTAGGTAAAGTAAAATATAGGGCTAGGATATTCTAGATAGTGTAGCAGCATAAACAAAGGTATGAAAGACTGGCTTGTTTGTGCGTCAGTGAGGACATCGTTCTGCAAGAATCTACTCCAGATTTTTTTAAAAACCTGATTCAGTGCCACTAAGGGTAAATTAAGTACCTTAAATTATAGAATGAGAAATTTAAATTGCATTTGATTGGCAGTGGGAAAACATTGTTGAATCTTCAGAAGAGAGAGATGATGAAAGTCTGTGTTCTTTCTTTAAGAACAGGAATTTGATGGGATATCTTAAGGATGATTGGGGAGGGGAGAGATTAGTTATTTTGTTTTGTTTTGTGCTAATTGAAATAATGAGGTTCTCTGGATAGCAATGGGGGAAAGAAAAGGGAATATGACTCCAGAAGTTTTCTTACCAAGGTAGAATTGCCTGAAAGTAGTATTAAAGTGGATAGGTTTTAGATAAAAGGGAAAAGATATAAGATGCCTTCAAGATTTGAAGCCTTGATGACACAGAGAGTGGTGATACCATTGAACAAAACAGGACATTGCAGATTGATTGGGACAGTAGGGGATAGCTCTGAATTTTATTCACTTATGTACTTATGGATTAATTTACAGTTCATCTTCTTACAAAAATTTATTTTTGGCAGCTTATATAAATATATGTACTTCCATACTATAAACATATATTTCTCATTAATCCTCTCAAAAGCCCTGTGAAGTATATTATTATCTCCATTGTGCAGATGAGGCTCAGAGAAAATAGGTAATTTGCTCACATAGCATAGCAGGGATTTAAATGTACTTTTAACTCTTAAGCCAGTGACTTAGCCCCTGAGCAATACTTTCTTCCTGGGAGGTGACAGTGGCATTTTGAAGAGGAAATACCCTAAAGCCATTTGAAAAGGGGAACTGAAGAAAGATTTTAGAGTCATCAACATGATAAAAAGATTACTTGCATTTTTATTGCACTTTATAATAAGAAGGGGAGCAGTATTAGGTTCCTAACTTTTACTGAGCAAGTATATATCCTTGATATATCCTCTCTTTGGAACTTTTAAGATACAATATCTCATTTAGTCTAGGATCAGGTACTATTATTGTTCCCTTTAAAAATGAAAAAGTGACGCATAGAAAAGTTAAGGTTACTTGTCCAAGCACACTGGAAGACTGTATAGTGATTAAGAGGAATGTAATTAGGGTCAAAGGGATTTGAGTTTTAATCCTCAGGCCTTTGGTTCCCTTATTTATATAATGGGAATTATAGGAAAATTTATGTTATTTATTGCAAATGTAGGATAAGCACCTAATAAATGGTAGCTATTATTATTATTATTTTACTGCAAAGCCATAACTAGAGCTCGTCAGTTTTTTCTTCTCTGTTAGTTTTTTCATTGTACAGTAATACTCTCCTGGAAGACAGTGGATGAAGCCAAGAATTTGGAAGAAATCACAGATAGAGAAATGTGGAAAAGAAGACAGATTTAACACTCATTTAAAAAAATATATATGCACATGATTTTAAAAAATCAAACATTACAAGAGGGTAGTATTGCAAAGTATGTCTCCCGCCTACTTCCCCAATTTCACTCCCCAGAGGCAATTAATAGTATAGCTTCTATGTTTCCTATGTTTCCTTCTGTAGATATTTTATGTATATATTAGATAAAAATATGCCCATTTTATACATTGATAGCATAATATTCTATTCTTTGATGCCATCACCTTTTATATAGTAAAACTGAAGCTTTTTTTTCTGTAGAGGAACAGACTGACAGATTTTGAATGAAGACTTGCTCTATGGAAAGTTATTATACATTAGTATTTTTATAAGACAGAAACCTAGAAATAAACGTAGGAAGTTTAAAGTGAGCAACTTGTTGCCCTTAAGTCAAACTGGACAACCATTCAAAGCTTTATAAATGCTAATTGGTTCTCATGACTTCAAAAACAAATTTTTGACAATTTGGGGGAAATCAGACCCTCTTTACTTCTGGGAAAATTTGTTTTCCAGTCAGCTACTAGTCAAGGTTAAAGAAATTCCTGGATTTTCTGTTCAGATTGGGAGCAATTGGGAGCCCTTAAGCTGAAAGAGGGTTGAAGTCCCACTTAGAATGAGCCTTTATGGTTTATTCTATGGCTTTGTCGGGGAAGGGATGCTGCACTAGGGGAGAAAAAGACTTGGCGTCCAGTTTGTGTTTTTCCCCTAGCTGACTAGGGAACCCAGGACAAGTTACTAAGAGCTTTTTAGTCTTTAGCTTTCTCATTTGAAAAATGAAAATTTAGAATTAGAGATTTCTAGTTTTAAGGTGCCATATATTTCATTCTTATTTAATAAAAACAATTATATATATATACACACATACATACATATATATATTTCCCCAAAGAATATCCATAAGGAAGAGGTAGAGATAAGTTAAAGCCACCCAAAGAATTTAATTCCTGGTTGCCCGGTAACCATTAAATTCTTCAGCAGTTAGGCAAGAACCACATTCCTGCCTTGAAACAAGATTTAGGCCTTTCCAAACCTACCCTCAGGCTGTGTTCCAAAAGTTTATTTGTAAGTTAGTTGCTTACAACTTGGAATAAAATGTCTTATAAATGGTGGTAAGATCACCAAATCACAGAATCTTATTTAACTGTCAGAGTGCCTGATGCACTGCACCTTGTGGATAGAAAGCAGCCACATGTTTATATGGGAACAAAATAGTTTTCTGGTAGAAACTTGCACCGCAGGGATTGCTTCCTCTACTCTCCATGCTTCTCTGGATAAAGACTGGACATTTCATCATTAGTGGTCTAGTTACCTTCCTGGTTACTCCGCCATTCCGCTGACCAGCCAGCTTCCCTCCCCATGGTTGTTGTGCAAGGGTTTCTATGATATAGCTCAGCTTCCCCACTCCACCCCTCATCCTCTCCACCCTGCCTTGAGTCTTGGTTCTTCTGAGGGTATTGCCCATCACCCTCATGCTAATTAGAATTACACACACTTGGCAAAGAAAGACACATTTCTTCTCTAGCAGAGAAATGGGGAAAACCATTAAAGGCTTTGGGTGTCAGAAGATTTGGCCTTGAATCCAGGCTCTGGGATGCAACCATAGGGAAGTTATGAAACGTCTATGAGCCGCATTTTGTTTATCTTTAGTGAAGTTGGTAACGCGGAACTCACAGCCTTGTGAGGACTCATGGCATCAGGTCCATACAGTGTCTGCCCTTGGGCGCTCAGTGCGTGTTGGCACTCCTTCTGCCGTGGGCCAGCCACTTCTGTTTTTCTCTTCGACTCTATAAGGAATACTTGGATAGAAAAAGGGCTGAAGTAAGAGTCACCTACGTTTTAAGAGAAAAAGGCTGCTTTAGGCTTTTCGGCAAATATTAATTAATAGCTTTGTCCAGGATTTTGAGGAGAATAAAAGCTGGGTCAGATGGAATGTCTGAAAGCAAGCTGAGGTGAGAGGTGAGAGAAATAAAGAGGTGGTAGAGAAAGGAGAAATGATTCCTACCTGCTGTGAAGTAGGAGGCAATTGAAAAGAGGGTGGAGCCGTGCACATTGCTACTACCGGTAAAAGGGGAAAGGGAGAAACTCCTGTGGCTTCAGGCCATCTGTGAGGCGGAGAGGGAAACTCTGAGTCTGCCTAATCCTTGGAATGAACCCTCACACTGGTAAAGTGAGAGAAGACATGCTTTATATCTGGCAGCTTCCAAGTGCAACATAGTTTTGAGATGATAAAGAAGAGTCTTTTCCCAGTAGCACTGAAAATACTGTTTCTAGATTCAAATGTATTGTCTACACACACCAAAGGATGAACATGAACCCTTCAGGCATCCTTTATTAAAAGCACCTCAGTGTATGTCAGAGGACAGGGCAGTCCATTATCTAATAAAGAGCTCCTGCCATTGATTAATTTTATAATAACTGCAGCTGCTAAATGATTGCTCTTTTTTAAAAAGAATGGTTTACTTATTAGTCTTTAGCAGGATTTAATCATTAGTATCTAGTTTCCAGAAAAATTAACACATAACATTGAAAAGAAAATATTGTTCTCTGTCACATGCTTTATTTTCATACACGTCATACCATGACTAGGCTTCTGGATGCCTGGGCAGTTTGAGTCATGCCACCTGTTCCCCTCCTCGACTAGAGTATACAAAACACAGAAATGAGCATATTTTACTATGTTCCTAGATGCTTAAATATCTTGAATTGTGTACTATCTTGGACTAATTATTCATGCATATGGATTCAACAGATTCTCTTCTTCCACCTCTCAAACAACAATAATAACAAGCAAAACCCAAACAATTTATATTTCCTAATAAGATTAAAGTGTGAGTATCAGCCTAAGGCAGAAATGTTGCAAAGAAGTTTTCAAGATGGCTATTGTGCTTTTCCCATGGTAATTAAGGTCAGATCTCCACGGAAGTTCACTTTGGCATTCGTTTTATTCATGAAGATTATTGGAGGGCATGGGTAGTGGGGGTGTGTAGATGTTGGGGACCAGAGAATTGGAAAGAGACAAGAGGATGCAAATCATTTTCAATCAGAACCTAAAACTTATACTATTAGATAAAAAGTAGATAAGAATCTTAATTTGAGTTTCAAAGCATATAACTAAAGTTACCAACACTTTTTTAAAAAAATAAAATAAGCCCTTAAGCACTTATAATTAAGCCAAAAATCTCCTTGGCTTTAAGGAGATTTTGCACTAATGAAGAGAGAAAGATGTGAACATATCTAAAGAGTTAATGAAAAAATGGTTAATTATAAGTGTTCCTTTATATGTAGACACATTAATTTCCAGAGAAATAACTTGTATATTTTAAAATTCCAGTCTTTATCTTACATCTGGGCAGAGTCAGACTTGTGAACGTTCCATTCAAAACAAATGGCTAACAACTCTGAAGACTTAATTATGTCTAGAAGAGTGCTTCACCCATATAAACTCTCCATTATAAAATTGTTTTAAACATTAAATTAACTGTCAAGCTGTCCTGTGTCAGTGGCACCACCTGGTAGCAAGGTTGGGGAACTCTGCAATCCAAGATCTCTTTACTGCTAACTTCTTTTCTCCACTCCAAGAAGGATAGCAAGGAGGATGGATGATGCTCTCTATTTGCTTTTCTGCATTTTGTTGCTTACAACTCAACATGTCAGAAATGCATTTGGGGCTGGGCATGTGGTGGCTCATGCCTGTAATCCTAGCACTTTGGGAGGCTGAGGCAGGAGGATCACTGGCAGCCAGGAGTTCAAGAACAGCTTGGGCAACATAGTGAGATCTCTTCTCCACCAATAAAAATAATTTAAAAAAAATTAGCCAGCATGTGCCTGTAGTCCCAGCTATTCAGGAGGCTGAGACAGGAGGATCACCTGAGCCCAGGAGTTCAAGGTTACAGTGAGCTGTGATTGTGCCACTGCATTCCACCCTGAGCAACAGAGTGAGACACTGTCAAAGAAGAAAAGAAAGAAGGAAAGAGAGAGAAGAAAGAGAAAGAAAGAAAGAAAGAAAGAAAGAGAAAGAAAGAAAGAAAGAAAGAGAAAGAAAGAAAGAAAGAAAGAAAGAAAGAAAGAAAGAGGAAGGAAGGAAGGAGGGAGGGAGGGAGGGAAGGAAGGAAGGAAAGAAGGAAGCGAGGGAGGAAGGAAGGAAAGAGAGAAAGAAAAGGAAAAGAAAAGAAAAGAAATGCATTTGGCTGCAGGTAATAAAACATCCAACCAACTATATCTTAAGCACATAAGAGTTGATGTTTTTTGTATAACCAGAAGTCTGGAGACAGGCAGTAGAGAGCAGCTATGGAAGATTTCCATAACGCCATCAGAGACCTGGACCCCTGTGTATTCTGCTGTGCTGTTTTTTAGTGAGTGACTTTTGTCCTCATGGTTCCAAGATGACTGCCTCCCCTCAGGCAGGAAGAAGGAGAAAGAACTTTTGCCCCCTGAGGCTCTTTGTCTTTCAGTTTGGGAGGGGAAACCCTTTCCTGCAAATATCCTCTCTCAAACATTGGTCAAAACTGTGTCCATACAGCTTCCCTGGCTGGATTAGGGAATGGTAATCCTCCAGCCTTTGTAGTAGAGAAAGGCCAGGGAGAAAGAATTTGGGAAGGGGTGTTGAGTGAACCAACCTACAATATCTGCTACAATTAAATAAATACACCTGCATCATCTTTCTCACTAATAAGCATTCTCTTTAGATCCCTTTTTTCCTTTATTCCGATTACTTTATTCCTTAGAAAAGTCTTGGTATCTTTGTTAGGTGTGTTTTGAAAAAGAAGCCCCAGCTCAGGTTGTAAGGAGTAAGCAAAAGAATAATTCTAGTGATTCACCCATAGAAGTACAAAATTATGTTATTTGAAGAAAAATCAGATGTAAAATCAATTTCATCAACAGCTTAAGCCTGGTAACAGCTAGGAAGTTCCTTTCAGAATCTAATTCTACTCCAGAGGCATTTATTGAGCACCAACCTTTATTGCCCTAGATACCAGGGATACATAAATACAACATAATCTCTTCAGAAGTCTCCATTTCCTTTTCTCAGTTTTTCTTCCCCAAGTATATGAATGAAAGATAAGGGTGTATCTAATTGGTTATATCAATCATTTTTATCCATATTGCTGTAGATTTTATTTTTATTGTATATTGAGTATTTAACCTTAAATAAGCCTTTATCATAAATACCATGGCTGATAGGGGAAATTTTCACTTCCATTAACCTTAAAAATGTTCATTGGAATACTGCCTATGTTGTGCTGGAAACTGCCTTTGTATTTGATACATAAAAATACACAACAGTCTATTTGTACTATTTGTTTGTGTGTGTATATATATATATATATATATATATGCATGCTCATGACGAAGATTCTCTGCTTGACCAAACTTTAGCCAGGCTTCTGAACCTTCTCCTAGGTCCACCTGTGCACTTCTTTGTATTATCCAGTTTTAGTAAGAATCCTGCTAAGTCAGTTTAGCAAGACCCCCCTCCATATTTGATCACCCTCCATAACTAATATGGCTTCTTATCTTCTACTGTTCCCCAAGTGATGTCTGATCACATGGCCTGTCTTCAGCAAGAATCCTGTTAAGTTTCTTTAGCCAGAATGCCCCTATTCCCTGATGCTTCCTCTTAGTAATTTTCCATTCACCGACCCCCACCCTACTCCTTGGCTGTAAATTCCCACTAGCCCACGTTCTGAGTACTGAGGTCTCTTTTCCTCTATTCTAACATTCCTGAATAAACTCTGTTTTTACCACTTTAACTAGTGCCCAGGTCTGTTTTTTCTTTGAAACCTAGGTAACCAGAGTTTTGTATGTGTATATTGTTGGACATATCACAAATACCTAAGATATGTGTATTGATTTTATGCAGGTGAATAATCTTTTTGTTTTCCCAGTATTTTAGAAACCTGAATCTTTAACCCTTGAGCTCAGTGCACGGTTAGGGCCCATAATAGTTGCTCAAATAAATGTTAATTGATGCTCTTAAATGCATAAGTAATTGTCACTTAGTGAAATATAGTCAGGAGACTGATTATGGGTTTTGGGCTGTCTTCCTATCTGTTTTTGTACTGGAAAAGTAAGTGTATTAAGGCAATATTTTTGGCCACACAATCATTTAGTTTGAATGCATTCGTAAAAGGTGGAGTCGAAAGAATCAATAGCTGGAAAGTTTTTGGAAAACCCAGTAACAACTGTTTTCCATGGAGTAATTTGAGCGAAAGCCAGATAATATCTAATTCTTGGAGGGACTCCACAGTAAGAGCCTTTACATGGACCTGAAAAAGACAGAGTGTAACTGAAGGGTAAATGTAAAGCTTTGGAGGAATCTAAAAAGAAATGGCTTCCGGGGCCAAGCTGGTAATTTAAATGACTGAAGGTGACTGGGTGGGAACTGGAACAACCTGAAAAGCTTCTGTTAGGGCCTCAGCTCCTGCTGACTATTGTCATGCAAAAATGTGGGTCCCTATTGTCAAGTCTTCAGGTTCTTACTGAGGAGCAAGATAATGGGAAATCACCAGATTTTTGACTAATGGCAAATCATTTAACAATTTAAAAATGAGCTCAAACAGATCAACCAGTCAAAACCAAAAAAAAAACAAGTCTGCAGACTAAATTCAACCAGTTTGTGACCTCTGATCTATGGTTACCAGAGAAGTGATTGAAAGAGATTGGGATTTGGGAGAAAGATCACATGTTGAAATCTTGGGAGATAAGAGTGGAGAAATAAGTAAGCTGAGAAGGTGCAGCCAAGGTAGAAAAGTTAGCATTTAGGAAAATTTAGTTGAGACTCTAACTCGGGAGAGGGAGAAAGATGAGGTTAAATTAAGCATTAAAGCAATGAAGAAATTCACTGTTGCTTATTTTCATCATAAAGTAGGTTTTCCACAATTCCCCAACTGTGAGAGAGCATGATAAACTGGAAATAGGTAGTGTCAACAGTATTACAAACAGTATGTTTTTGCAATCTAAAAAAGTTAGGGCACAGGCCAGGCACGATGGCTCATGCCTGTAAACCTAGCACTCTGGGAGGTTGAGGTGGGAGGATCACTTGAGGCTAGGAGTTCAAGACCAGCCTGAGCAAGAGTGAGGAAAAAAGAAAATAGAAAAGTTAGCTGAGCGTGGTGGCATGCCCCTGTAGTCCCTGCTACTCAGGAGGCTGAGGCAGGAGAATTGCTTGAGCCCAGGAGTTGGAGGTTGCAGTGAACTATGATGATACCACTGCACTATAGCTGGGGTGACAGAGTGAGATTGTCTCAGAAAAAAAAAATTAGGGAACCAAATTTAATAAAAATTATCTGTGAATTTGGCTTTACATAGATATGAAAATTAAGTCACATTTGATCATCTTTAGTGTCTTACCTTTATTATGAAGGGTAAAATTTAATTAAACTGGTTCTGCCCTAGAAAATCTGGGATGTGTGTTCACTTACGAATAGAGAGTGGTAAGATTAGTTAATTAATGAAATTTAGAAGAGAGTTGAAAGGAGACTGGGGTACCTTTATAAGTCCATGCAGTTCTGAGAGTTTTGTAAGTAGTTGAGTAACTCATGTCATGATTGAGAAAAACAGGGGAGCAGTATCTGAAAGTTCCAAGCCAAAGAAAGAGAATAGCGTTGTCCATTCCAATGATGAGAGTGGCCCGTGTGAGTGTAAGTTGCCTGTCAAGAGGGAGACTGGAAGAAAAGTGTATTGACTTGATTTCTTGTGGTCATATCTGCAGCAAGAAGATGACAAATAAAGATGACCAGAAATTGAGGAGCAATTTAATGACTGGATACCTTGCTAAAGTTGATGTTCCTTCTAGAGATAAGAATGGCAAATAAGGGAGTGCTTAGGTAAAGAGCTTTTTAAATGAGTTGACAGAAGAGAAAATGGCAGAGTAAATATGGAATACAAGAGGAGGAAACCGAAGATAAGGATTTACTTTCTTTCACTATGCTGATTTGGCCCTTCCTCCCTCGGGCTTTAGTGCCTTCTGAACCCACTCCCAAACTTCATTGTTCCTGAACTCCCCTGGCGTCCTGAGCAGTTTCTCCTGAGATTAAACCTCCCACCTTCTGGTGGCAGGGAAGATTGGCTGCTTGGGGAGGGGGACCAGAGGGAGTGTTTAGGGCTCTAAAGACTTTCAACTAATGCTTGTTATCTTCAGCCACATTTCAGCCTTCAGGGGAACCAGGAGCCTCTAATTGCTGAGACTTCTTGGCTGCATAAGTCTGCAGGCTTCTTGTTAGCTCCTCCCATTGCTTGCCCCTTCAGGTCTTGGCTTCAGCCTCACTTTCTCTGAGCAGCCTGCCTGCCCTGTGTTTCCCCCTATGTATGCTGTCTCCTCACTTCCTGTGTGTTTCTTTCACCCTTTCCCCACAGTACAGATGAATATTTGATTACTATACTATCAATCTCCTTCACTAGACTGCAAACTCAAAGAAGGCAGAGATCTGTTTTGGTTACCAGTGTATTCCAGAAACTTGGCATGGTTCCTGGCACATAGTACATGCTCAAAAAGTATTGAAAGGATCAATGAAAAGGATTATGGATAGATGAATGTCTTAAAAAGCTATAAAACAGTTTTGCCTAGAGAATCTTTTTAATCATTAGTATTATTTCAAATGTATACTTAAATATATGTTTATAGTTAAATATATCTCATTAGTATTATTTTAAATATAATAATTAAAATATATAAATATATATTTTAAATAATACTAATGAAAAGACTAGGCAAAACCATTTTATAGATTTTTAAAGACATAATCCTCTCATCTATCCTTTCAATCATTAGTATTATTAGTATTCGCATTAATCATAAGTAGTATTTAAAATATATTAAATATAAATATACTTATATATATTTATATTTAAATGCACATTTAAATATATATCATTAGTATTATCTTTAATGTATACAAATGACTTTTTAGGCAAAATTACTTTATAGCTTTTTAGAGGACATCCATCTATCCATAATCCTTATGGATTATATGTTTTATATATAATAAAGGCTTTAGGAATTAGAGCCCAGAACTTGCCTCACTTCAAGCTTGAGTAAAAGGAACATGGCACAGCAGTGTCTATATGAGTCAGCTTTCCATTATCTGGGGAAGAATTCAGGTCCCAGAAGTAGTACTTAAGATACATAGTTCCCCCAAAAAACTTTATATTGAGCATTTGTTACAGAAGCTGCTTTCTCAACAAATCTTTTTACCAGAGCAGCTAACAATGGGCAAAACTAATTTGAATTTCAACTCTTCCACTGCTGCTAAGAAGTAGTGAGACTCTGCTGAGGAAAGCCAAGCAAGAGGAGGGAGCCAGAAAGGCCTTCAACAATTCACAGCCAGGATTTTGTGATTTTATTTCACAGTTGAACTTTGCAGTATTTTTTAGTTCATAACCTCTTTCTCTCTTCCTGAATTCTGAGTCTTCCACATTTGTACCAGACTAGATACTTTACTGCTTCTCTTCTTCATTCTTTAGAAGAATTTTAGAGAGTCACTGGTGGCAAATAATTAATAACCATTTCACATCTGGAAACATAACTTGATGGTAATTATAAATTCACAGACTGGGCTTCCTGTAGTTCATGCAAGTATGAATGTGTAATTCCTATTTATCTGTGTGTGGGTTTATTTTCCCCCCATTTTAGTAAAGCTCTATGTAGATGACGAGGTTTTAATGAGTTTAGATTTTAAAAGGCCTCAAATATATCTAAAACATTGTAATCCAAGTATGATGTCTTAATGTTTCTTTTCTCTCGGCTAATTCTTTAAAGATATGTTCCAGAATTCCTGGCCTGTTCTTGAAGAGCTCCCAATAATTCTAAACTTCTGAAGCCCGGATATTGTGACTTAATTTGCTTTCAAGCCAAACTTGGTTTAAATTACTCAGTTTATCTCAAGCCTCATTAAGACCCGTGGTTCTTGTTTATTCTAGTGAGCTTGAGCTGGCAAGAATAATACTTGTCATGTGAAAAGTCCATTAGAATGCTCTAGGAAGAGTGAGGCTGGGGAATCAGAGACATATTATTATATTTTAAAATCTACCACTTTCCTATAATAGGAGGGATGTAGGGGGAGACTGCCTTGTTTTGGCTTCTTGGGAAAATTTGGAAAATTATTACAATAGACATATAGTAGTAGTTTAACACACATGGTATGCCAAGCACTAAATTTGGAATTGTACCAAGAAAATATCATATATCCTCTACATTTTATTTTTTACTCATGATCACCCGGGAGATTTGGATTCAATTTCTTTGGGGAAATAGAGTTGGTAGGAAGAAACAAAGATCACAACACCCATTTATCTGTTGAAATAATCTTTAGCCATGCAGTTCTTTACACTCATTAAGTTTATGAGGTCATTATCATTCTTTCTATCCAATAGATGAGCATACTGAAACTTTGGGCCTTTCCAAAGAGTCTCTACAAGCCATTGGAAAGGTGGACTAAAGCACTCCTTGTTTTAAATTCTAGATCTCAGTTCAGTCAGAGATAGCAGGATTTTTTTAGTATTATTAAAAGGCAGAAACCAGCTATAAAATTGAAATGAAGGGGCTTAATGTTTTCTTTCTACAATATCTTCTGAATTTTCCCATGACTTTAAAATGCCGAGTTGGTTTTTCACTATTTTTACAAAAGGGTGTCTGACCTGTGTAGATTTGTGACTCAGATATGACCAGTTGTTCCTCTTTTCTGGTGAATTTGACACCTTCCACTACTACCTTCCACAGAGTGAAAGTAAAAGTCATAAAACAGAAATATTTACCAAAGTCAAGAAAAATTAAAAAAAATTTTTCCCCTAAACAAAGGGGAAAAAAAGCCTATTACCTTTTTCGTGCTTCAAAATTAAAGATGAATGGGTAGTTGGTAATTCAACTTGAGAAGGTAGATGGTTTGATATTTGTCCTCGTTCCTTAAGTTTCTAGATTTCTCTATTTTTAGGCTAGAACAAGCCCTGGGTAAAATAATACAAGTTATGAAAAGGAATGTACAATTCAGCGTTTTTATCCTTCTGAAGTGCGCTTTCTACCAGCTGCCATGGAAACATGGTGTAACTCGTTTCTTGGATAGTCTCACTCCTTTTGAGTTCCGGCCGTGAGAGCTAGTGAGCTCATTACAACTTGGATCAGAGTCCTGGAAAGTTAGCTCCTAGGGAAAGTGGGGGCCGGTCTCCCATGGGGCACGGGAATAAGGGGGCTTTAGCTTTAGTAATCTTCATGCATGCTTTAGCTACACAATAATCTCAAACTTCAGCCTGGGACAATGTCACATTGTTTGCAGCTGTATCACATCTTGAGGTTTCTATGTGCATCCTACGCACTTTCACAAGGCAGAAACTTATCTCTTCCAGCTGTAAGCCAGAGAGAATGGTGCTGCAGATTCCTAACAACACATGCAGACTCAAAACAACACAGGCAGTTAACTCTCTTGAGTAGGACTTTCAAGGCACCAGAACTCCGTTGCAGTTCACTGGTGGTTACTGGATATAAATTTGCATGGCTTCTGTAGCATAGTGATGGAAACTAAATATTTTCCTTGCTGCTTTCTTCTGGTACTCCTGAATCACTGTTTGAGAGCAGGTTGGACTATGGTGCATAGAAAACTGGTGGCAGAAGGCTTGTTCTCTGCAGTGGGTTGGAGGTAGGCTGAAAGGGTGTCAGGGAGGATTAACTAGAGGCAGAATGTGTCATACTTAGAAGGATTTGGAAGGAAGGAGAGTTCGAACTGCTTTAGGGAAGCTGAGAGCACTGCTAGAGCGGGAACTTTCCAGATGCTTGTCTCTGATTCTATTCCACAGTGATTCATACCCTGAAAGAATCGGATCATCCTTGCTTCTCCAACTTGGATCTCTAGCTCCTGGAAGTTGCCAATTCTTGATATGAACTGTGAGATTTGGATGGCGCTTCTGACCTCATTTAGATCATTTGTTCTGAATTCTGAAAAGAACCAGGAGAATTAGAAAGGGGAGTAGAATAGGGGTCATAAGACAGGGACCTTAGTTTTATGAAAGAAGAAAGATGGTAGGAAACTAGGCCAATGAGTTAATAGGCAGTTAAAAAGGAGGATTAGAAAAAAAGGGGTGAAAGAAGAGAAACCTTGTACCAGTATCTTCTACCAGGATGTTTGGTTAGCACATAGATTACACTCAATACTTTTGCATAAGTAAATGAATAAAAGACAATTTGGGGTTGAAGGCTTATCCTTGGAAACTGCTACAGGATGGTGTTAAGGGAGAAGGAATGTATAGTTCACTAAACGTGCATTTCCATGTTTCTACAATGCTTATTTTATAAAGAGCCAAAGGCACTCAGTTATGAGTGTGTATGAAGGAACTCCACACTAGCAAGTATAGGAAAAATGTGATAGTATTGACGATTGGTGTTACACCAATCTGGAGGAAAGGACAAGAATTGGTTTCTCATGTATTAATGTCACAAGACAACTCTTACCATGAGTTGGCTGCAACTGCTTAAAAAGGTAAGCAATGATGACTGGGGAGAAGAGACAAAGGAAGAACCACCATTCTTAGGGGAAAGAGAATGAAGGGCAACCCAGATAAATGAAGTTCTACTCACCAGAGAACAAGGTCTAGGGAAAAGTTAATTTATTATACTTCGAGAAGGAAGCTGTGCATATAACCTTTCAAGACACTCTTAGATGTTTTTAATTTATAGAATACCTTTTGTTGGTGTTCATCATAAATAAGAGACCCACAAATATATCCCAGAGGTGAGTTTTTGGTCTAATTGACTGTAGTAGTTATTAAATATTCTCCTAAAAGCTCACAAAATGGAATGTAGCAAGATAGAAAGTAAAACAAAAGACAATCTAGGTTTTTTTTAATAAAGAAATTTATACTTGAAGTTGATAACAACATGGAACACGAAACTTTATTAAAATGTACAACTAAAGATTCAATTGTACTTGAATGTCCTTATGAATTACCTGCGGATCTTAAATGTTGATTTTGAGTCATAGAATCTGGGTGGGGACTGAGATTCTGCATTTCCAATAAGCTCCAAGCAGATGCTGATGCTGTTGCTCCTTGAATCACACTTAGGCTAACATGGACCTACATGGGTTCTCTTTGGTAGGTGTTGGTAGCCACCCATGGTGAGGTGGCTTCACCAAGAAGGAGGTGAGGGCTTCCTTCTTATCCACATCTTCGCTGCCAGGTTGTAATGAAAGCAAGTCTTAGAACAAGTTCTGTCTCATATGAACATTTATTAGGCAAGGGGTACAAAACAATCTTACAGCCTGTGCCGGAGGCACAGTGAAGTCACAGCACTGCCTTTTTGAGTGCTCAGTGTGAGGTGTTCTCACAGTCTACACAGGGCATAGTCCTCTATCACAGTGGTTCTCAAAGTGTGGTTCCCAGACCAGGAGCAGCAGCATCACCTGGAAATTTGTTGGAAACTTGGATTCTCAGGCTCTCCCCAGACTTACCAAATTAGAGAAGGGAGGGGGAGGCCTGGGAAATCTGTATTTTTAAACTAGCCCTCCAGGCAATTCTGATGTTCATTCAAGTTGAAGAACCATTGTTCTAGCAGCAGGATTCTGTCAACCACTTAACTGAATTCAGGCAACCAAAAATCCAATGAACTACAGCTGGACATTTTGGAATCCAGCTTAGGGCACCATTTCTAAAGATGGAGGGCCTACTAGATTCTTCTTAAACCCTGTTAATGTAAAGGTGGGGAATGTTTCTAAACCTTTTCCAACAATCCTCATATTTCACAAACCACTAATATCACCAATGCAAGCCTGTCTGACATTAATTAGGATAATTAATGAAACCCCTGGTGTAATAGGGGCTAAATATAGCTGAATCACTTAAAACGGCCGCCTCTGGAGTGAAGCTTTTTGATTAATTGCTAGCCAACCACCCCTGGAGTGTACATTCCTGATTAAGACAACTGACCGCCTCCACAGTGTAGTTTAAGCTAACACACACATACATCATAGTGTGCTGTCCACGTGAGGGTTTTTAAGAATTCTTAAAATTTACTTTATTAAGGTATAATTTAAACACCATAAAGTGCTTCCATTTTAAGTGCGCCATTTGAATTTTGACAAATGTATACACTTGTGTAACCAGCACACCAATTATGATATATAATATTTCAATCACCTAGAAAATACCTTTGTGTTCCTTTGCGATCAGCTATCCACTCCCATCCTCCCCCAGGCTACCATATCTCACTGTATCTGAGTTTTATCTGTCCCACAATTTCATATAAATGGAATCAAACAGTACGTATGGTTTTGTTCCTGGCTTCTTTTACCAAGTTTGGTGTTTTTCAGATCAGTTCACATTGTTGCGTTATCAGTAGTTAGTTCCTTTTTATTGCAGAGTAGTATCCCATTGAATGACTATACCACAATTTGTTTATATATTACTCTATTGATTTGTTTCCAGTTTGTGGCTATTATGAATAAAGCTGCTATGGACATTCATGTACACATCTGTTTGTGAACATATGTTTTTATTTATTTTGGATACATATCTAGAAATAGAATATTTGGGTCATAAAATAGATACATGTTTAATTTCATAAGAAACCACTAAACAGGTTTTCCAAAGTTGTCATACTGTTTTGTATTCTCACAAGCAGTGTATGAGAGTTCCAGTTGCTCCATATCCTGACCAACGTTCGGTATTGCCAGTCTCTTTTTATTTTTATGCTGAATAGTTTAAATTAATTACAGACATTATTTTCCTTCTCCTAATTTAAATTCAGGCTTTTATGTTTGGTCTCTGCAAAACCCATAAAGCTAAAAGTGCTAACCCAAGTGACTTGGATATGGATTAAATTATTGCCTTTTGCTAATACCCCATTAGAATTGATTTTATGGGTGCCATTTGATTAGGGCACTTAGTCATGTTTACCAATATGTCTTTTCTTTTTAATCCTTTTGTTCATTGATTCAGTCAATCAGTCTCCTAGTTGTATTAGACCTGCTTTTTCAGAGATCTGTTGTATATTAAGTTGCTGGAAAATATGACAGAAGTAGGTGACAGGGTTCTTGTCTTCAAGGAGCTTTTTGGAGCTGGCTTCCTGAAACATACGGACACAGAAATGCTAGAAAAGAAATGTAGTCCATTGTCTATCAAGGCTTGTACAGACTTGAGTAAGGACACCGTCTAAATATAGCTTCCTGCTAGGTGACATGAGTCAGGACTTGAAAGACAGGTGACTGTAGAAACCACAGTAGCATAAATTGTTGAGTTGTTACTCTATGCTGAATATTATAATGATTGCACCTTGGAATATAAAGTCAGATGTTTAATTCCAATTATATTTTAAAATTTATCTCATATACATTGATATATGTTAAAGAAAAAAAATACTCAAAATGTTAACAGTGCCTATCTTTGGGTTATGGGATTATAGATGATTTTTTTACTTGATTTTATGTTTTTCATTGATTTCTAAGTTTTCTACAGTGAGCATGTATAACATTTATAATCAGAAAAAATGTTATATTATCACCGGATTGTTAAGTTCTTATAGCTATTTCAATGATATATTCCTTGTTCTCTTTAATCTTCCATGGCAAAGATTCACTGCAGTAGATGAAGATTACGGTCTATTAAAAAAAAAATGCCCATCCTTCTTTTCTCTCTTGGGAACAAGGACTACATGAATGCCCTGCAGGCTATACCACTATAGTCCTTCACAGAATTTAGCTTTCCTGATTGTCAAAGGGCAAAAGGACACATCAACAGAATTTCACCTCCCAAAGCTTGGAGCATAGACACAATTTTTTAAGGCTATTTTTGTGGTTGTTGTAGTTGTTGGCAAATCATTGGGGGTTTTGTCTGTGTTTTCTGATGAAATAACAAATGATCTTTGTTTCCTCCCTTTTTTTCAGCTGACCTGAATAATGTCAGGTTCTCAGCTTATAGGACTGCCATGAAACTCCGAAGACTGCAGAAGGCCCTTTGCTGTAAGTATTAACCAGCACTTAAAGATCTTGAGAATTTTTCTTTGCTTAAAATAAAAGTGCCTTGGGGATATTTTCACTTGGAGAGGGGAGAAATAGCTGTCACAAGTCTTGTTGCAACATAGCATTCATTCTTTAAAGTATCTTTGGCCTAGTGTTTGCCAAACACTATTAGACTATTTTGTTTTATTGTTTAGAATCAATCTTTTCTGTTACCATTTCTCAGCTACTAATGTTAAAGTGATAAGATATTGACAATTTTTAATTTTCCAATTAATGGTATTGGCATCCATAATTAGCTTTATGAAACTTGCATCATTTCTCCCATTCTACCTTTGTTTCTTCCTTTTACAAAATGTATTTGGTTATTAGATGACTATGACTATCTTTTTTTCTTTTTTGTGACACGGGAGCCTTCAGAAGACTGTGACTATCTTATCCAAACCAACATTCACAGATATGTGTGGTTTATTAGCTTGAATGCTGACATTCGGATGGATGCCGAGATAGAGGAAAGATGACAAGATAGCTTTTCTGCTTTTTTGTCATACATTTGTGGGAAAATCCTGAAGTGCTACATAGCTCTATCATTTCTTCAGATAGTTTATGTATAACTCTCTGTTATCAACAAAGTGAATTATGGTATAATATTGTTTGAGTGTCTATGTGCATTGATGATATGCCTGTGAAACGGACAGGCACAGTTCCTATCCTGATGGAACTTACAGTCTAATGAGATGTCCATAAAATTTGGAGACATAGGAAAATGTACATGTAAGGCCATCAAGAATGTCTATAATCAATAAAAAAAATAAAGTGGTATTGTCTATATTTCTTGGATTTATGGGCACCCTGAGGAAAAGTGAAGAGATAGTTTCAATATCATGTATTTAGTTGTGTAACAGTGGAAGAATGGGGTACTGTGTGAACAGCTAGCTGTGTGGGATGAGCTTCAGAGAAGGTTTGTTTGAAGAGGAGATGTCTAAGTTAGGTGAGTCCGGAAGAGTAAGTAGAGCTCACTGTAGGAAGAGCATTCTAGTCAGAGGGAAGGGAATGAGAGGAGTCCAGAGAAAGCATGATGCACTCGGAGACTGAACATACTTCAGTGTAACTAAAGCACAGAATTCCAGGGAAGGGCTATTGGGAAATATTGGGCTGGAGAGAGAAGCAGGAGGCAGATTGTGAAAGGGTTTTTAAATCCAAGTTAAAGAATTCAGACGTCAGTGGACAGCCATTCAAGAGGTTTTGGCAAGGGAATGGCATCATTGGATTTTCATTTTAAAAGATCATTCTGGCTGTGAAACAGAGCATGGATTGGAGGGTTGTGGGACTGACAGGAGACCCTTTGCAATAATCTAAACCAGCAACATGGTGGCCTGAATTGGCAAAATAGGGATGGAGATAAGTGGAGAGAATTTAGGAATATTTAGGAAGTGGATTTGACAGGCCTCAGTGATTTATTTGATGTAGTAGATGAAGGGGAGTCAAGGAAGACATTAGGTGCTTGGCTTGGGATACCAGGTGGATGGTAGGCTGGCCTGGTAGAGTTGGACACAAAGCTGTGGTGCTCAGGAGAAATATACAAACAGTATTTAGGAATTATTGGCATGTAGATGCTGCTTGTAAGCATGGAGAGTTTGAGATGGCTCCAGGGGAGTATAGAGTGAGAAGGGAAGAGTTCTTCAGGACAGAGGTTGAGCAACCTATAAAGGGGACTGCAAAGGAATGGCCAGCGCAGGAGGAAAGTCCCGATAGGTTATACTGCTACCTACATACTGCATAGGGACAAAGAAGAATGGACCGGTCACCAGGGTCAGATGTTGCTGGGATGTCAGGATGAAGTTGGGGAAAGTGTCCATTGGTTATCACAAAAAGGAGGTCCTTAATAACTTTGGTGAGATTTTAGAGGCACAGTGGAGGTGGTGGAGTGAGCTCAAAAGTGAATCAAGAATGGGGATGTAGAGATGGTTGGTATGGACCATCCATACCATTTGGAGAAATTTATTTGTGAAGGGGAGGGAAGTAGGGTAGTAGCTAGCTGGAGGGGCTGGGGGAGTTAATGGAGATATATATACATTCATGCATCATTTAAAGATAGGGTTGTGTTCTAAGAAATGTGGAATTGGGAAATGGGGAATTTGATATTATGAAAAATTTTGGCCATTTGAGGTGATAACCTTGTAATAAAATTAAGCTCTGAATGTAGAATGATTTCTTTAAATTTTCACTTTTAAAAAGATTTGAAATTCTCAGCATTTCCTTTCTGAGTGTGACTTTTCTCATACTTGGAAAAAAATTTGAGTATAGCAAAATTAAGGTGTATTTATCTAAATTAAGTATTGAATTCTCAAGAATGCTAGGAGGATGTCATACATAGTAAGAATATAGAATGAGGAGTTTGCCAATCCTTTATTATTGAAAACGTGTGGTCACATTACTAACTTTTCAATAAAATTTCTTCTTAATTTTATATTTGCTTAGGTTTATCTTCCAGCCTTTTTGTCATTTTTATGCCTGCAAAGCCACGATAAAGAGCTATTGTTTGTGGTGCAGGCAAATAAAACTTGCCCTGACTAGCCTTTCCTACCAAAGGCCGCTTCTACTAACTCTTACTTTAATGAAAATTAATGATGTTATCTCAGTGATTTCTTGATGCCAGTGAAGAGTTTGAATTACAGATGCCTTGGAAAACATGCACTGCCACCTCTATTAAGCACTTGATCTTATTTTTTTCACTTCCCTATCAAAGTTTCAATATTGCAGAAAACCAAACAACAGTTTTATCCACTATAGAGAATTCACTGTTTAAGTGGAGAGCATCACCGTTGGCCTATAATGTCTCCAGTTTGTAATCAGTTAAATGTTGCATGACTCCATACTGCCTTTCAACACATCGTGAATGAAAATTAAACTTGATAGAAAAGCAGAAACAAAGAGAAAATCTTGGTAAGAAAGATTTATAAGCTGGCTAATATGGCCGATACCCCATTGAAAGTTATGAGGAAGATAACCTAAGCTTTTTCTTTCTCGCTTTGTAGTTCTGATGATATTCCATAGGTGTGTAGCTTCTAAAAATAAATATATAGCCAACTTCTAAGAGCAGAAATAAAAATGCACTTAACAAAGCAAGTGCATTTAGTTTATTAGTGTGTGGTAGGTTGGAGAGAGCCCAAACCATAGGGCTAAATATACTGCAGTTGATATGTGTGACAAATATTCTGCAAACATCAAGAAACACAGAACAATTTGCCTGTGTTCAGCAACTAAAGCACACATTATAGAGATTTGGTACAGCCTAGAGTTGTCAGAATAGTCACAGCTTCCAGACTAACCCTCACCGTGACAAACCAGGTGAAAAATGTACTCCCTTCTCCGTATATGCACCTCACCTTTTGAAAGTGCACTAAGGGTGGCATTAGAAAAGGTTCAGTTGCTAAAGAAGACACAGGACCCACGATAACATGGCTTACAAATCTACAGTCTACTGCCAGAAAA
Organism: Cheirogaleus medius; assembly: GCA_008086735.1. Lineage (NCBI taxonomy): Eukaryota > Metazoa > Chordata > Mammalia > Primates > Cheirogaleidae > Cheirogaleus > Cheirogaleus medius. Next base: position 17,613,833 of record VBSM01001483.1, read on the forward strand.
GGCTACATTAGGACAAGAGCATTAAAATCAGGATATAGATCCACAGCCACAGGCTGCCTCCACAGCAAGGCATCTCAGGAGGCCAATATAATTATTTTGCCTCTCCCCTACAAAAATCTACTTTGCTATATACCATGTATTATTTTTTCGTATAGGTTAGGGGCCATGTCTCTGTTATTTCTGAGTTAAAAACATTTCGAGGGCATAGCCAAACTAATTTTCTCAGTTGATACGGTTTAACAGATTTTGGTGCCCCAGAGAGAGAGGTCCTGTAACAAGATCTGTCCATTTCCTAGGGGAGATACTGTAGTCCTATTTAAAATGTGTCCAATACCCATGAGTTGCACACTAGAGGAAGAATGGTTGGCCCTCAGTTGTGATACTGAAGCTGTTAAAGAGTACCTCGCAGGTTCCATTCTCCATTTATCAGTCTAGGCAACTTACCAACCTTATCCTTCCTCCTGGAGTTTGATGCCCTTGAAATGCTCTTCTTGCACTAGGAGGTCTTTTTCATCAGTTTATCTTTTCTCATTCAAAGCAAATTCTACCTGGCCATATATTCCTAGCCCAGCCTCCAATTCTTCCAAGTTCTTTTATTTCAAGGGGTCCAGTACTCTTTGATTCACCAGACATGTTGTTGCCATTGAGAGCTAACATCTTTAATACAACTGGGAAATAAATTCGAGACACAAAAATGTTGTCTTCCAAGCTAAAATCACGCGAATAGTAGTTACTTCCAAATAGAATTTGGTTTGAGTATGCTGCAAAAATTTCTATAACTATTGACATCAAATTTCTAAGCAAAATAGGCCCACCAAATTAAATTTAATAATTTCTCAATCATCCAAGTGTCTCAGTTGTCCCTCTTCCCACTTATGGCTTTCCACGCCAAAGTAATGGAGCAAATTGCTATTTTTTAATACATAATATTATGACAGATGAGGCATATAGCACATAAACCTTGTACCACATACCCAGTACCTTTTTTAAATCTTTATCATTGCAATTAATGGCCACACAATGTTCATTCAAGTTGTTATAAATCATTGTTCTCCAGATTTAACTGGGTTAAGATTCCCATAGGGTACTTTCCAACACAGATGCTTAATAGCAGTTATATCCTGTGAAATAAGAACCCAAAGATATATTAATCCTGGTCCTAGTTAGAACGCTCATCTCTTCTTCCAGTGTGTTCCACTCACTTCCTGACTCTTTCATGGAGGAGAAGGTTTTAATAGAGTTCTTCAACCCAAGGGGCATCTGACTCTAAGCTAAGGGAGCATATTATTCTCTTATTTTAAGCTTCTCCCTAGACACCAACACTATGTTGGATTTTCCCTTTGTAAAAATCTATTTGGTGGCTTCTTTCCCTTCAGAAACAATCTCACCTTTTTCCTTTATTATTCATTTTAATCCAAACCCCCACCCCCAAGCACAAAGTACAGACAGTCCCCAATTTATAAAGCTTCAACTTATGAGCTTTTTACTTTACAGTGGTGCAAAAGTGATACTTATTCAGTACAACCATATTTCTAAATTTGAATTTTGATCTTTTCCCGGATCAGCGATATGCAGTATTATACTTTCTCAAGATGCTGGACAGTGGCAGTGAACCACAGCTCCCAGTCAGCCACGCGATCACAAGGGTCAACAACCATAATCTACAGTGTTCTGTGTTGCCAGATGATTTTGCCCAACTGTAGCCTAATGTACATGTTCTGAGCACATTTAGGGTAGGCTAGACTAGGTTATGATGTTCAGTAGGTTAGGTGTAATTAAGTGTATTTTTGACTTATGATATTTTCAACTTACTATGGTTTTATTGAGACTGTTGTAAATCGAGGAGCATCTGTATGTCCCTTGGGTTCAGCCGCTGGCTAGTCCATATTTAGCTGGCAGCAAGATAAGACATGCCAAGGCTTCCCCTTTAGTCAATTCCCAATAGTAATGGATCGGATTGGATCAGTACAGAGAACTGGGGTTATCCTATCCGCTAGGCAACAAAACATTTGTGACAGCCCCAATTAGGCAAGGTACAGGGAAGGAGTAATCCATTTCATTGATCCTTGTAGAATTCTTGCACTTAAGTTCCAACTAATAGCCATAGTATTTTGTTTTCGAATATTACCAGTCTTTGAGATTCTAATTGTAGCCCCAGTCAAGGGACTACTAGGTCTGGCAGTGAAAAAGAAAATTGTGGTGAAGTAGGGAACGCCTGTAAGTTCCCCACTTGAATTATCTTTTTAATTGTAACTGGTCTCACAGGTGTAGCCCATTTATCAAAAGTGATAGTTGCTCAGGATTTTTGGTTGGAACTCCACCTGCAGGCCAGAGAGGGTGAAGCTCAGCTGAAGATTTCTGAACTTACTTTAGCTTTTGCTAACACAACCAAAGAATTGAATTTTTAGCAGCCCTGCCATCAGTTTGCAGTTGCCTTTTAATCCATTTTGTTAGCTCTTTGGGTTCAAGTTCTACCACTTCCAGATTCCCTTAGAAAGTTGTATATTCAGCAAACATATTAAAAGCCTGTGCTTCTTTAAACCGAGGGTAGCTTGGCAACCAGTATCTACAGTTCATTTTCACCTCTTTTGTGAAAATCATCTTTTTTCTTTCTAAATAATGCCTTAGTCATGTGTTTAGCTAATAATGAGTTGGGGGTCCTCTGAACAATCTCACTACTGACACTAACTGCACTGATGGTGACAGTTAAACCGAGTTCAGTTGCTAAAGAGGACTTGTAGGACCCAAATGACAATGTTTACAAATCTACAGTTCATTGCAGGAAAAGGATAAAATATACCAACAACATTAAAACCAGGATATGTGTCATAGCCACAGGCTGGCCTTACAGCATAGGGTCCAGAGAGGCCAGGTTCTAGGTCTAATTGCCCTCTGTCTGCAAGGACCACACCAAGATGCATTTTCTCTCTTGAACTGAGCCACTGATATGAACACAAAACACCACGGAAACCAGGGAGCACAAATTAGAGTTTCAGCCAAGGTTTCTTATATCCTGCTGGTATTCTAGGCATATTCTTCCTATGTAGCCAGCCCCAAACGCAGTTGGCCTCTGCATGTCTCACCAATACCAGGTAAAAATAGTCAATGTTATTATTAGCAATAAACAGTGGTGATAACCTGTAACCCATGCTATACATCAACATATGTCACCTTTTTTCATTGCTTTGACCAGGGCTCTGTATTGTGTAGATATTTTAGCAAAATATCTCATGCTAACTCCAGACACTTTGGAATTAACCCTCACTGCACAAATGACTACATCGATGCACATTGACTTTCTTGCTGTGCAGATTTACTTGGAAGGTCTTTCAACCTTAAGTGTAAGCTGTCTGTAGAATGGTATGAATTCAACAATAGTCTCCTCTTCTCACAAGCACCTTCTGCTGCCTGGGCAAGAAAAGTCAGCAGACACATAGCAGTTCTTCCACCATTACCCCTTCCTTTCTCTGTCTGTGCTAATTAGGTTACAGAATTATTTATGTATCAACATAGAATATCTGGGTTGACCCATAGGATGAGCTTACAGTTGTATGAGTAACATGGGACTTTTTTTCACAACTAAGAAACTTTTTGGTGGTTCTCTTTTTCTCCCATTACTGTCATTAGTATGGAATGCAGAATGGTTTTACTTTTCTGTAAAGTCAGTAAGGACACCTTCTGCCACCTACCTTTCTGCCTTTCAATGTATAGCTCCGTGATAAATCAGGAAACCTACGTGTCCTGCTGTAACACCCAGAGCAAGTCTCCACATCTCTGGTCTCAGTTCCCCCAACTGAAAAGTGATTATAAAGGTGCTTTCTAGCTCTAAAAGTCTATTATTCTGTTAAAAAAAATAAAATAAAATCTGTCTCAGCTCTGTATTTGTAGCATACATAGAAGGGAATATAATTCGCATTTGAACCTAGAAGGTTGAAAGGATGATTAGGTCTCAGGAACTATTAGTGAGATCCTTGTGCTAAAATCCTCCCACCCCAGTCATTGTTTTCTTTTTCTGCACATCCAGGAGGATCCTGGAGAGCCAGTCATTTTTGTCCTGTCCCCACCCTCTCTCACCTCCCCAACCCTCATGCACAAGGGACACCACCAAATGATCCCTATTCTTCAATGGCTTCAAAGTCTATATAGTATCCTCTACTGTAAAAATATTTTTGAAAGAGAGGGTATATTAGAATACTTGGTCTTTTATACAGCTTTAAAAATATACCCCCTAGTGAATATGCTAAAGGTACATATTTTTCTCAAATGGAAATTCCTACCTTGAGGAAAAAAGATAGTTTCACAAAACTGTGTTTGCTGGTTGCTTACTGAAACTTCTAGAAATAGCTAATCATTATGTTTAATGTTTCATCAAAAAATCTTGGTGTATTCGAGATGCTTATTTTGAAAAGCATTGTGCCTGTGTGGCAATTAAATTGTCCCTATTGATTTTCTCACCTCTTTTCAGGCCTATAGCATGGGCTGTGTGTACCTAAATAGAAGTCTTTTAAAAATTGTTCCATGAAAGCGGTGTTCTGTTTGATATGTTTGTTTTGGGAAATGATTTCCTCAATCTTCCATGATGGATTGTTCTGTGTTTAACTACATCCGATTTTAGCAGAGCACACTGCATGGTATTTCTCTTCTGTGTCATCTTCTGCTCCTATAGTTTCAGAGCAATTGCTTTGCCCCCCTCTGCAGCTATTTATACTCCAAATTTTGTGTTCTGTGTGTTACCCATTCACCTGTACAGAGATAAGAACAGACCCAATAACATGAAATTCATGCAATTTTGTTCTTTGTTTGTTTCCATCATATGGGTAAGTTAGACTCCTAATACAAAAGTGAGTCTAAAAATTCTCACTTGTTAGTTCTTATATCCTTGAATCAGAAGCAAAATATTTGTAATGCTTAAAGCAGGGGTCCTCAAACTTTTTAAACAGGGGGCCAGTTCACTGTCCCTCAGACCGTTGGAGAGTACGCACTGTGGGCCCGGGACGAGTCAGCTGCTAAGCAGGACAGGCAGCGGTGGCAAAAACACCCAGCTGGCCAGATAAATGTCCTAGGCGTGTGGCATTATGGCCCATGGGCCATAGTTTGAGGATGCCTGGCTTAAAGCATAGTAACAAAAAAGAAAACAATAGAAAAAACTTCAAGCCACCCATGGCTTCCTTCAATATATAAGGAAACATGTTGGGAATATTGGTTTTTGGAAGAAATCCATTCCTCCTCTCTTGTAGTAATGGGACTGGTATGCTGTGCTTCTAAGTGTTCTCACTACTTGCACTTGAAAATGTGCCATCTGAGGAAGTGAAGCACACAGGAGAGAGAGAATGAAAATTTGAGTCTTTTGTCCCTGTACCTCTCTCCAGCCTCCCATGCAGTCCTCATTCAGCCTTGCCCTCTCGTGGGTGCTTGCATTGTTATTTTTTTGTTTTTTACTCTTTTTTCCCCTGACTCCTTCTCAAATCAATCTCCCAGGTTATGGTCTTTTCTGCCACTTTAGACAAAGTCTTGGCTTCGATGAAAAGAGATCATTTCTCTATCTTTAGAGTAATTCAAAGCAAAAGGAAAGGCGCCTTCCCTTTCATAGAAGGAGTGCTAGTCCAGGACATTTTAGGGAAACTGGTACATGGGAACACAGGGATGAAAGACAAAAAAAAAAACAACCTTCTGTTCCTACCACCAGGTCTCCTTCATGCTTACAAGGAAACTCTGGAGTTTTCTGTTTTCCTTTTTTAAAAGAGAAAAACGTGTGCTACTTAGGTCTTAGCCACTATTTTTGTTTTTATCTTAATATTTAATTAGAAGTAGCTACAAATAACTAGTAAAATACACTAAAGCCTTAAATTTGCATTTCTTTATTACTGGGAAAGCTGTTTACTGACTAGGATGACCTGTATTTATCTGAAGCTGCATTTATAATTGCATTGCCCTTTCCCCCTAAATGTGAGAGATTTACTTAATTAGCATTGATTCCTTGTCTCAAAGGACTGAGAATTCTGACCAGAGCTTAGGTGTAAAAGATGGTATAAAAGCAATGTTGTTGCTTTTCTAATTTGGCTAATGAATTGGCTTTATAGAAAAGCATCTTTCCATGACACTTGGTAATAAAGCTTGGGATTTGCTGATGTTGGACTAGGTTGAAGTTTCATTTTTGTTAAATTTTTGTCTTTCAGCATATGCCTAAATACCACCTCAGATAAGGGGAATTTTCCTCCCTTAGCCTTATAAAGTTATTTTTTTTCTTTTTCTTTTTTTTTTCTTAACAAAGGAAACAGATGAATAAAGTTCTTAGAGGACTTGAAAAGTATACCATAAAATATAATTTGAAGGTGCAGGGGGAAATAAATGAGCCTCAGGTCTAAAAACTGGATAGAGTATGCAGTTACTTTAGTTTGCTTATAGACAAATTTTAGTGAAGTTGATGATTTTTTCACCTAATGTGAAGGTAGCAGAGAGACTCAGAGGTGACTGATATTTCAAGGAGAAAAATGCTTAATGATTATGAATGCATAGCTAGAAATAGAGTTTACACAAGCCTAACCATACAGATTAATCTAACTGACCTTCTCTAATACTAATACAAGAAAGTATTGTCAGAATCTCTAAAATACTTTTTTTCTTATTCAGGTGGAATGAACTCTGTTCATGTAGATCAGGATAGGTCCCCTTAACTCTCAAATATTTCCCAGTAGTTCAGGGATGGGAATTGTCTCTTTACTCACATCTTAACCCAACGGCAGTGAGATTCGAGAACAGCCTCAGATCCTGAATGCTGGTCAAACTCATCAACTTGGAGCTAAGGGACGAAAACAAAACACCTTTCAAAGAGGGTAGGGTTTGGGTTTGGTGTTTACTAGAGTGCACGAGACAACTCCAAGCAGGATTCTCAAAGCAAAAGAAAGGAGAGTGAAAGAAGGATTTTACCCTTTAAATCATTTGTGATTTTGTGTGTTTTTTGCAGTGGATCTCTTGAGCCTGTCAGCTGCATGCGATGCCTTGGACCAGCACAACCTCAAGCAAAATGACCAGCCCATGGATATCCTGCAGATCATTAATTGTTTGACCACTATTTATGATCGCCTGGAGCAAGAGCACAACAATTTGGTCAACGTCCCACTCTGCGTGGATATGTGTCTCAACTGGCTGCTGAATGTTTATGATACGTATGTATGGCAAGTTTTTTTTTTTGGGCTTTGTCACAGGAGGCTTAGCGTACAGAATGGTGACAGTGTAATTAGCATTACAACAGGGCCTCAGAAGCTGTGGACCTAATGCTATCCCTGTGACAAATCATTTCTGCATTTATATGACTTGAAAAATATTTTGATAAGCTAAACTGTAAGAGCCAGAAAATAGATTGCTCTCAGATTAGAAAACAAACAAAACCCTGAGACACTCATTTTTCAAATAGTAGAATGAGTCAACATGTTGCCATTGGTTCTTTCTCTTTCTCGCCCATGTATTTTGGAATTCGTCCATGCACTTCAGGGGTTGTTCTCTCTCACTGGCAAGAATGGATGCCTTTCTGGAGATGCTGGCATACCTGTCACCCGATCAGAATTGTCTTAGCTGATACGTAGGAGAATTTTACAAAAAGATTATGAATTGGTAAACCAAACAAAATGAAAACAAGCCCTTAATGCAGCAAACTAAGCTCCTTAAGCTGAGGAAGTTTTTGTTTTGTTTTGGTTTGGGTTTTAATAAGGTTTTATGAAGTTTCAGTTTGGCACCTCCATTCATCACTCTCTTACAGAGCAATTGTTTATTTCTTTTGGATTGCACATAAGAGATATCCCCAGTTCTAATTTTTTGTGTTGAGCTTAATGAAGACAATTGAGTAGGAGCAGAAAGAATTGGTCTTGATTTTGACTGAATTCTTCTTAGACCTCAACATTATTACATGCCTCATTTCACACACATCAAGAACATATTCTCATTTGGAAATCTGGGAAGGTTGTCTGAAAGGAGTTGTATATCAACTATTTTGCCTTTTGCCTTTGTTGTAGACCTCTACCATCTTCTTCATTAAAATGTATACCTTTTTTTCTTTGGTATTTCAAGAAGGTATTGCTTTTTAAATTTCAGGATCACCAGGTTATTGAATTTGTGATAACTATCTACCAAGTCCTTAAACATGTTAGATTTTAATTGTGAATTATATTTACATTTGTTTTGATAGGGGTTTGTATTCACATTTCCCCTCAAATATATTTTGGCTATTTTCCTTGCAGATGATATATGAATAGATTCTGAATATATAACTTCTACCCACCTAAAAATTATGTAGGGATAATGGTAACTCCTTGAAGACCTGAATTACTGTATAAAATTTATTTGTTAAACTTTTATTTGGCCAGGCGCGGTGGCTCACGCCTGTAATCCTAGCACTCTGGGAGGCCGAGGTGGGTGGATAGCTCAAGGTCAGGAGTTCGAAACCAGCCTGACCAAGAGCGAGACCCCGTCTCTAAAAAAAAAAAAAAAAAAACTTTTATTTGACTAAAAGTTCCCTCTCACTGGAAGAGAGATGGAAAAAGATAAAAACATCTTCCAATGATAAGAGTTTTGTTAATGCATTAGAGTCCAGGATTCCTCTTTGACTAAGGGATTTAATAAATTGTATTAATACTGGTTGAAAGTTGAGCCTGTTGTTTACCAAAAATAACCATGATTGGGACCATGACTTTGTGATTTGGAAGTACTAGATGGAAGAATTATTCTAAAATCTTTTTTTAGCCAATATCCAGTTGGTTTCCATAATAAAATAAGAAGCTGAAAAATTACTGAAAGACATTTTCTACAAAATGGAAAACTTTTTTTTATTTTTTCCCATGGATAAGCTTGTTAATAATTTTGTTATGTGAAATGCTTTATTTCAGCTTTCTATATGTAGAGTGAAAGCATATCTATATTAAAACATTGATGTAGCAATAGTTACTTATAAATTTCTCTTTTTTTAGAGCATATACTTGAATGTTCTCTAATAGACTGTGTCATATTTTTCTTATGGAGATAAAAGTTTATATTTTATATTATGTGTCATGTGGCCTGAAGAGATTAATTTTCTTCTCAGTAAGGGGCAATATGATGAAAATCTGAAAGAGAGCAGAACAGTTAGTTACTATTTTTTTGGCTTCAGTAACCAAACAGGTAATTTGCTTCAGTAACCAAAATAGCTTAGTGCATAGTAGTAATTCTTCTACTTACTGACTGAAATCAAGGTGGCTCTCCATAGGGGAATAGGAGGATATGTTTTTCCTGTTTTATATAGAGTTACTCTTACAGTTCAACTCAGGGCTTTTAAGAATTGAAAACTTGGTAAACATTCATTAGTCGCGTTGGTCAAATTTCTGTTGCATTCCAGGTTCTTTCTTTTTAATTTTTTAAATTTTTTTTGAGACAGGATCTCCCTCTGTCACCCCAGGCTAGAGTGCAGTGACATTATCATAGCTCATTGCAACCTCAAACTCCTGGGCTCAAGCGATTCTCCCGCCTCAGTCTCCCAAGTAGCTGGGACTACAGACGTGCGCCACCACGACTGGCTAATTTTTCTATTTTTTTGTAGAGATAGAGTCTCGCTCTTGCTCAGGCTGGTGTCAAACTCCTGGGCTTAAGCGATCCACCCCCCTCAGCCTCCCAAAGTGCTAGGATTACAGGTGTGAGCCACTGAGCCTGGCCTAGGTTCTTAACATTAATAAAACAATGGTCCATAGAGTTCCCATATCCAGGTCTTTATTCTGTTTTTTTTTCTTTTCAGGACTTTATTCTTAACTAGAAGTGTTTATTCTCTAGGAAAGTGTCAGTAATTGTTTTCTGGTTTGATTCTTCATCATAGGGGACGAACAGGAAGGATCCGTGTCCTATCTTTTAAAACTGGCATCATTTCTCTGTGTAAAGCACATTTGGAAGACAAGTACAGATGTAAGTCATGTATACTAACTCTATATTCTTTTATTAATGTTGCCTAATTACTCCAGTTCTAGATGAGAAATGACATACTGTTCTTATTTGACAGTAGGTTCCTCATGTAAGATGTAGAGTTGCTTTTAGAGTGTCATAAAATTTGGTTTGTGCCATTTCCTGTCAAACATTAAATTGCAGGTATTTAAATAGAGAATGAGGATTAACTTCTCCAGTCCAAGTATTATTTTACATTACATTGACTATGTCTGAATATAACACATGTTCCTAGGGGATAAAATTTGATTTCCTAACCCCTTTCTATAAGTCAGAAAAATAAATGTGAAGGTTTAATCCCTGCACTTGCCTAGTCTTTGGATTCTTATTTAAAGAATACTATCTGGCATTCATGTTCAACAGACATTGTTTATTTTATAATCATCTTACTGCAAGTTATACTGACACATCCAATTCCGTGACGTGACTAACATTTTATTATTTGAGAGATGGATAGCTTGCTATTTCTTAGAGGGTAAATACACACCAACCATAGAATTTCTTTTTGATTAGCCATTGAGTTCTTCTGCTTAAAAATTACAAATCTAAATTAAAAGCAAATGCTAGAGGAGTGATGGTTTAGATGACCAAGTGACCATTTGTTCCCATTATGAAGGACTGTACTTGGTTTTCCCCTTAAAATGCTTGTAAGAAATTTTTTCAGTAGGAATGTTAAACAAATCTAGCCTATTTTGTCTCATCTCTTTTCCTCTAAGGCCTAGCCATACATGTAAGGAGATGTGTGTGCTGAGCTTAAGGACAGGCAGGAGACAAAAGAGACTGAATTCCTCCAAAGCTGCTCTGTGTCTTCCTGTTCAATTCTCCTCCAGGAGTAAGCCACAAAATACACAAAGCCATTTTAGCTCTCACTTTTAATGTAGTTTCCGCTCGAGTTTTCTATCCTAAGAACCAAAGAAAAATAACTGAACAGCTTTTGTTAATTATTTTAAAATCTATTTTGGATAAGACAGGGTATTTCTGTGTGCTTTCCTCCTTTAAATATTGTAGTTACTTATTATAGCTTAGTTTTTAATCTAATCTTATCAATAGCGTAGTACTAGCACATTGTAAATACTAAATTGAATCATCAAGGGAGCTTCGAGCCTGTGTTTCAAATAGCTACTAAGAGGGAAAATGTTTTTTTGGTTGGTGAAACAAAAATAACTTCAAAGTGATATGTTTGAAAATAATTTATAACTTTGAAAATCAACATCTATGTGAGTATCAGAGGGATGGTGAAAGGCTGTGCATGGGATCTCAATTTCATGAGTGCCTTCCTAGACATCTAGTTAAAATATTTAATTTCCTAGAGTTTAAAGTGTGCTTATGGCTACAAAAAGCTTTCTTGGATTTACTTGTTTTAGGTGACTTCTAGGTGAATATAAGGTATGATTAAAATGATTTTATTTCTGAGAACAAAACGTACATTGCAATCATTGGATGTGTTCATTCATTCTGTCAGCCACATATATTGGGCACCTGCTACCCACTGGCACTGGGTACTGCTATTCTACTCTAGATGCTTCTGGCCCACAGCTGACCAAGATGTGTTCCCTCCCCTCAAGGGGATATCACTCTCCTGCCAAAAAGACAGATACATGTTAAATTAATGACAGTGTAACATGATATGAGCTAATTTCAAACATGCACAGAATCCTGTGGGAACAAATACATGATGGACTAGCTCAATGATCTTATGACTTCATAAAGAAGTCCAAATTGTGGTATATTCTTGAATCTCTGATGAACAAAGGGGATGATGCTTAGGGCCAGTTATATGTCTCTTAATGCTAAAACATTTATTTTATGATAGTGGTTACATCCTATATATACACATTATTTCTCAAGGAATTATCTTCTGGCTTAGGAAAAATTCAGGCATCAAGGGTACATGTAAATTTGTATTTCTTACAGGGCTTTAGTTTATGTAAAAGTTGTCACATTTCATATATACACAGCAATGATTAACTTTGTCCATAAAGATAATAAATATCCAGATTAGCACAAATCAGAGGTAACCTCTCTCTGTGGAAACACTGGCTACTCTTGAGAATCGGACTGGTGGTTGAGTCAGACGTTAGGTTCTGCTAGCCTCTTCTTGGTGCTGTGTTTTGATTGTTGCAATTTTCTTCTTCCTTTTGTAGACCTTTTCAAGCAAGTGGCAAGTTCAACAGGATTTTGTGACCAGCGCAGGCTGGGCCTTCTTCTGCATGATTCTATTCAAATCCCAAGACAGTTGGGTGAAGTTGCATCCTTTGGGGGCAGTAACATTGAGCCGAGCGTCAGGAGCTGCTTCCAATTTGTAAGTTATTCACCTTCTAAGTAACATATTTATTCTTTTGTATTTCAGAACTGAATAAAAAACAAAACCCACAGAATATCAGTTTCTCACATTAGCTCTTCTGTAGGCAGTAGGTATGGGATTTGGGATATTTGGAATCTCTGTAAGAAGCAGCTTCTAAGGACTCTGGCTTTTGAGAGAGAAGACAGTGCAGAGGATGAAAAAGAAATCTCCAGCTGCAGCAGGAACCCCCTGGTTATTAAGGTGCTGGGAGAGAAGGAAGTCTGTAGTGGTTCAGTGAGGGAGGAAATAAATCTCCAGCCACAGAAATCCTTTATATATAAAAAAAATGACCTTTGTAGGTTAGTCTCTTAGTTTTCCCCCTAATTCTATCATTATAGCCTCCTTTTCAATGGCTGTTGGTAAACTGTTGGCTGTTGCTAATGAGCACAGCTATCATATTTTTTCAAAAAATGTCCTTCCCCTATTATTCCAAGGCCCCTGTGTTGTTCCCCATAGTGTTACGATAAGATCAGAGGTTTGTACTCTCTGCTAATGTCCATCACTAGTGGAGCATACCCTACCATGCTTGTCCATTCTCTTTCTTATCTTGTCCCGTTGCTTTTTCTCTGTCCTACCTTTGCCACACTATAATCAGTGCCCCAGAAACACTGTCTTCTTCCCAAATGCCTAAGTGCTCCATTGATGGACATTTAGGTAGTTTCTATTTTTGATAAGGTAAGTAATGCTACAATGAACATCTTCATGCATTAGCTTTTTTCTTTGAAGTTTTTTCCTTAGGATACTCAGGAGTGTCATTGCTAGGCAAAAGAATATAAACATTGTTGTGCCTTTTGATACATATTACCAGATAACTTTTCTTCAAAATTTGTTTCTGATTGTAATACCACCAGCACTGAGGGAGTAAGATATTTGCAGTAACAAGTTATTCATAGTGTTTTTATGTTTTTTTTTTTCCAAATGCTAACAGCTATTTTTTTTTGGTATAGGGTTTCTCAATCCATTCTAATTCCATTAACAATGGCTGAGATTTATAAAATGGGACTAGCTGTAGAACTAACTGGGCTAGACCTGAAGTCTTTGACCACAGACTAAGATAAAATTGTAAAAGACTTCCTGGGCAGAATGCTGTGAATATTTATATTTAATAGATGTTTAAAGCAGTTTGAATATTTATTTAATAGTTACTTGGGCAAATTGAATGCACATGTAATAGACCCACTTATGTGGAGCAATATATACTATTTGGATTATTTTGTCAAAATTATGGCAAATTAGCTGTAAACATAAAATAGATGTGGAGAAATAAATGCATTTTCCATCACATACCTAAACCATCCAAAATTTGAGTAGACTATCACTATCTAGATTTTTTTACTCATTGCTGTATTAATATTTCTACTCCAGAGTATAGACACAAGTAGCTTTTATACAGTGAATATTAATGGCTACAAGTAATCTAGATTCATTTTGTTTTTTTCAAGTCCAATTATAAAACAACTTGCAATGATATCAGTTTTTTCCCATTGTTTTCCCTTTAGTCAAGTTTCAATGACTTTTTGAGTTCTAGTTGTGAAACACACACATATATTCATATATACATATATAAACACATGTGTGTGTTATGACTTAGGTTGATGGTAAGAGTCAGAACACAAAACTGTTAATGGGCCTCTTTTTTCAGTGATGGTCCTTGCTGCAGAGTATACTGGACTGTGTTCAGGGCTGGCTGGAGGCTTTGCATCCTGACGCCGCCGAGTACTAACTCATCAGGCAGCCACCACCACCCTCATTGCAGCCTCTGGCCCTCTTGGATTTGGTTGTCAGGCTAAGGGGCTGCTGAACAGAAGCTCTGCTTTCCCTGATGCTGCCCCCTCATTAGGAGACCAATCTACTCCACCTCTGCTTGTTGCATCCTTTTACTGGCTACTCCCCCTTCTTCAGGGGTATCTCAGGTTACTTCCCTGTCTCTGTAATTGCAACACTCTCAGTGTCAAAACTTTGAACCCGATCCATCCTTGCATATTTATTGAATGCCTCCTGGTTGGCTAGCCAGTCTCCAAGCTCTTTGAAACAACTTTTGTGAGAATAGGGGGGGAAATCAATCAAGCTATGAACAATAATAATAGGTGGCTTTTCATTGTCTCTCTACTATTCAGTATTTGCAGAATTTTCTTATTTGAACATTTATAATTAGAAAAAAATTGCCAGGCATGGTGGTGTGCACCTGTAGTCCCAGCTACTCAGGAGGCCGAGGCAGAATGATCACATGAGGCCAGAAGTTCAAGGCCAGCCTGAGTAATATAACAAGACCCTGTCTCTAAAATAAATAATAACAATAATAATAATTAATTTTAGAAAAGGAAAAAAAATCAGTAATGTACTATTTTTTGTTTCCTTTAAAAATTTTATAATGCTAAGAGAATATACCTTTTTTTTTTTTCCCGGGAAAGAAACAGCTTTTGTTTGGTTCCTTTTCATTGCTGTTCTTACGCTGTTTCCAGGCCTTCTCATCACATGCACAGATTATTGCACTGGCTTCCTAGCAAGCCTCCACTCCATACCCTGGCCCCTTTCATGTGTCTTATTGCCCTCATCCTTAAAAATGTTCAGTTTCTTTCCATTGTCCACTGAATAAACCCTCATTTCTCTATTTAACTCTCAGATCTTTCCTAATGTGGTTGCATAACTGCCCATAGTTTGTTTTCATTACCATGAAACGGTTTCTTCCTACCGTTTGTACATACCATAAATAATATCGTTAGTGTTGCAACTAACAAAACTTTACCTTTGTTCACATGAATTCTCGCTTAATCCTCACCAATACTTTGAGAATAGAATGGACAGGCTTTAGGGGTTTGTTTTTATTGTTGTTTACGTGGCTGAACAACTAATCTGTCCCCTTAAAGTCCCTCAGCTGGTAGAAGAGTTTGGTTCTTAGTTCTCTAAGCCCACCCCCACATTTACCACCTCATCCCCAAATATGTAGTTTCTGATACTTCTGCTTTCCAGCCTCCAAAAGTGAAACACCAGACAGTTCTCCTGGATCCTGAGTAGAATAAGAGAAGCCATAACAAAACAGTAGACATAGGAGAGACAACAAGAGTTGGGGGGAAGAGAAATGAGTTTGATGTATTGGCAAATTGGATGTTTCTAGTAGGATGTTGTGCATATTTTGTATGTATGGCGCCAGATGAGGCTTACATTACTTAGATTTGGAGAGCTTATCAACTTGTAGTAATTTGCAGTCAGACTGAGTGGATCCATTGTATATTCATACCTCAGAATACATGTCCTGGCCTTGGCGTACTTTTCCTCAGGCAGGTGCTCTGAAGGTCACCTTGCCTTTTGCTGTGCAACGTGCATAAAAGTACAATGTTTGCTGTAGGGAAAGATAACAGGAGTGAAAATGCCCTCTGCCCTTTATTTGAAGTATAAAACCTTAGGAATGGGGCGGGGCTGGCTCCTTCAGCAAGCTTGTGCTCAAAGGCTGCTATTTCTACCAGCCTACCGTAATGAAGTACTTGTTTCTCCTACAAATGCATTCTTTGCATCGCAGGTTTTATTTCCTTTGTTTTCTTGTCACCAACTGCGAAACTTACTTTTTTTCAAGTTAGTGCAGTTAGAAAGGTACTGAATCTTTTGAGCCAGACAAGGGCCCAATAATGGCAGGAAGAAAGGTGCATTTTCATGTGCTGCACTCCTTGGATGATCTCTTAAAGGTTTCCTTAGCCCGTATCCCTCCCTACTAACTACTTAAAAAGAGAAAAAGCAATCTCCCATCAGGTCTAAATAAAAATTTTTGTATATTTAAAAATCAGTATAAGTCCTTTAAGGAATTATCTATTAAGCCAGGAAATTAAGTCATATCTATGGATATTAAAAAGGAATATTCACTATAAATTTACAGCTTTGACAGTGGTATCTTGGCTGATACTAAATGAGGCAACCAGATATGTTTTCTACATTAGTACCATACTGCAGTCAACACATTTACTGGGAAAATGACTCTCTTGGTAGTGGTAGAAGTAAAGTTTTGCAACTGGTTGGTTTTAGAAATATAGTTTCAATTAATGCATCGTCAGGTTGTTCCTCATTCATATTTCATGGAAACAGCCCTGTTGAGAGAATAGATTGATTTTTGTGACCTTAGTAAGGCCAAGCCTGCCCTGGTGAATGAGTCAGTCACACAGACTCCCCGAAGGAACCTTGGGGATTGTCCACATCTCTCCTTTTTCGGATGAGAAAACTGAGGCCCAGAGAAGTAGAATGAATATATTGTACACGATACAATTATATCATGTCATGGCTTCTTTAGATACTAGACAGAACTAATGAAGTGTTTATGTGTTAATGTGATCTCTTATATGAATTTTAGATTGTAATAGGATGACATAGATCAATGAACACCCAACCCCAACACACGTGCACATGCGTATGCATGCGCACACACAGCACACAAACACACACAAACTCACATACATACATACACACACCTTTATTTAAAATATTCTATTTGTAATGCAGGTGTCTAATCTATCTTCAAATAAAACCAAGTAACACTTTTAGGAGTGAAAACTTTATACCGTCATGTGCCAAATAATGACATTTTGGTCAACTACAGACCATATATACAACGGAGATTTAAAAACAGATGACAGTGGAACTAAAAAAATCCCTATCACCTTTTGACATTGTAGCTGTTGTAACATCCCAGTGCAATGCGTTACTCACGTGTTGTGGTGGTACTGCTGCAAACAAACCTACTGCATTGCTGGCCGTTCAAAAAGTAAAATAAATAAATAAAAGTTTTTAAAAACAGAAAAAAGTTTATAGAATGAAGACATAAAGAAAGAAAATATTTTTATACTGCTGTACAATGTGTGTTTTAAGCTAAGTGCTATTACAAAAGAGTCAAAAAGTTAAATTAAAATTTTTATAAAGCAAAAAAGTTACAGTAGGCAAAGGTTAATTTGTTTTTGAAGAAAGAATTTTTTTAAATAAATTTAGTGTAACCTAAGTGTACAGTGTTTATAAAGTCTACACTAATGTCTTAGGCCTCCACATTCACTCACCACTGACTCGCTGACTTACCCACAGCAACTTCCAGACCTGCAAGCTCCATTCGGGTATACATATGTACCATTTTTTATCCTTTAGATCATAGTTTTACTGTGCCTCTTCTATCTTTAGATATGTTTAGATGCACAAATATTTACCACTGTGTTACCTATGCCTACAGTATTCAATACGGTAACCTACTATACAGGAATAATAGGCTATACCATATAGCTAGACATATAGTAGGCTATATCATCTAGGTCTCTGTAAGTATACTCTATGATGTTCACACAAATGACAAAATTGCCTAACAATGCATTTCTCAGAACATATCCTCATCATTAATCGATGTATAACTGTACTTTTAAGTGATTCCAGGAAAGAGTCATATATCTGCAAATGGTATTTGGCAGTGAGTGCCCTGAGATGTGCCCCCCACCACCTTTATAGTCTGTGTAGTATTTTCTTTTAAAAAAATTAATTCTTACTAAATGTACACATAAATGTTGATCAGTTAATACCAATTTGATGGTGAGTAAAAAAAAATTGTCAATTTAAAATAATTTTTTTTTAAATTTAAAAGAAATTCCTTTTTCTTCTTTTTTTTGGTGTGTTCCAATAAAGTTTATTTATGGACACTCAAATTTGAATTTCATTTAATTTTTACATGTCACAAAATATTATAGTGAGCCAGATTTGGCCCAGGCCATGGTTTGCCAAACCGCGATCTTGAGTCCTCACATCACTTAAGAACAGCATCAACTGACAATCATAGAAGATGCGTTTGGAGTATGATTTATGTCAGTGGGTAAAGGTAGAACTTCATTCAACCAAAAGCTATTCTATTTTCAGTAAAATGCATTTATTGAATGAAGTATTTATCTAGCAACTACTAGGACAGTGGTACCAGGGAATCTAGCAGTGAAAAAGACAGATGTGGCTGCTGCCTGCCTCATCTTAAACAAACAATAAACAGATAATTATATAGCTAATTATAGCAGGGATAAAACAGAAAAATTTTAAAAGTGGTAGAAATGGATTTTGTCATTTTATTTTAACTTAGAAATTCATTTTTCTTGGTACATGATAGATGTACATATTTTCAGGGTATATGTGATAATTTAATATATTCATATAATGTGTAAAGATCAAATCAGGGTAATTGGGATATGCATCCTCTTAAATGTTTGTCTTTTCTTTATGCCAGAAACATTTGAATTATTCCTTTCTAGCTATTTTGAAATATACAATAGACTATCATAAACTATAGTCACCCTACTGATCTATCAAACACTAGTTCTTATTTCTGTCAAATTGTACATTTGTGCCCATTAATCAACCACTCTTCATTTTCCCTTCCTTTTACCCTTCCAAGCCTCTGGTGACTACCAGTCTATTTTCTATCTTCATGAGATCCACTTTTTTAACTCTCACATGAGTGAGAACATATGATATTTGTCTTTCTGTGTTTGGCTTAGTTCACTTAAAATAATGACCTCCAGCTTTATACATGTTGCTGCAAATGACAGGATTTCATTTCTTATGGCTGAATCATATTCCATTGTGTATGTGCACCACATTTTCTTTATCCATTCATCTGTTGATGAGCACTTAGGTTGATTCCATATTTTAGCTAGTGTGACTAGTACTGCGATAAACATGGGAGTGAAGATATCTCTTCAGTATATTGATTTCCTTTCATTTGGGTATATACCCAGTAGTGGAACTGTTGGATCATATGGTAGTTCTATTTTTAGTTTTCTGAGAAATTACCATACTGTTTTCCATAGGGGTTGCACTAATTTACATTCCCACCAACAGTATACAAGGGGTTCCCCTTTCTCCACATCCTCACCAGCATCTGTTATGTTTTTTATAAAAGCCATTTTTTT